>CAIIXF020000002.1:14186144-14660466 GCA_903813345.2 Owenia fusiformis | reverse complement strand
TGAATTTGAATCTGAATAATCCCTCTCTAGCTTGCTATGTGTAGGACAGTAGACAAAGGCTGATTTTACAGATATCCTCCATTTCTTTCACTTGCAAGAACTACTATTCTCAAAAACAGTGTAAGTAGATACCACAATGGTAGAGATGAGCATCAACGAAGAGAGGTAGTTAGGAACCACTGAAGCAAACCCTGGAACGACAACTGACCACAAGAAACAATGCAAGGCTAGCAGAAAGCAGGCGAGCATTAGTGCAATCAAATAGAGCAAATTGACATTTACCCACAGACCAAATTGCATGAAAAGTTAGAATAAATATAACATGGAATCTACATTTGTCCTCTACCCACAATTACCACATAAAGGCAATCCTTTTAATCAAGGACCACTGCATGACCAGGCTTTGTCTCTGAGCCATACATCATATCAGAGTGGCCATTTAGTACTTTCATCAGCACTAGATCACAATGACCACAATCATAGCACAGTAATTAGACACTTGATTGGCACTTATGGAGAGAGCATATGTTTTAACATAGTGCCCAAAGGGTAGTGATCCTTCCTGCTTTCTAAAGAATATATTATACATATACATACCAAGTATATATGGTATACATGTATATAACTGAACATTAAAACTGGTCCTCCGTACTTAAATCTTAAAAGAACACAACCACCATATAAATTTGCATGGGCATTTTGATATTGAAAAAAAATCAAAAGATATTGGTTTGAATAAAAAAGGTCAGAAAACGAACATTCTATGACTGAATTCATGATTTTGCATTTTGAAATAATCTCTGTGAAAATAGTTAAAGATATTTGCTATGTTCATGTCAAATGGATAATTATTCTGATTTTGTGCTTGATTTCTTGTAATACACGCATTTTCAATTTGACATGTTGTTCATTGTGAGCAATTAAAGTGAAATAATGCTTATTAAGCTGTAAATGAGGAAGGAAATGTTGCATAATTAATAACATAATGGTAAAAATCATGCAACTAAAGTTGGCCAAATCTAACTGAACATAGATGTATGTCATAATGGTATGTTCGCAGTACGAGTATGTGACGAAAGGAACAAAGAAAGAAAATGTTATTACAAGAGGATGTAAAAATTCAAGTATTCATTTTCTTATTCAGCTGTAACTGAAGTTTCATATCTGGATGCATTGAAATAAACCTGTTCAATTTTGTACATGAGATCAAAACTTGCTCATAAAATATAGCAAAAATACTCCCCTTCATTATATCTCTTTTATTCTATGTTCAGTAACTCTAGTAAAGAACTTGACAAAAACATATAAGCTGATGAAGAGCTAAAAAGATGCTTGGGGCAAAATGTGAACATATTAACATTAGAAAATGGGGTTCAAATATGAGCAAAATAAAAGTTCCTTGTAGGTAGGTATCCTCATTTTAATATGCGACAGACGAGATGATGGATATTTACTGTCTCATAAAACAACATACAAACAATATGTGTCAATATTCTACCTCAAAAAGTCTGATATCTTCAAACATGTTTTATAGCAGATATAGGGGTTTAACTGGCAAAGTCATGAAAACTTATTGCTACAGTTCACCATCACTGTGAACCCAGCAATAAAGAGCACTTGAGAAAACTATATCATTTTTTGAAGAGCTTGTAAAACAGACCGGTTGATTGTAATAGTCCCTAGTTATATGTCCTTGTGACAATCAAGCCTGCTTTATGGCTCTACAAACAGCTCAGCATCATGTTAATGAATTGTAATTTGATTCACACATTGTTTTTGAGGCTACATTTCAGTATACAGTATCATATAACATATTTGTCACCTAACTCTACATTGTCTGACTTGTCTTAGTTTGTTGACAATACTCATAAATAAATACGATAACATATAACACAATAAACAATAAGATTGTTTATTATTATAAAAACACACTATTATCAAAAAACTGTAACCCTCATTATATCTTGTCCACAAAAATATTAAAAGAAGTTTTGTATGATAATTAAATATTCAATAAGGTATCCAAAATACGGGTTGGTCCAAGTAAACTGTTTAAAGTACCAGTCCTCCCATTACATACAATTTGTCAGATCATATTAGTTCATTCATTAATATGTTCAGTATCAGTTCACAAACATTACTAAATCTGCCCAACTTTAAAACTGAAAATTGAAGGCAATGTTAGGTTTAATGTCCTGTCTGTGTTCCCAGACTCCAGAGCTAAGACGCAATGAAGCGTACAGCACATAGAGACCAACTTGAAGTTCCCATGGTTGCTCTTTGCGCAAAGTTATAATGTTGTCTAACAAAGTGATACCATCATTGTGCAGTGAATGTTCCTGAATGCAAAATAGCTAATCATTATTTCATGCCTAATATTTCACAAAACTGACCATTTCGTTTGTATTGTTGGGGAAAAATACAAAACTGAATTTTTTAAAAACCAAAGGGATGTTACCAATGTCAAATTGCTAAGTGGTTACACTAAAGGTCAGATTATAACTAGATCCAGACACAAGACTTATCTTCTGCCTCCGGCTACTTTCCTACCTCCTTTGAAGAAAACATTTGAAGAGCTACTAAAACAATTTTGAAGAACTCTACAAGAGGACATACTTTTAACCAAAAGAAAAGAGAACTTAAATAAAGACGACCTTAACTCAAATTGCAACAAATATTCTCAGTTAAACAACAAGAAAAGTTTCATTCTGAAACATATTTCACTTATAACCTTGCATAAAATCCAAGTGCCTAATCCATTTTCTGAACAAGTTTGTGTTGTGAGATAGGAATCAAAAATAGGAGAAGGATATACCACTCAAACTTCAAATGCAAAACTTGAAATCAACTTAATATATGCTTAAAGCAGAGGTGTTAAATAAATTAAATAAATATTCTAAATGATACTCTGATTATGTGTTGTCTTTGGAAGTCTATTACATGAAATTCCAACATGATACAAGGAGGATCTAAGAACACAATCTATCTTAATTCACATTTTTCTGGAGGTTAAAATGTTTCAGTAATTTTCAAGATATTTTTGTGCCTGATATAAACATGGAGTCAGTGTGAAGCTTATAAATGTGGCGTAACTATCAGACCCTGGAGGTGTAACTGACAGGTACCCCATGCAACAGCATGTAAAATGTTTGCAACTCTGCAACATACTATCACCATGACAATTGCATTCTATACAGAACAGAGGCAAAGAGAGAATTTCTAGGAACTAAAGTCGTGTAATACTGTATATTTAGATCAATCAGAAATCAAAATCTCCAATTCTAAGAGAGAATTGGTCAGCATCTTTGAATACATCAAGTGAATATTGTTTGATGGGCAAGTTAGAGTAACATGTAAAGAAGGCAGGAAGGCATGTGAAACAAACATTTTATCCTGATTTATAGTCCCTCTTAGACACAGGCATAGAACTCCCAGATTTCCTTCCTAAATTATTCAACCAATCAGAACCGACTCTGTAATAATCACCCTACCAAATTCTGGGATATATGACCTCAAAGCATGTAAATGAGGGAACCAATATGTAGGAATGATGTAATATCTTCTAAAAAAGAATTCAGGGAATATTCATCTAATTAGTGAATCTTGGGTATTTTCTTAAATAACACTTACATTTGATGATTATTATGATGATACAAAGCAATCAAAACATGAGTTTGAAGAACAATATTTCATCCTAAATTATGTACAGAAACATTGAAAGATAAGATATTTCAGGAAATATTATTTCTATTTAATCAAAGGTAGAAATATATAGCAAAGTAATGTGAGATGCAGGTGCTTGGTCACTACACTTAATTACTGATTAATAGTATTTAGACAGAATTAATGAGTCTATAGTTTCAATATACTTGGAGTTTAATGAGCTCGTTGTAAAATCAAATCTAACGATTTTGATTCTACAATAACAGATATTTTGCAAACCTCTTAAATAGGTTGAATTAAACATTTTGAAAACAAGGCACACAGCTGGAACCAAATATGATATTTTACTACCACAGGAGAAAACAAAGTTTCAACAGAAAATGAGCAGAAAAAATATTTTATATAAAATATACTTATTTAGCATTATATTACAACATGTTATACGGCAAATAAAATCCAAGAACATTCAGATAATATTTGTAATATATTGGCACAGATAGGTGCAAGTTATTAGAGTGCAGAATTAAAATTCCTGCTCTTATTCCAGGCTTATCCCATGCCTGTCTAAGTGATATAAGGATATGCTTTTCTGCCTCAGGCATTGGCTCTGGTAAAAACATTGCAATAAATCTTCCACAGAAAATTATTAAAAAAGTACTTTGAAACTCTAGTTAGTATGGATTTATCCCAAACAGGAATATAGTACTGGTGGTAACATTAGGAGAAACACATGAATATTGAATGGCTTTAAAAATCAAACCTCATTTATATTCAAACTAGAAATGAAAGAGTTCACAATAACCCCAAAGCAACAGATATTTAGGTGCATTTTCATTAGGGCAGTTAATTTTGGTTAAAATGCTATATTTCAGGTTGACGTCTCCATTGTTGTTACAGCAATTTAAAAGTTATCAAAACAAAAGTCAGGAAATAATGAT
The DNA here is from genome assembly GCA_903813345.2 of Owenia fusiformis. NCBI lineage: Eukaryota > Metazoa > Annelida > Polychaeta > Sabellida > Oweniidae > Owenia > Owenia fusiformis. Next base: position 14,655,865 of record CAIIXF020000002.1, on the reverse strand, counting down.
CTCTTCACCAAATGCTGAAATTTCGACTCAATGAAATTTTTCTTAATTTTCAGGATCCTCTAAAATTCTCATTTTTCACCTCTCACCATGTTTATCATTTTAATTGATCATTTTTGATTTATGTGAAAACATTTTGACTTGGGAGTTTTTTGTGGTTTGGTTTTGTGATAGGTGTTAGGGTGTATGTATTCAACCAAAAAGAATCTCACAAACATTCAGCAGATATAACACTTCAAAGTTATAACACTTCACTTAAGAATAGTCATAAAATATATAATAAAAGCTGATCATTTTAAAAATGTTTTTACATTGAGCTTATTAAATGCAAATAAATCAACATTAAAATGTTGAAAAAAATCAAAATTATCAATGAAAGAGATTTTATGTTTATTTTAGATAACAGAGTTATGATTTAGTAATTTATTTTGACAAACCTGACAAAACAGTCTGGATACAAATCTATCTCTCAATTGACAATATAATATTTTGTGACAATAAATTGTTACCCCAACCTCAACTGGTATTTAAGGAATTAAAAAAGGATGGTTTCTGTGATATAGATTAAGTTAAATGCTACAATGTTGTAATATATGGAACTCGGACAACATCTATTAAAGTAAAAATGTTCATAAAAACATGTATGTTTTAACAGAAAATTTGTCAGCTGGAAAACATCATTGACCTTTAAATCAAAACACAAACAATTGACATCTAAAAAATAGTTTTTCTAAAACATCAAATTTTTCTTGTTTCTTATTGACATGAACAATAAGCCAAAGATAAAACTTGAGATAAAAGATAAAATACAATTCAAGACTTCTACTAACCCTGATTTATCTGCCAAACATATCATTTCTGTTAGCTGGGTGAGGAAAATCATTTATTATTTGAGCTGCACTATTTTACTATATACCTCCTTCAAACCTATCATTCCAGCAACACTGGCTGTTGACATATTTGAAATCATTTTCATTTGAAGGGAATTTTTTGGCAGTTATAATGTGCCAATAATATCAAAATCTTATAACATAAGAGTGTCTTCAGGATCAGACATGGTTAATATGTTGCATGGTAAGTCGTGTCTTGCAAATATAGTCTGATTTAGGATTCATACATTGCTAAAATATTTCCAGCTTATTTGCAAACTGTTCCACTATTTTTGAAAGTAATGTAAACTCTATAAATCAAAAGTGTCCAACATTTAGACAGCTACACAGTTTGACCATATACTAACATGTCTGCTAGGTGCACTTGGAAACCTCACATTTCTTGAACCCCATAGAGAGCTGTGTATATGTTATTTTTAGAAAATGACTGAATTTATCATCTTACTTTGTCTTAAGAATTAATGTCTAATATATATTTATTTAAGTTCTACAGTTAAAGATTAATCTTCGACAAAGAAATATTTTTATTCATTTATTTAATTTAAGGTTTGCCTTGAGCTGGTGTTATAGTTATACATTTCAATACTCTATAGCCCCATTCAATATTCTCCCCAACGACTATCTCCAACTTATCAAAATTGACATTTCATTCTTATCTCTATTCTTTATTCTACTTTCACTTACCAGTGTATGTTGTCATGTTAGAGAATCAAAGTAGGATTCAAATATCTATTGATAAAACTCAAGCATTCATAGCAAGATTCCACAAAACAGAGAATAGAGATAAAAACCACTTGAATGGAGACACTTATTTTTTATATTAACACCTGTGGGGAGCTGAGTCATTCAAAAATATGGGACAACTTTTTTATTCTAGAGGCTGTTTAAAAGGTGGTATGGTAACTTAGAAATTCATGTCCTGGTTTTTCTCATTATTAAATAGATGGGTGAATCGTGAAAAAGACTGATTTAGCATATATTAAATGCAATATCTGAAAATTAAAGACAATGTTCAACTGCATTTTGACACTCATCATATCTTTCTGTTTTGCAAAACTGCAAGGACACAAATTGACACATGGTTTATCATGGTAGTTAGACTGAAGCACTGGATAACAAAATAGCTGGTTGCTAATACTTTTGATAAGTTCCCTCTTAGACACTGTCATCTTTTAATAAAAAAGACTGTCATTATGCTCAATCACCAGATATTAAATAAGATAATGCCAATTTCACTGTTTCACTTTAAATAAAATTCATATTCTAAAGAGACCATGATTCTAATCCATTTTTCTAATCACTAAACTTCAAATATTCATAATTTATGTTTATTACATTTTCACAGCAGGTTTAAACATACTAGAAAAAAAGATTCATTAAAATAAAAAATTAAATAAAAATTGACTCATGACATTAAATAAAACTGACATAACCTAAAAAGATAATATCACATAGATCATGTTTTATATTAAACAAGAGAGGAATAAGCAAGGAATAAAATAAACAAGCTGAAAATCGATACTCAAAATTGTCAAGAAATGATTGAAAAGCATATAACTTATTCAAAAATTGAGGAACTGAGCAGAAAGAGCATGAATAGAGTGATATTTTAAACCTATGAGAGATACAACAGGAGCAGACCCCGTAGTGAACATCCCCCAAATATTGTATTACCTAAGCATCAACCTTGTTTATTTACATTGTTTGCTTTTTAGATAAATAATGATCTATATATTACCCCACAAGGGAGATACTTAAAATACAAGTGATCAGACTCATTTTTCAAAGCCCACCTATTACTCTTACTCATGACCTTACCAAACTGAGTAACTAAGAGGAATTGAATACCCAATAACAAAACATTTAGAATCATGAAGATGTCTGTTTAGCTAGGAATCTTACTATATATCTCAAAAACACTACTGGGAGCTAGATAGACAGACAGAGAGGGGAAGGAGTGAGTGATAGGGATCAGAGAAGGGGGATGATGATTGGGGTATATCAAGGAAGAGTGGGGTTGAAATTTGTGGATACTATGACCTAGTCTTGCCCCAATCTCTTGTCACAAGGTGAAGTAGCTTATAAAGGGGAGAGGGGAGAAGAGGGGGTCCAGAGACTACTTGATACAAGACTGATGACCTCCAGATCCCACATCCTACCAGATTCTAAGAACAACTTCTACAACAACATAAGGTTCAAATATAACCTGCCTGAGTACCACCTAAGATGCAAACCTCTGATAACAGAATGAATCCTAAAATAATTTCAACAATTACACTTGTCTTATCAGAATCTGCTAAACAAATCTAGAATAATTCTAGTGATTAATTCTAATAACAATTTATTTCACTATCACTAAATCAACAATAGAAGTTCTTGAAAACGTTAATTTCCGATTGATCAGAAAATGCTTATGAAGAATGACCCGAATGTTTAGAGGTCAACTTCAAAGAAATTGAAAGTTTTGACCAGTGACCATCTTCCAATCAATCACTGCAAAATACCCCCATGACAAAAACTATTGTTATATTCACAGAATGGAGCAGTGGTCAACAAAGAAATGCTAAAATGTTCAGAATGTGCTACAAATAGGCAGAACACGCCTACACAAATGTTCACCATGTCAAATGTCTTGGGTAAACTTATGAATGATGGAACAAAGCTTCAAGGTAAACACAAATCTGGTGATACATGCAACACCATTGCAAATATAGGAAATAAATGAAATATAAATATAAATGGAAGAAGCTTCGCAATAAAACGTTGAAACCATACAGCACTAATATTCATAATATACAGATCTACTATCCCCAGATTGATTGCAAGTGTGTTTCATTTTAATTTTAATTAATAAATAAAACATGTTCTTTTTGACAGGCATGGTATGAAATCCTGTAAAACACAGACACTTGCAAATATGATCTCCACATGGGAGCAACAAATGTTCAACAAAAATAAATGAGGAGAGAGAAATAAATGGTTGCAGCACCACAAAAAAATAGGAAAAAACAATTGTTATTTTGTTTCCATAGAAACTGCCAGTTTAATGAAATATATTTCATCACTGGAGGTCGTGCTAATGAAACACCAAAGAAATAAATATTTATGATATTGCTCTGAATTAATACTTCAAGAAATGGACATATGACATACTGCCTTCGAAAGGAAATCTCATTTTTAATTTGCTATATTTAACCTATCAAATTCACATTCACAAATGTTCAAATTATAAGCTCCAATTTTAGCATTTTACGCCTTTTCAAGCCAAAAATCGCTAAAGAGAACATATTCATTGAAATAATGAAAAGTGACACCAGAGTATGATAATTGTTTTCAGAATGTTCCTCTTGTAGAATAATGTAGATTTTAAAAATTGTAATATGACACTAATAATTTTAGACAATAAAACATGAATTCTTGGCTGGATATAATTTTGGAATGGTCCTAATTTGGTATGGCAGGCTGAGGGTAAGAGAGGAGTGGAACATGTCAAGTCTCTTATTTCTATTCAATACACAATTATGATTAGGTCTATTTCAAGGGAATTATGATTCAATGGAATTTTGACCCCCAATAGCCAAACTGTGTATCATTGTATAAAAGTAGTACTTAGTCAGTCTTTTACTCACATATGAAACAGTATTGATATTTAGTTTTATTGTGACCTGAACAGAAGGAACATGGAACGTAAAAGGGACATTTCTCAAAAATAGGAAAATTGGGACTATTTTCATATGTATAAAGCATGAGCCTTATCACTCTGACATTGTGACCTGGTGTCGTATAAATCTCTCTAACAAGCTAGCAATCTGTCTATTGTCAATCTCTCTGTCAACATCCAACCCCTTAGATCCTGACTAATCTACACGATCATACCAGAATTATGTCACCACAACCATACTTTTTCCCTGCCTTTTCTCTCTAAAATATGCTGGAATTTCATCATGTTCTTGCATCTCAATATATTTAAAGCGTTTACATGTTAGATCTTTCCATGTTTGTCCTATATTTCTTGCTGATATTGCAATTTTAAAATGATATCACTGACATTTCAGTTAAAGGATAGAATCTTAGATGCCGGAGGATATGACATTTTTTATAAAATGTTTACCCTAAAAGGGCAGCAGAAATCCCAACGGTGCAATGCTGTTTTTCACAGACATGTTCTATCAAAGTGACGACATTGAATGTTGAGTGGGTGTTAGCAGAATTCAGAGGAATTCTTACTTTTAGTCTTGACAAAATGATAGAGCTTGCATAAGAAATTGCAGAGCATCATTGAAGAAAAACTAAAAAAACTCAACTAAAATCAATTCTTGAATGTTCTTCTAATTGTCAAATATAATATCCCTGTATATTTCAACAATTAGTCAGAAATTAAACAAACTGGTTCCAAATAAAGAAATCAACGTAGGTAAGTAACAAGGAGCCAGATAGCATGCAGCATTTGCGTGAACATAATAAATCTAGTCATACTTATTCCTTGGAAATTATCTGCTTTTATAGTTGTTTGTTTGTAGATTATTGTTTGGGATTGTAGGGATTTATTTCCTTAGAAACAGTTGTAGTCTTAAATGTTCCTCTACATTTTTTAAATATTTTCTTTTGTTCTTTATGCTTATATCATTTTTGCTTACTTCAGTACTCAGGACCAGTATATATTGGAATGTCTCATTGAAGGTAGTCAACAAAACATCATCCTCTTTTCTACTCTATTTCAAAAATTCAAATCTCTCAATTTTAAGCCAAAGCCTCTTGTGGACTTTATTTGAGTGAAAAGTCAGATGGTTAGTTGAACAGGAAGGCAGGTGTAGAGGGATCATGCCATAATTTGCTGGGAATTTGTTTGACATTCTAAACCTTAGTGATGGTCTGACTGGTTGAAGCATCCTTCAATGAAGATTTGCTATATATGCATCCCCTGATAGACTACGTCTAGATGGTCTCCAGGGATCCAACACTGATTCAATTCACTTGCATTATATTCAATCTACAGGTCATGAACCTTCTAACAAATATGATGAGGACATGTATTAAGTGATAAAAGAGTGAAAATAGGTAGAATTAAGTGGAAAATAAAGAAAATGGGCAGGGACTTCTCACTCTATTTTACAGAACATTCCATTCATATTTCATGCATAGGAGGAGTTACTAAGACTGGAGTGTTGGTTTCATGGTAGAAATTAGGCTCATATGTACAATGTACATGAGCCAAGGTTAAGGGTCAAACTTATACAAAAACTTTGTTTGATATCAAGCAACATCGATGATGAAAATCAAAAAGAAGTCATTGAATAAAAGCTAGACTGAAAACAAACTTTTTATTATGCTTTAGAATCAACATTCATTCTTTGCATGTGGGAACATTTTACACCATTGTTCAAACATCTAAACTTGAAAATGTCTAAAAATCAAAATGGAATCCAGGCCAATTAAATACTTTCAATAGACTTCCTACTTCAATTCAGCTAAAATTTCTTGATTTCTCCTTCGTGAAACATTCTTTATTTTGATTTTGAACAATTTAGGTTCAGATTTCTAGTGAGACACCGATGATACAGCAACCCCCTGTGAATGCACTATTTCAAATTTTTGTCTTTAAATATTAAATTTCATCTAATATGAGCCTTTATAAACATATAAATCAAAACATTGAATATATGGCTATTGAATTTTGACTCAAGTGAGATCATAAGATAATTTTCTATAATAAATAAAATATATACGGCTTTATACTTTAAGTAAACCAGCTTGACCTTGAATAGAAAAAATAATATTGTGACAGTTTAAGATAAAGAAAGTTTAGAAATTTATTTCTTGTAAAGCTATTTGGTAATTTATAGTTCTTTTGATTTCAAATAACTTTTTGTTAAATGACATATTGTTATGTCAACTGAAGTAAAACTAATGTGAAAAGTTGAATTTCTTTTTTATAGATATGAAATTAAAACCATATCTTTACAAAGTGCACACAGAGATCATAAATCAAAGTACATGTACATGTACTATTAGCAAGTCTGTGTTGATTGCTTCAAAAAGCTTGTGTTAATAACGCAGATGCGAGTAGGTAGTTACCAGTTTTGCAACCAGGTGGCTCGTTTGGGTTAGATAACATGGCGGGTATAGTAGAAAGTTCCCTTTAACTTAAATTACATCTGTTTTAGTGGTTCAATTTTTATATAACCCTTATGTATCTAATAGTTATGCAAATTAAAATATGTCCAGTAAATGAAAATATTATCTGACCAATACAAGAAAAGATATTTAACTTTTTGTGATTTTGTATCAAGGGGTCTAAGAGGAATCAACCCAAGCTAGAAGTAACATTTTCAAAAAAAATTAAATTTTCAAAGTTGATAAACAATTTTCGAAACCATTTTTCTAGATGTACTTTTACATGTAGATTTCAAATATGACATCACTTTGACTCAATTTTGAATATTTAATGACTTAAATCAAGATTATTTCTATTCGCATCTAGTCTATTCAACAACGACAGTGTTCAGTTTCTATTCTTATATATTCAGTCCACAGGTGGTTAATTTATTAGCAATGAGGGTGGGGAAGAGTTTTTATGCACAGATTATGTTTCACTAAAAGCATTACAAGTTATCCTAAATATGGTTTTACTTGTAATTGTTTAAGATTATAAGTACCAAGTACTTAGTAAACTTCTCCTGAAAAAACAAACACTGAACCTAAAATGATCACAAAAATGAACACCCGCAGGGCCACGCAGGAACCAAGCCCCAGTGCGCACTATTTGACTCAACTCTGCTTGTTTTTACAAACTTCACCAATTATCGTAAAGTTGAGTCACAGACAGGAGGAATATAGTAACTCCCATATATAATACACACTTGGGTGAATACTTCACAGAACTTGTGTATTCTAGCAATTAGTGAGTGAAAACCTTAGCTCCCCACATATGGAACTTGTTGTTTTAATTGTTTGATCATAGACTCTTTGACACTCTATATCTTTCAAACATGCAGATTGATTTCAAAAGTGGATAAATCAATCCTTGTGGTTCTCCCTGAGTGTTGGGTATTTCACTTTGAATATTTTTGCTAATTTATCTCAGACAGATCGGAATGTGCCTAACATGATATCTAAATTGTTCATATTTAGATTATACAGAGAGACGTATAGTGATTGGTTCTTTCATCTGACATAACCTTACAGCTGACATCTAATCCAAATATCCTAGCATCTAAGCATTTTATATTTGATTCTAGTTTTAAAGATGAAGAAGTTACACCCATTCACTGAACCCAGAGGCCTGTAGATGAAGTTCTCTTTTGAATACTTGAAATTAAACTACATGTACCTTACAAAGTGCCTTATGATAAATGGAAATGTCTTATAATTTTAACAGATTTGAAATGAAATGGATGAATAAATAGACACATTGCTCCTTTACTTCTAAATCAACAAAGTAATATTTATTGGTTAGATTAATGAAGATGTGATCAGCTTATAGTCACACAATATTATTATCACACAATAGAACTGACGTCAATGTTCACTATAACATATCACCTTCAGAGTTGCCTCAGCTATCTAAGTCTATCTAAGAGGCAGCTTTCTTCAAATCAATTTTTATCTATCAAATCAATGGCTATCATATCCTGACTTGTATATAAGGCATTTGATTTGATTTGAAAAGTATGAAAACTATATTTATTGGGTTGCTCTTCTGGTATAGAACCTTGTCTTCCTAAACAGCCAGTGACGTTCATATCATTTACATCCTTCAAAGAAAGGCAAAGAGGGTTCATTATGTGCTTATTTATATCCAGGTGAAATGCTCATCAAACACAAATATCATTCATTATCAATAATATCAGAACTTCTCTGAAATAAATTATTAATTTAAAATGTATAATCTAATTCAGGAGTGCATTGTATTCTCATTATTCCTGACCTTTTCACCTTTCTATCATTTATTTATTTGTTTATTTATAGAAAGCTTCATTAACTCAGACAGTTCAATGAACCTAATGGTCAACTCTTTTAATATTTCAATATTAAATTGTTTTCAGATGGCAGTCTGTATGATTGTTTAAATTCCCAGACAAATTGAACAAGTTTAATCTTAAAAACATTTATTAGTTTATCATTTGAACTGTCTTCGTTTTAATAAGACACAATGGCATGAAACCTTTGATATCCAATATTACTGAATTGTTTTTCCTCTGTTCATATGTTCAGTGCAATATACATTCAAAGGTATTTTTCTTATAAATGCTAACTGTTTAAAATAGGAATCATGGTGTGCGTCCATTGAAATGGGCTATTAAAAATAATAGCTTCCCCAAAAACATAAAAATAATTTGTTACTTTCAATTTCTAACAAAACATGAAATGGTCAGCAAAAATCGTGCTTTGAAGAAAATGGAAGAGCATTTTTTATTTAAAAGCTTAAGTCTAACTTAAAGGTCATAACACTTCATCTATTCATAATCGGCAATGTTTTGTGAAATCTTGATATTTTAAGATCACCTTCCTCATTTGACAATTTCACGTCTAATAAAGCAATTAATGAATTTATTCCCTCTTCATTACTCATCATGAGCATACATATTCAGATTAACTTCATAAAAAATATTCATCCTTGGTCAGAACTTAATTATGACTATCCATTGACCTGTGGATAACCTTTATGGGATGAGGGTAGAAAACTGGATGACAAAAAAGATAAAAACTGAACACAAAGAACATTGCAAGGTTGGTATAACAGGGAATTCATTAACAGGCCATTTTCTCCATATTCTTTGTTCAATATTGACTTTTGTTTTTGAGGAATCATGTAACAGGTTCCTTGTTAATCCTTTTGCCTGTTCTTTTCATATGCATTGCCTGTTGTCAGAAATTCCAAGGACATCCCTATACACATCATATATTTCATACAGATTTTTTCCAAAATGGGAGATAGAATTAATACAATGCATGGTCTGATACTATCCCATTCTGAATTACTGAAGTTCATCTTTAGGAAAGAACAGAGGCTTTGGATATCATAATAATGAGACTCTTCCACCTTCAAGGTAACCAAGCCAGATGGTAGCCACTCCCACCCTTACTCAGCATCCTTACTCCTATATACTTTCCAAACAAGGCATAAAATCAGCAATTTATAACCAACATCTTTCATGATATTCTAAACATACCTGATAATATATGCAATTTTCATAGGCGCTAATGAATGATAAATGGAAATGTGAAATGTATTTGTTCCTGTGGCCACTGATTGCTATACAGAGGGTAATGTAGCATATATGTGTTATGGCTAAATAGACAAGAGCCTTGTTTATTGTAGGATGAGTTATGTGTTACAGTTGTAAATTAATAATAAGATGATCTGGTGAGGATAACTTGGGCATGTATTTTTGTATAAATGTCTTATATGAACAGTATAACTTCTGTAAACATGGAACCTCTGTGATCATCTCTTAAAATGGGGAAGGAGATGTCATTATGTATTTTTATTGAATTAAATGGTAAAGTCAATCTTTTTAAGAAATTGAAAGAATGGAAGAATTGAATGCTTTTACTGTTCTTTAGCTATTCACTTTGGAGTGTTTCCCTGTATGTCTTTGTGTGAGTATTGTATATTGGAGGTGTGAATGATGGATTTGTCACCTGTAATACAACCATTCTATGTGATGATGTGTATTATAGAAAACAAAATCATAATCCTGGTATTAAATGATAAAGAGTCTCTTACCTATATGCCACAACAACAGTGAGGTAGTTGAAGATAAAACATCAGCACAACCAACAGCAGGCAGATATGAAAAACAAGAAAAGACAAATGCATAAGTTTTCTATAAAACCCAAACTTGCGGCAAATAATGACAAAACCTAGCAATATGACAAGATTGAACATTTTTTTCCTTTGGATTGTTTCCTCTTGCTGAAAAGGCATGCTTAGATTCACAAATATTCAATTTTTAATGATATTGATCATTTATTTCAAATCAGTAAGCAGCATGCCAGATAACCACATCTTTACATATTTCATTTCAGTTCAATACTTCAACTTTTGACTTCTCATTGTGCACCAATGGAAGTAGTTGACAATAAAACAACAGTTTGGGGATAAACTAAACGACATCTTCAAACCACAAAAAATCTTGTGTGACTTATGAAAAATCTCTGAGGTGCTACACTTAATATCTGTCAAAATCTTATTAAACTTAAATCGTGTTAATGTCACTTTTAATTAGCTCCCCTCTATACTTGAGTTGTTATTTGAAAATTTGCATTAGCATCTTTTCATGAGACATTTTCATGTTTTCAAGGGTCATAGGTTTATAAAGAGTAAGGGTCATGTTGGACATGCTGATCTTTTTGCAAATTCACTCAATATGAAATGTTAAATGAATTGAGGAGCGGGTTTTCTGTGTGAAGTTTCCAGCTGGACCACGTCAATGATAAAACATAGCAATATTCATGCTCCATTGCCAAAACTATCATTTTTTGTCATCTAAGCTCACATGAAAAGATATCAATAAAATTGAGCTCCAGATTTGAGTTGTAAAAATGACATCTAACACACTTTCAAACTGGTCCAGTTTTACATGACAATCATCTTTCGAAAAAATCGTCACATTTTTTATTAGGCAAAGTATTTCACAACTCAACTTAGGACTAAATTAAACTGGATGATTACAAAGAACTCTATAAAATCTTATCACGCTATGACTAAAGCTCTACCTCAAGGCAGATAGGTAGACGCTCAATTAATATCTAAAACAATGCAAAAATCTTCCTGGGGCAGAGATTCACATATCACAAAGATGTCCTAAAATATAACAGACAATAAAATCCCATTTATCTGCACTCAAAAACATCAAATGACCCATGGACATTTATAAGACTGAGAAGTAAAGTATTTCTTATTTTACGGGCTTTAATTGTTTCTATGCTAGCGGCTAGTTCTATATTAATATTCAGCATCACAACTCTGTGTTATTCCGCCACTTCTGACACACAAATCAAAACTTACTCAGCTGAAAAACTCTTTGAAATCTCCAAGAGTTCATTTTGAAAAGATTCAAATTGATAATTGCTTGGTTTAATGGGACAAAAGGTAAATAAAATCTCTATCTAACGAGCCTCAAATGATTTGAAAGAATCTTTAATTTTTTCTTGGACTTTCACACATCACTAGCTCTCAATTTACATAACTAGAAAATGAAATATTTCTCAGTGGTAACAAGGGAAATATTTCAAAATCTGCTAATAAGGGATGGGTCTCCACAAAGAGCAATTCTAATATGAAAAAATATGAAACAGAAGATATGCAAATGTAGTTGATTTGAATTCTTGATTTATTAATCGACTCCATGAGGTTATAATTGAACATGAAACAGACAGTGAATATAGCTGAACACCTCTCCAATATTACAATGAAAGCAGATCAATATCAGATTTCATTAACACGCTCTAAAATTAATATTTGAATTATCAATTGTGAATGGACTTATCTCATAAAATGAAAAAATGTTATTCATACAAAACACAAAAACGCAACAGTTGTTTCAGGACAAAAGGCTACTATTGATTTCAAGGGATCTTTATTTTTCAAACATTTGGAGGGAGGGGCAAGAACTAGTAGGGATTGATTCTTTCTGAATGAAATCATCATAACATACAGGTGCAGTAAGCATGGAATGACATAAATTCAACATCCTGTATGCTTGCCTCTGTATCATAAGAAAAACATTCTGTTATCTGCTTCTCCCCCATTTGGAGAAATACTATCTTTCATTTCCCTTTGAGCTATGAGAAGGACTTAAACAACATCCATAGCACTGGCAATAGCCATGCAAAGTACTTATTACTGAAGGACGGAGAATGGCAGACCAAGATATATGCATTTGTGTTTATATAGTGATACAATGACTGCAAAAACAACTTGTAACTTCATGGGACGTCACATAATTTACAAAGTTTTGATATTGTAACACAAGGGTTATTTTTCAACAAACTAAGCTGTGGTATTCCATCAGGCTTTCTAGGACCTGTATCCTAACCACACTAGAGGGGTCTCAACTATAACAATAAACTATATGTCTTTAGCTACTTAGTATGTCACTTAAGAACTATTATGACACTCCTATCCCCATTATCTAATTAAAACCATGATTTAAAACAATATTTTAACAGGTCCTATTCCATTAGGTTTCTTAAATTTCAGACTTTTGATCATATTCCTTAACTTTTCAATAATCAAATAATTTATTACTTGACTTTTTTAAGTTGAAGTCCCGACAGTGTTAATGAAAAATAAGTGGTAACAGATATATTCTCAAATATTTGATCATGATATATTGAATCTTAAACCAAAGAATGATGCCAAAACAATGGTAATCAATACAAACCTAAGTCAATTTATACCAAGATTTGAACCAAATCGTTTGAACAAGTATATATTAACAATGTTTTTAAATATTTACATGCTTGTCGTGTTAGTATTTGTTTTCCATTTGTGGCACCAAGGGGGTCATAGATAAGTTTGCCAATACTTGTTTTTCTTATCCGATCTACAACAGGTTAATCCTTGGATGTTGGGGACGTGTTTTTTCATGAAAGTCGAGGTCAAAATTCAACCCCCTGGAAATCTGATAAAGCAATTCAAAGGCAGAAGGCAGGGTCATGGTAATCCAAGGGGTCCCCAGGGGGAGCAGCTGCAGGGAGATCACCTGAGGTTAGGCACACACCATACAGACAATTAACCATACCTTGCCCTAGATACATAATCATATCAGACACAGGTCAATGGTGGCACCCAGAGAGAGACTACCTCCCCCCTACAAGTGACCAACGCTCTATAACAATAACATAAATGCTCAATTCAGAAATCATATTATGTCCCCCTTGAACAATAACAAGGATTTTCAGCCATATTTTCAAAGTAACTTTCCAACTATGGAACCTTTTGAAACATTGGAGCAATTAAGATTGAGTTTATTAGGAACACCTGTAATAACCAAGGGCCAGACAACATCTCTAGGCCCCAATAACAAAGGACTTTGCTAGCAGTTCCTCATGCTAAGCTATGCATGAGCTAAGTTAATAAAAGTTCAAATATATCTGTTGGTCCATCAAAAGTTTGATGACCCTCATCTTCTATTATCCAAATTGGTTGTTTGATCGATTATGGTGAGTTCTTTCGTCAACTGTATCATACTGTCTCCTTTAGGAGAAGCCTATCAGCTTGAAACTACTAAATGTCATCAAACTAGTTTCTTAACCCTGATCTTAGTGTGACCCTTATATATAAGAAAGTCTAGGATGAATATTTGATTCATTTTCTTTTCTATAATCACTATGAAATTCATCTGCTTATAGTCTTGCATCAAGCCCAAGTGAGCCCCCATTTTCCTGACACCCACAAAGAGGAGAACAAGATGAAGGGAAGATTTGATGCAAGTTCAGGTTTCTGTTGTCATATATTTTCTGTTATACTTTCTTTTAAAATAGAAACCATCTCCTAGTGGCACCCTTTCACTGACAGTTATACCACATTACCCAGCAAACCACAAGGTCTAACTAAGTTCAAAGAAATTCTCAATAACAACACAAAAAAACATCAGCTATGATATTCCCAGATTTTATCATGATGCCAACTGTAAATTCTGTCTGGTCATTTTTTCAAACCAACTCATGTAAAACAGATAAGATTGAGATTCTGGAAGTATTCACAAGGTTATATGCTAAATGCCACTAATAACTCAAGATTGCCCCAGATAGTGTTCTTTAAATCTCAATGTGAATCATAGTTTTTAGTTAAATGGACATTATTGAACATGAATAGCATGTCAATCCCAGGTTGTGGGGGTATTTAATATAAAAAGGTACTGTATTATAAATTGAATAGGTCAGTAAAGGCTACATTGAGTTCAGATAGCTGTTCACTTTACCAGCTGCACAATACATCAATGAAAAAGACATCTTTTCAGAAGCAAGTAAAGAACAATTTGGACTCAATAACATTTTTTCGACTCAGTTTTGATTCTCCAATGGCTTCATATAGGTTATTCATCCAGCACTCCAGTGAACTGCCTGCATTGGAGACTGCTTTAGTAAGTGAAGTGACCATATGTTTAGGTGTTTCAATAATAACCATGCACTATACACAGTATCAATAATGACCACTTCACTGTAGATATGAATTGGTCGAATATTAATAAACATTTTGAGATCCTAATCCTACTATAGATTAAATTCACCAAACAAATGCGATATGAACAAATGTTTTGACATTTCCAGTCCCAACTTTTATAGTTTTTTATCATGTTGTTTTGAGGCTCTCTGTCAGGCAGGTGAAATCACATTGAGTGCCTTGAAAAACCCAAACTTTCGAATTATTGAAAAAAGGAATAAAAAGATAAATAAAAAATAAACTACAATAATAAATATATATAGATGAAGTATGGTATATTCAAAACAAGATATAAATTCAAGAAAATTATATTTTTCTCTCAAATAAGAGAGAGAAATGTGGAAATAGTATCTTTGATCTTGAATAAAAGTCGCCATACAAATTATCGTTCTAGAAACCTAATCCTGTATTTTGTAAAAATCTACTTTGAGCTTGGATGCCTAGTAGAAAAAGTCCCAAAATGATATGGTACATCAAAGATATCTGGTATTAAGAACTTGCGGACAAA
Source organism: Owenia fusiformis (assembly GCA_903813345.2). NCBI lineage: Eukaryota > Metazoa > Annelida > Polychaeta > Sabellida > Oweniidae > Owenia > Owenia fusiformis. The sequence goes on along the minus strand of CAIIXF020000002.1, from coordinate 14,640,294 downwards.
ATATCCCCAACCAACCAAAACATATGCAATGTTTAGAAAACAAACTAAAACCAGAAAAACATGTTGTGAGATAGACAATCAGGAAATCAGAAACCATTCTTTGAAACTAAGGTCAAGTAAAGAAAACTTTATTTGTTCACAATTGATGTTTTGTTGAAGATCCTCATTTATAATGCTTAATAAGATTCAGAAAGCACCAATGAAACATGTTCTGATTAGAATATGTCATAGTGATGATGAGTCTGTTGTACTGCTATGAGAACCACATAGAAACAAGTCATATAAAAGTAAATTAGTCTACATTACCAAACATGCCACAGTTTTTACTTCAAAGGTTTCAACTTAAATCATGCAAAAATTTGGCCAAACTATGACCAGAACATTGCTTAGGGCAAAACAATGTGGCAAGAGGCCATTTAAAACAACATTCATTTCTATTTAAATCTACCCTGTTGCCTAGAGGTTAGCAGTAGCTCTTTTTCTATGGGCATTATCAAATTCTTGAAAAGGGTGATTTAAATTTAAACATCATGGTCCAATTCTGGGAACTATCCAACATGGGACCTCTTACAGTGTCTTGAAGGACATAATCATTTTACCTCCTTATATTCCAATAATTCTTTCTATAATCAACTCACTGAAATCTCTTTGAATTTAAATGGACTCAAGCCACAATATTGTACCTGGGATTTTAACCGATGAACACATGTGCAGTGATTGTTTAAATCCATTTTTGATTATAACAACCTGATTGGTCAGTGGTGATCATGTGACTGAAGTAAACCGATTGTATGAGGGACCTTTTCTATGGTATTTTAAAATACTAGGTCAACATATACAAGGGGCTTTAACATTTTGACTGTTAAGGCTTATCAGGATATTATATAAAATCAATCAGGGAAAATCTTGAGTATGAATGATTTCATATCAAAAAATTAGATTTGTTAAAATAAATTGTTTTCTGGTATCAGATTATTCTTAAGTATAAAATGTGAGGCCAGAAAAACAAATATGAAGTAAATGGGTTCTAAATTATTTAACTTCTGGCTGCTCAACCAAAATACACTTACTTCCTGTACACTATGCTTTTCTAGTTTGGTCATATGACGACGATGCTCTTTTTATTTTCATGAAACTATTGTATCAAGATAAAAAATCTCAAACATGAATTGATGCTTTGCAAACATTAAGTTCAGACAGAACATTCAACATTCACATCCACAAAAAGAGATGCATTCAATATTAAACTGCCAAGGGATATTTTTCAATTTTTTCTCAGCATAAAATAGATTCTTTGAGCATACAGCTGAATAGTTTGTATGCTTGATGAACATAAGTCTATGACACCATTTGAACCTCCTTTTACAACATCTATAACTTTTTTAAGCCTCCACTTGAATGGTGCTTCATATAGCAGTTGTGCTTTGTAAAGAAATATGTGAATTAACAATTTATTTACATATAATTGAGTGATTATTGAAAGATAACTGCATCTTACTCTGAGCACAGATCAAGTGTCAATACAACACCTAATATTACTTTTGAACAACCAACTAAACAACTAACTGATAGCTTCATTTTAAGTATTAGACATGCAATTTAGAATTTCATAAGTTTAGTGAATATACCATATATACGCAAGTGTATGCTAGTTTAGTGGAGGGGCAAATCCCTTTTTTGTGTTGATATATTCAAATCTTTTAAACTCCTCTCTAAAACATCCAGAGCAGAGCGAACTTATATGAGAAGAGAAAGCAATAACCTTCCACAAACATCCAAGTATTTTCAAAAGAAAAGCATAGAGGACTCACTACAAGCAAACAGGCCATCTTTCTAGAGAAGAAACCCAGTCTCTATATGCGAGTATGTTGGGCTGCATTCCAAATCATTTTTCTTATGTTATCTGTGACTGCTATTTTCCCACAAAGCAATCATATAAATCATATATTGTATATGTACACTGTAACATTGATATTTTAGGACATCTGACAATACAAATTAAAATGTGTGTTAATTATGGAGGTGGGTCATGGTTAGCATTTCCATGATTTGATTTTGTTCCTTTAAAAGGGAGCTTCATCTGAGTCTCAGGGTGTGTTATAGTAGAAGTGCTCCAAGATAGATATTTCCGTAATAAGCTTCTCCTTAAGGAGACAATAGAATATAAGTTGACAGGGCTACATTATTAGTACATCTTGTGTGGAGGCATAGTATCAGTTCATCAATGCTATCACAAACCCAATCACCAAACTTCAAAGTGGTCACTGTGCTATATCCAATAACAACATTAAATCACCTAACATTATGAGTTGCCCCATGAGAGAAATATCATAACCATATATAAAATCAAAAATATCCTGAGGTTATAAAGCAATGTAAGCAATATAATCTGAACTCTATAAAATGTTAGAAAAACATCAATTTATTGAGACTGGGTGGAATAAGCATGTACAGACTAGCATCAGTTCATAAAGTTTGAATTGGGAGATGTTTCATGTTATATCTCACCAAGCCTATGACATTGAACATGTTGAATGGCAACACCATTTCTATAAACCTTCAGAAATGCACTCAAGTACATAATTTGGTCAAGCCATTGGACATGATATAGTCCCAGAAACCTCATTTTCACCCATCATGAGAATTTCATTGGGGACAAAATGTTTCTAAATAACAAACAAACTTTAGAAAACTGGGTCAATAATAAAATGTAAAAATGACAATTGAAATCACAACTTTGATTTATTGAAAAAATGTGACAGGTACAAAATTATGATATGAGCCCCCATCCTATAATGCATATAAGTACATGTAGAGCAAACTATGTACATAGAGATACCTTTTATTTAACAGGGTTCATCATGTCCATCATGACAGCCTTGCAGGATTGGAGTTGGGTATCTTGGCCAAATTCCTACCTTTGAATGACACAGACACATACCTGTCATAGTTTCCCTGATAACATCCTGATATACCATTCAGTGCACATACACGCAATTGATTTTTTCATTTATGTCATAATAGTTTATTCAAATATCAAATAGGGAGATCTCAACCAGGATACAACACCATTCAAAATTATCAGATTAGTGTTCTGCAATAACATTTATCTTTAAATTATTTTCAAATGGGATTTGTGGTCTCAAGTCTGGTTTTTTAGTTACTTTGTCTACATCCATAATCATCATTATTGTGGTCAGATCATGAATCTTCAAAATGACAGGTTATATCACATGGGGTGACTCATGAAAGTACTGCATTCTGTTTTCTGGGATTGACACATTCAGTTTGAACATTCTTGTTTGATTTACATTCAGCAAAAATTGAGCTCAATTGTCGGATAAAGTATAAGAGGTCATATACTAACAAGCACACAAATTAACAATACAACATGCTTAAAAAACTTTCAATGCCACAATGGTTATATCTCACATCATGCTAAAATATGGCTTTCTATTGATCAATCACGTTTTATCGATTTTACTACTCGCAAATTATACATCACAGTCAAATTCTTATTATTTTAATTCTTTGTAACTTTTAAACCTTTAATTGTATACATGTATATATATATTGAATGATTCATGTTAACGCTGACATGTTCTGGCCACCCAACATTATAATACACTCCATTACAATATGCCAATACTTTAAAACATACAGTTTAGAACAATTTGCCTAAAAGGGTATTTCAAATTGAAAGCTTCTAAATATTCCTTTGTGTTTGACAGTTATGTTCACAAGTAAAACTCAGTTTTTGTTGACACAGGTATTTGCCTAGGATTAGAAGAATTTCACTGCACAATACCCCTACATAGGAATTAAAGTTAAACAGTGGTGCTACTAGCTTATCATAAGGGTATTTAGACGCCAAGTCTGGGTGAAAAAGTAATGAAAAAAACATTTGAATAAACTGACTTCCTGTTAACAAACCTACTTCAAATATTTAAATAAGAATATTATTTTTTGTTCAAGATAAATTTAATAACAAAACAGCAAAACATGTATTCTTATTGTCATCTAGAATGTTATAACCATGTTAAAATACTCAAAGCAAATCAGAAGAAAAGATTATGATATTATGATTCTGAATAAATTCTTTAATTTTTCTTCTTTTTCCCCTTGTGTATTCTTGATCAAAGAAAGTGGTTTTCTTGTTTGCAAACAAATTGTGCATTTTAAGATTTAAATAAGGGCAGCTAAGAATATTGAAGTACAGTACTGCATATTAAGATAATGATGACAGGTTTACAGTAGTGTAAAATCAACATTGACACATTAATTAGGATAAACAATGACATCGTGATAAACAATGACATCGTAATAAGCCTGTTAACTGGAAGTGGAAGTTAATATTTTGACAAGAGATTTGGGGTGTTAATCCCTACATGTTTGTGCACCTGTAATCTAAGTGATACTTTAGCATACTTTGTCACTTTGTTACCCTGGAATGTTCCTTATAATTAGTAAAATGACTGATATGTATCCAAATCACATATATTACCAGGTTGGTCCTTGGGAGTCCTTTGAATCTGTGGCAAATCTTTGATAGGCATGCCAAGAAAACAGTACAAGAACCCAAATTATGAGTGATGAAAAAGTCACCACATTATACATGTATTTATAAATTCATCAATGCCAAATTGAAGTTTGAGAGGTAGAGTCAAAGCTATGCATCACTTGTATGAGTGAACCAGAAACATGTGAAGCTGGCAGCTGGTCTGACATGATCACATCACAAGAAATGTTGATTGACAGGAGAGTTGGGAACATCTCTTTACTCTAGAATAAATAATCCTGAATAATATCCTTGGGTCAGATTGCAAATTAATGATTCTCTGTTCATCCAATATGGCCCCAATGTGTCAATCTGCCTATCTTACCTCACCAAGGTATATCCTCTTCATAGGTTAGGATCACATAAACACTCAGGAAATGTGAGTTTACATCAATATGATTCCAACATTGTGAATACCAAGGTGTTCACTTACATTTTAATGGATGGGAATTTGAAAATGGATTAACTCCCCAAATGACCATAAGTGTTTCCCCTATTTCTCCAACAATTTGGACCAGAGGTTTCATACATAACAAGGAATCCAATATAAGATCTTCAAGTGCAAAGGGTTAATCTGTAGAAGTTTTATTACAGTGTTCTAATATGCAACTCCATATTCCATAAACTGGTTAGAATTATGAGGTTTACCATGTTCTTCTATGTACTCCTAAATCCCTTAGAAAAATACACTAATCTATCACCAAACAGGCTTCATAAATTATTGTTATCAAATACTATTACACCAACTTGGTTAGTGATGATTTTCACACCTGTGGATACACCTTGATTAGACCCAGTCTTACCTGCCAATATGCTCAAGACATCAAAGGATTTAATGCAATTTACCTATGGTTTACCTATAGTCTTTAAATCGTGATATATCAGAGTAATAGTGAAAGCAATGTAGACATTTTAAATGAAAAGAGATTTTTAAATCAATGAGGATATAGAGTGTATCAAAAATCATAAATTGGGTCTCAAAAATTCTGAAAAGATATCTTAAGTCACAATGGCATACATGAGGGATGGCAACTTGTTTATAACACCAATCATGATTTTGAATATTACCTACTTAATAAGAAACACTTGATTTTAAAAGTGGGCAATAAATTATGTATGTTTGTCAATATTTTTCTAGATTACATAATTCTTCATATCCTACCAAAAATGAAAATAATATGAGTAAATGCAAGGAACTTACATAGACACAAAGACAAGCTCTAGGTCATTATACTATCCTCTAAGTTTGAATAGTCATGTGCTCTGTGCAACTGGACCAACGGCTGCATTTTCAATCTCATTAAAAATGCCCATGTTAATACTTACATGGGATCATGGGACTGTATCAGATTGTTATTTACATTTCACATGGCAAACATCTCATCTCCCACTTGCAACTTTATAATTTGACACAGATACATTACAGATTTGACATTATGTTTTACTATCTGGCTATTCTTTTGCACAAATGTTTTGACTACTGTTGCCATCCTAACTGAGTGCTGAAAGTTTCCCAAATACCCTGAGACAAAATATAACATAGATCTTATAAGTGAGGTAACAAAAAAACAGGCGTTTATGGAATAATGGGCAACTTGGATAATGATCACTGCTAGTAAAATATACATAGAAACAAGAACAAAATAATCTTAATCTTTTCAAATAAATCTAAATTTTCCACATTGCCAAGATAACTTCTAGAATGGGACATAGATGCTAACAGAAACATGTAAACCATACTGTAACATACCTATACTATATTCTTGGCAACCCACTTTTGCTTTCCTCACTTATATTAACGAATGCAGATATGTTAAAAGCAGCTGTAATAATGCATGAGGTTATTACAAAGATGTATGATTGTAGAAAATGAAGTCACCAGCTCTACCATTAATTATCATTTTGGCCAATATGACATGCTCTTATCACAATTACAGCAGCAGCACTGCACTGCAGCTTGGTTTTCATGCATGCCCAACTGATAAGCAGCTATATATATATATAGCCTTAGCTGGCTGGTTTGAAGAACAGATATTGAGAGACACAGGCACTCAAAAAGCCAAACATGAGTCCCCCATTTCACCAACAGCATACATCTAGATTATAAGATATAACAAGAGTATAAATGATGAGGGATGTCAGAATGATATCTTTACCAATTTGTACAATCAACTCATACAACACTACAAACCCAAGACAGCAAGGTATAACTAATACCCATCAGTCCTGACAATGGGAGACAGCAAGGTATAACTAATACCTATCAGTGCTGACAATGGGAGACTGCAAGGTATAACTAATACCCATCAGTGCTGACAATGGGAGACAGCAAGGTATAACTAATACGTATCAGTGCTGACAATGGGAGACAGCAAGGTATAAGTAATACCCATCAGTGCTGACAATGGGAGACAGCAAGATATAACTAATACCCATCAGTGCTGACAATGGGAGACAACAAGGTATAACTAATACCCATCAGTGCTGACAATGGGAGACAGCAAGGTATAACTAATACCCATCAGTGCTGACAATGGGAGACAGCAAGGTATAACTAATACCCATCAGTCCTGACAATAGGAGACAGCAAGGTATAACTAATACCCATCAGTGCTGACAATGGGAGACAGCAAGGTATAACTAATACCCATCAGTGCTGACAATGGGAGACAGCAAGGTATAACTAATACCCATCAGTGCTGACAATAGGAGACAGCAAGGCATAACTAATACCCATCAGTGCTGACAATAGGAGACAGCAAGGCATAACTAATACCCATCAGTCCTGACAATAGGAGACAGCAAGGTATAACTAATACCCGTCAGTGCTGACAATGGGAGACAGCAAGGTATAACTAATACCCATCAGTGCTGACAATGGGAGACAGCAAGGTATAACTAATACCCATCAGTGCTGACAATAGGAGACAGCAAGGCATAACTAATACCCATCAGTGCTGACAATGGGAGACAGCAAGGTATAACTAATACCCATCAGTGCTGACAATGGGAGACAGCAAGGTATAACTAATACCCATCAGTGCTGACAATAGGAGACAGCAAGGCATAACTAATACCCATCAGTGCTGACAATGGGAGACAGCAAGGTATAACTAATACCCATCAGTGCTGACAATGGGAGACAGCAAGGTATAAATAATACCCATCAGTGCTGACAATGAGAGACAGCAAGGTATAACTTATACCTATCAGTCCTGACAATGGGAGACTGCAAGGTATAACTAATACCCATCAGTGCTGACAATAAGAGACAGAAAGGTATAACTAATACCCATCAGTGCTGACAATGAGAGACAGCAAGGTATAACTTATACCTATCAGTCCTGACAATGGGAGACTGCAAGGTATAACTAATACCCATCAGTGCTGACAATGGGAGACAGCAAGGTATAACTAATACCCATCAGTCCTGACAATAGGAGACAGCAAGGTATAACTAATACCTATCAGTGCTAAAAATAGGAGACAGCAAGGCATAACTAATATCCATCAGTGCTGACAATGGGAGACAGCAAGGTATAACTAATACCCATCAGTGCTGACAATGGGAGACAGCAAGGTATAACTAATACCCATCAGTGCTGACAATGGGAGACAGCAAGGTATAACTAATACCCATCAGTGCTGACAATGGGAGACAGCAAGGCATAACTAATACCCATCAGTGCTGACAATGGGAGACAGCAAGGTATAACTTATACCTATCAGTCCTGACAATGGGAGACTGCAAGGTATAACTAATACCCATCAGTGCTGACAATGGGAGACAGCAAGGTATAACTAATACCCATCAGTGTTGACAATGGGAGACAGCAAGGCATAACTAATACCCGTCAGTCCTGACAATAGGAGACAGCAGATATAACTAATACCCGTCAGTGCTGACAATGGGAGACAGCAAGGTATAACTAATACCTATCAGTCCTGACAATAGGAGACAGCAAGGTATAACTAATACCTATCAATGCTGACAATGGGAGACAGCAAGGTATAACTAATACCCATCAGTGCTGACAATGGGAGACAGCAAGGTATAACTAATACCCATCAGTGCTGATAATAGGAGACAGCAAGGTATAACTAATACCCGTCAGTGCTGACAATGGGAGACAGCAAGGCATAACTAATACCCGTCAGTCCTGACAATAGGAGACAGCAAGGTATAACTAATACCCGTCAGTGCTGACAATGGGAGACAGCAAGGTATAACTAATACCTATCAGTCCTGACAATAGGAGACAGCAAGGTATAACTAATACCCATCAGTGCTGACAATGGGAGACAGCAAGGTATAACTAATACCCATCAGTGCTGACAATGGGAGACAGCAAGGTATAAATAATACCTATCAGTCCTGACAATAGGAGACAGCAAGGTATAACTAATACCCATCAGTGCTGACAATGGGAGACAGCAAGGTATAAATAATACCTATCAGTCCTGACAATAGGAGACAGCAAGGTATAACTAATACCCATCAGTGCTGACAATGGGAGACAGCAAGGTATAACTAATACCCATCAGTGCTGACAATGGGAGACAGCAAGGTATAACTAATACCCATCAGTGTTGACAATGGGAGACAGCAAGGTATAACTAATACCCATCAGTGCTGACAATGGGAGACAGCAAGGTATAACTAATACCCATCAGTGCTGACAATGGGAGACAGCAAGGTATAACTAATACCCATCAGTGCTGACAATGGGAGACAGCAAGGTATAAATAATACCTATCAGTCCTGACAATAGGAGACAGCAAGGTATAACTAATACCCATCAGTGCTGACAATGGGAGACAGCAAGGTATAACTAATACCCATCAGTGCTGATAATAGGAGACTGCAAGGTATAACTAATACCCATCAGTGCTGATAATAGGAGACTGCAAGTATTTGTTGGTATTTTCACTGGGATTTCTGATTTTCTTTGCCAGTGCCCTCAGGTATAAAGTTGATAAATATCCTCATACTTGGTCAACACTACTCACCCAGAGATAATGTCATTTAACAATTCAACAATATCGCGTAGTGTGGGGGGTGGTTACAACGACTGAACTAGACTATCCCATCCAAAAATGTCATATTCTTCCCTCAGGGACATATGGATCAAATAAATAGCTATTGGTTGATTAATAATATAAGGAGGGCTGCACAAGGGATTGGTGCAGGATTGGCAATGAGAGAGTATGTTCATTTCATATGACAATAGCAGAAGGGTCATTGACATATTAGTATATTCCAAAAACAGAAAATCTGTAAACTGAAAATAATATTTACAAATTTACATAACAGAAAGTTGATATGTAAGGGCAAATAGAACTCACAAAACCTGTAGGTCACTGTGACACAATAACCCCCTACTGATGTACCTTGTAAAACCTTCTATGTATACATGTAACAGCAAATGAGCATGTCAGAGAAATAAACATCACAAAAATGTACAAGAACATATGCTTTAAAGCACTTCTAAAGTACCACAGTTCCTTCTTGTACAAATCACCCATCAGAGTTGAAACACACACTGATCTTTGATGTTTAGAAATTTGACCTGGCTTCTATTTACAACATTTATAACTTACCTTTAGATCTAAAGAGGAAGAATTTGAAAATGTTAAAATAGATTGTGAAACTTCTGAAGACAAATAGACTTCCTGACAAGAACATGGACAGCCTTGTTCTGCTAATACAGAATCCGATCTTGATCATTTATCAATACTGTAGATTCAATATCCCCTCCCACCCCCACCTCCCAATACCTTGCATAGATATCAACAAAGGGAAGACAATTTCATTGTCCACATCATATATTGATGACAGCATCATATACATGTACTGTGATTATCTCTATGCAATATTCTTTACAATAAAGCAAAGGAAGATTGCCAGACTATCCAGAATCTTTTGCAAGGGAGGTGATCCATCTCCCCAAAATATATTTCAAGGGAGGTGATCCATCTACCTGCCTATTGAGCGTCAGACCTCTCATGAAGATTGAGCACTAAGACTGATTGAAATGAATGAATATCTGCAGGCTGAAACAATAAATAATCCACCTTGCTTTTCAACAAGGAGTATTGTTATCTTTCTTATGTTGCTAGTAAGATTTTAATAACAAAAAAAGATCTGCCAAAAGTGCCAAACCTCTGGACATAGTCAATATTATACAAAAAAACATTCTTATCAATTGGCAGCATTAACAGCTTAAAAAGATTCAGTTTTTGGATTCTAGCTTGATTGCAATAAATGTCTACCTGAGTAACTGTGAGTCCAGGTGTAAATTACATTTCTAGCAATCCAGGTAATAATGACAGACAAGATAATGTAATTAAAGATGAGAGCACAAGGAAGATTCTTATTAGCATCTCTAATGAGTTGAATAGCCATCTTATGCTTGATTGGACAAGATAAATATTGACAATCTGCTGTGGAGCAGATATTATTTAAGATTCCCGACTTGCATTTACATGTATTACAATTTGACAATCCATGAATCATTCACATTACCATGAAGCATGAAACAAACTTAAAACATATTAAATACACATTTACATAACAGAGAACACAAAATACTTAGTCCAAAAGAGGAATCAGAAGAAAGGGATCAAAGGCAACATCTGTAATAAATATAAGAAACCATAGTATAAACATTGTATTTTCACTAAGGATATCAGATCAGGTTTCTCATCTTCACCTGTTAGAATTCTTGCAATCTTAGGGATATTTGACCCAAGTGATTGAACACTAAATCTGGTCTTTGATGCAGCATATTGAAGCCATATTCTACCTTAGAAATATTCATTTATTTCAGACAGTGTGCAAAATGCAAATCAGAATATCACTTGAATATTATAAAAAATGGTGAAGCCAAATATACAAGTATATATACATTTATACAACAGAAGTCATAAATCATCTGTTTTCCCATCTTCTTAAAGTACGATCTAAATGGCATACTTATTCAAATCTCGAGTCCTCATTTTTAAATTTTTTAAATTTCAAAATGTTATAAGTGACATCTAGATTTAGCAGAGGTAACCCCCGGTTCTCAGTGAAACCAGATGTCAAAGTTAATAGCTCTAAATATCTAGAAAGCTAATAGGCATGACAGTGTTGCCTGATAATGTCCTGGCGGGGTAGGCTAACTTTCACTTCAGATCAGTTCACATTAACATTTACAAATGATTGGTAAATGTATCTAGAACCATATCTAACTTGTCGGACCTATAAAGGCCAATATCACAAATGTTGGCCATACTTATTTTATCAAATTATTTATCCTTTTGAAATTCTGTCCAAAATTACAGAAATGTTTTCAATTTTGTACACATATTTTTGCAGACACATTGTAAAATCTTAAATTAGATGCAGTGACACTGCTAAGGAGATTGCTGATCACAAAATTACTGTTGGTATATTTTACATGTTCAAATGTTTCTAATGTATTTTCTGCCAAGACTACAAATGGCCCACATTCCTATGTAGCCACAATGATAGCTTCTAGGTGTGCTGGAACAATGTTCAACCAAGCATGATATATAAGTCAGATAGTACATAGTGTAGTCTGACTTGCTAGGCAACTTGTCTACCAATACCTACAATATTCTTCAAAGGTCTTTATTTAGATTTCTCTGTAGACATGGGGGTGACAAGAGTGATAGATTGTAGAGACACAGAAAATATACTGATATTCCGTGTTCTGTGGATGTGTGATACAGTAACTAAATAAGTTGATGTCATTATTTTCAGAAATTCCAGTAATCTCCAATATGCTGTATCCTTGCACTGTATCCAGTAGTGTACGGAGTGTTCACTAATAAGATATGAGACTTCCTAAAAAACAGCCCAGGGCAGTAACCAAGGATGATTTCACTAAGCAATCAGACCACAAGTCCCACTATGACTACTAACCAAGCCTCAAAATACCTCAATGTTTTCTCAAAACAGGGGAGAAAAAGAATATCTACTTGATTCAACGGAATGTTCTTCTTGCCATATAAAGTTAGTCATGGAAGGAAAGTATGATTTGTTCATTGAAAGGGTTCAGCCAGTTATCCATTATCAAAATATTGGTTACCATCCAGCCCATGATAATGTTATAGAAGTAAATGTGATACCTCTGATTCTGCACTATACCCTCAAGGTCCACATGCTTTCAGAGTCTGATAAATCTCTACTCTTCACCACTTATTTATATTATTTATGCTGCTATATTTAAAGATACAATTCTGAAATTGATATCTTTCTTTAAATGACTGACTCAGTATTTTCTACAACTATGTCAAGTACTTATCCATTGAAATAAACTTCATAATAAGTATTTTCCTGTTCTGAATTGTTAAGCACTTTGGAAGTTTACAAATAATGTAGATTTTTGTTTGATGTCAAGTAATTCTTTCTTTTATGTTTATATCAGTTGCGTATTCATATGTCATTCTTTAATTCATAAAGTAATCATTTCAATTTGTTGATGATCTCATCTTAGGTAGTCAGCAGGGTTTCAATGTTAACAGTAACAAGTAGCATTGTTGCACTTATTGTGGCAAATAGTATAGCCTTGCTACTGGTTAAAAAGATATCTACCTGGCACTCACACCAACAAATAGGGAAATGCAATTTCATCTTATGTTAATAATGACTTGTAATAATTTTACAACACATACATATACAGTGTATATCTATCTATCATCTATGTGTTGTATTTCAAACATTTTAATATTTTCAAGATGGCTACCTTGAGTCCCATGGTGTCCAAAGTGAGAAACTCATCATTATAGATCATAGTTTCCAGTTATCTTACAACCATCCTACACCAAACTCAGCAGAAACCATCAAAGTTACCATGTTTTATAGCCACTTGATCTGGTTTATTACAGTTGGAGAGAACATGATTTTCCAAGTTGATACCCCTTTAATGTAACATTGACCATATTCATCATTGCCAAAACGTGTACATTGTAGTTTGATTTTGTTTTGATTTAATCTAATTGTAATTACATATATAACACATATTGTTTTCTGGTAGATAATGAGATTTTATTAGAAAAGTAGGGAACATATAACCCTGGTTGAATTACTACTAATAGCAGTAAATGCATCTTCTAATGGATTAAATGATGCTGAAAGTAGCCAATGATTAATCAAATTATTTTCTAGCAAATCACAGAGCGATTTAGTTTACAATTCAGGCTTTCATTAACAGCATGTAACAAATGATTTTCTGTGATTGTTTTAACCAAAATCACCTGATGTTTTGTGGAATTCAGTAACTGTTTCCATGTTGAAATTATGTTTAAATTTTTTTTTTTATCAATGAAAACTTCATCAGATTGCCAAAACATGAGGAACACCAGTCCTTGTTACCTGACCAGCTCAATTCAAAATAAAAAGGCTGCAAAATTCCAGCAAAACAAGCAGTGGATATCTGATGTTTTCTTCCACACTTGAGCTGGATTTATGGTATCTTTAAATCTAATTATGATAACTTGAAAGGAGTGTTTCGCTTTCATCTCTGTGGTTGGTAAGGATAACACCTTCAAAATGCGATCAGATAAATCTTGAAACATTTGGAAATGAGCAGATTATTTTTTAATGTTAAATTCTTCTTAAATTTCTATTGTTATGCTCTTGTTTCATCATTAACCTAAATAAAGAAGCTTAGTGTTGCAGATTTACAAACATACATGTCATTTGGCATGTATATTGTGGTGCTATAACTTATACTATTAACACTAGTCTTTGAATGCATATAGAATTTCTGTAAAACATTGTAGTGAGTAAATATGTCAATATTTTATCGGGAATATAGAATTGAACATACTTTTGATAATCTCTCTTATTCAGCTTTAACTGAATATTGATTCAAATTCAACATTCTCTATAGCAATTTCGGAGTCATTGTTAACCCTTGCCTGCTTGTCCAATTGCCAACTCAGTCATATCACAATTAGATAAATATATGGCATCCATTTTGTTTCCCAGAATGCAATGTGTTGAATCTACCTTTAAGGTATAATAGAGAATGGACTAATTAAGAAATGACGACAAAATGTCTAGGTTCTGACATATCAATCAATATGTTAAAATAATTCATTTCATCTGAGATATAGATTCAAAGGGAAGTATGTTTCCAGATTATTTTATCATCAATGAAAGAATATGCCAAAAAACACAAATTTTCTGCGATAAAAAGTTTATAATTTTTATATAAATAGAGCAATTCAAAATCATAAAGTAAATACAACATATCCCCCGTTTGATTACTAAAATCTCATGAAAAAACTGTATGCTTTCTAGATATAGCATTTTCTGAAACTCCCTGGAATTCGCTAGCACCAAGAAATACATTGGTGCACCTAAGAGTCGAGCTTCATACTTTCAGCAACAATATATTAATAGCACTGCAGTTCTATTGACCATATATTTACACATAGTCTTTGAGAACTTATTCTGCTTATGTAACCCGTCTTATGCACATTGGTTTAAACCTTCTGCATATACTCCCAGCTAACGGTAACTCAGAAATGTCCTTTGTCAATCAGAGGTTTTCCTTTGTTGTGCTAATACAATTTGAATGTAGTTTTGTCAGGTTTTAAGCCCAAATATAAAATCCAATTGGAGTAAACCTAGGATCAAAGTGATATAACAAGCACATAGTAAAATACAACAGAGAGTAGATTTGTTTTAAAAAGGGTAAAAATGCTCATAAATGTGTTCTATAAAATCGATGCCTAGATTATTAGGTATTCCAAAAATCATTTTCAGTTAGTGTATTGTACTATACTTGCTATAGCTTTATCAGATTCTATCAAACGAAAACTCATAAAATGAATATTTCAATATTCTCCAAATATGCCAACTCTTAAAGAAATAACATATTCATTTTCAATATTGTTCAAATTAAAGTGGAAAGTATACCACTCTAGACAAATTTGACAAACTAGTATTTATTTAAGAATATGCCAAGGAATATAATTTTGTGAGATTCTACTTCAAATCAAAGAAAACAAAAGAATTGGCAAAGGACAAAATTATATTAGTTGAAGCTCACATGCAACTGTTTAAGAATCTAAAAAGTATTTTATATGATATGAAATTTAGGGAGAAACTATGAGAAATAATCAAGAATTGCAATAATATTTTAAGTGAGATCATTTCACAATGAGGTTTGATTTTCTGACACCATTATACCTGTCCAAGTGGTGGATACATTAATATAACAACTGAAGGATGTACATACCATTTTTAGGATCCAAGGCATGATCAAATGTTTTCACAATTTTCACAAAATTTCTATCTAATAATCTAAAGCTTGGAATCTTTAAAAATTCAATTTGGAGACATGAATATTTCAACATACTGTATCTATATATAAGATACATGCTTTAACAGTATGTGATCAAACCATGGGGTCAGGGGGGTCAGATTTGCTTATACTGCAGCCATCATCAAAAGCTCACAATTTTGCAATTTGGTAAAAATCGTGAGTAAATTTATACTGGTGCCTAACATACTATGGTTTTATCAGATTCATTTGAAAAAATATTTATTTAGTTCTTTGTCCATCTGTGTATCTGTATATGGCCATTAGTAGTTATAGGGCTTCATAACAAAATGTCAATGTTTTAACAAATGTAAATATGGTTTCAGGACAGAAAATATTTAAGCCACTTCAGAGTAAATAAGAGGATGTTGAATATTTGTATTGTGAACGAACAAGATTTCCTGACACCAAAATATTTATTTGAGTTTCTTCAACCAACTCTTGAATTCTACAAACTTAGGAGATCCTAAGTTTCTAATCCCCATAGACCACCATGTTAAAATATCTGTAGCAAACCACATATGACAATCAACCTAACACAACAAGCCACCCAAATTATCTATCAACGGTCAGATTTTCTCAAAACAAAGTAAAAAATCCTTACTTAAATTAAAACATACTTTCACGCACTCTTACAACTATTTAATATTCAAAATAAATCCTTAATAAAACTCTAGATTATTGAGCCATTCAATATTTAAACCCTGCATCCAAATTATTTTTGGTGGTTAACTTTTGGATTTGGGCAAGGCTTTTAATACTTAATCACTTCAGATATTTTTCGAAGGAAATGGAGATTACAAAGATTAGTCACAAACATCTTGAAAATAATAACTAAAATCCAATGATGAACGCATGATTCGTTTCTGACATTTAAGTTTTGTAAAATAGTGAAACTATGTGTCTTGAAAATGTGGATAATGGAGTATTAAATTAAGAAGGGGAGGGGTTGAAAGATGAAAAATATTTAATAATTCATTTGAACAAGGAACAGACAATATCATAATAAGTATTAAATCATATTATTATAAAATCATGAAATTACGAAAAGTTACAAATTAATACCAATAATTATGGTTATTATACAATATGGTAGCTCCTAATTAGGGCAGTTTCATTCGATGATCAAAGCTGTACAATGCTATAACAATTATGCTTAATATTCTGCATAGTAAGAATTGCATGTCCACAGCAGAAAGTTTGCACTTATTGGAATTATTAAATTTAAGCTTGCATATTTGACTTCTAGGTTTGGAAAGTGGATAAATATTTGCATGTAAAAGTTGTTAATTAAGCGAGTTGGTAATCTGCAATCAATACCATTACGTAAATAGTAAATACACTAGGAGTATGTGGGTTGGACAATGAGAATAGAGTGTATAGAACAGGGGAGTGCCATGGGACATATTTCTTTAATCTAACTGGTCAGATTATGGGAATATGTAATACATATATACCATTAAAAAATGCAATGGCAAAAACAATTAATTTGCAGTAATATTCCATAACAAATGAAAACTTTTAAAAGTTATCCATCCATTCTTAATGTTGTCGTTTTATCAAACCTTATGAAAGTCAACCTTCAAAAATCTATATATTATTTATCTCTAACACTTAGTAATGCTGCAATGATACATGTACATTACTTGGAGTCATTATTATCATCATCACGATGCTCAAGTATTAACAATGGAAATTGTTCCGGACGTGTTTTTTCAAACGAGTTTTGTAATAACATTGAAAACAAAATTCGTTAGAATGGAGCAAAAAGGTAAAAATATTCTATATTTTACAAACTAACAATTCTTGACATCATACTTCATGGTACTCGCAATTATATACCAAAAATGCCAGAAATATGTACTAAATTTGCATTTAGTGTTATTTAATTAAGTTTAAACAGACTATCCATTCAACAACGTGGAATAATATTCACTACTTTAAAGATTGTGTTTATATTTAACTATCTTTATCTTGAGAAATGTTCACGTGTCAAAAGCTCTTTTATTCAATTTATCCTTATAACTGTTTTAACCCTGCTATGTATGAGGAGTTCTGTGTATAATTACATGGGGTTCAAGTTGTGTATTTTGATTAAAAAATTGGCTAAATATGACAACAACATATGAAAATCCACATGGTGTCACTCACTGCAATGAATACGATGTGACACTGAACCAATCTCTCTTGTTCATATCTTTACCTGAGTTATACCAAAACATTTTAATCATTTTAGGAGCTTCAACATTAATTAGGTCATGTAGATACAAATAGAAAAAATGAAGTGACAAAACACTTAGGAAAGCAAAGGAAAAATCCATAGCAGGCATTTAAAAACTGAAAATGAGAGATTTTGGTGAAAACCCAACAACAGAAACAATGTTGACTCAATAAAATATTAAGTAAAATTATCAGTGTTTTTAGGAATTAGATTGTTTTTGAATGACACACAGCTTGTAAGAAACACTTGGCAGAATTAATGGAGCATTTGTAATATCTTTCTACCTTGGTGCACAATGAAATTGCTTGAAACTACAGTAAAAGTGGCCATTATTCTAAATGTACCAGTTAATTTTTGCTATTGCCACACTATAATTGGCAAAACTGGCATAAATGTTTGGGTATATGTTACATATCAATTGGCCCATATACCATATGTTACATTTATGTATAATATCAAATAATTCCAGGATTTCAACACAGTAAAATAAACTGCAACAAATTTAAGAAATCATAGCCTGAGTAAATAAACCAATATACAAGGGGTTTACTAATACAATAATTCAAACTTATATATTATAAAAAGTAACCCTCTTAAAGTCGAACCTTCAATGATTTATTCAAGCACAATGGTTCAGTACAAATACAAAACAGCTTATGGATTTTTCTAAAGCTTTTGTACCAATTCTATTCATATCAAATGCTAGACAGATCCTGTCCCCAGTGTATAACATGTATACACATTCAGTTACCACATTCAAATTCATGCAAAACACAAATATAGATGTTGATGATAATGATACTTCAGGATTGCTATGACATTTATACAGTTAATTCCCACAATTTGTCTCTTAATAAGGGTTAACACTATGTAAGGGTCATAAAAAAATAAAACTGGCTTACTATTAAATCAAAATGTAACAAATATCTAAGCGAATTCAATTTACAATGAGACATCTAATTTGTTCTAAAACTATAAAAAATTGTGTATGTTTTCATTTTGTCAAATATATGAAGGGCACAACAGAAGGAAAACAAAACTTACCGTTAAAATACAGTTGTCAACTGGCTCATTCTCATCTACAGTAACGTTGTAAAAACTCATGTCAAAGATGGGTTGATTATCGTTGATATCCCGAATCCTCACTACCACTGTACAATTGGCTGAGAGTCTAGGACTCCCAGAATCCATTGCAGTAATATATAACCTTGGTTCGGAGTTCGTCTCGCAATCAATTTCAGAATCTGTCGTGATCAGTCCAGTGTTTTCATCAACTTTGAACCAGTCACTGTGCGTCTCAGGGGTATGTTTCAAATGGTAAGTTATCAATGCATTGTCCCCTTCGTCAGTGTCTTCAGCATGTAGTTGAAAGACAGATGACCCGGGAGAAGCCACCTCAGCAATATCAGTATAGTAGATTGCTTCAGAAAATGAAGGTGCATTATCATTTGAGTCAATAATCTTCAATTCAAATGTTGTTCTCGCATAGAGAGGTGGTGACCCAGAATCCTGAGCAATAACTGTGATGTCATAAAATGATGCGATTTCTCTGTCAGGTGGCTTGGAGACAACTACAAGATAGATGACATCATCTTGAGTGATCAACCCAAAATGACCATTCCCACCTTCGATTGAGACGCTAACATTGGCATAATACTCTCCAACATCAGGATCACTGACAGAGATTCTTGCAACAGCATCTCCTGGTGAAGCCAATTCTGAGATCTTTGCTGTTCCATCTTCTGTTAAAAATAGCATATTGATTTGTGGTTCATTGTCATTCTTATCTTTAATTGTGATTGACACGATAGCAGTGGTTTGTAGAGGCTGGGTGCCATTATCTCTGGCTACGACTACCAGTTCATACATAGACACTTTTTCAAAGTCTAACTGACGATTTACAAATATTATACCATTTGTAGAATCAATGGTAAAGTCATCTTGAGATGGGTTACTTTGATGGTAGTCAATGTTATATTGGATATGACCATTTTCACCTTGGTCGAGATCTGAAGCAAAAACTTGGAGAACGCTTCTTTCAACCTCAGCATCTTCAGGGACTTGGGCAAAGTAGCGACTTTGGTTGAATATGGGTTGGTTATCATTGCTGTCTACTATGGAGATTTCAACAGTCATATTCCCAATCAAAGGAGGAGATCCTCCATCATATGCAAGGATCATCAGTGTGTAGTATGGTGTTGTTTCATAGTCAAGGTAGCCATTAATTTCTAGATCTAAATACAAGATGCCATTTTTAGCACGTTTTGAACTAAGCCTGAATGCATTGTTTGTATTCCCAGATGCTATTTCGTATCTCTGGGTAGTGTTAATTCCCCGATCATTGTCTGTGGCGCTGCCTAGAGAGATCTTTACATCCCTTGGGGTAGACTCTGCAAGTTCAATCTTCAAAAAGGGAGGAGAGAAAGTAGGCACATTGTCATTGATATCAGTAATGTTTATTTCAATCTTCGCCGTTTCTCCATTTGCATATGAAACTGCAAGGAATGAATAAAATGGCCGAGATTCACGATCCAACAACTTTTTGTTGGTTATCTCTCCTGAGTTTTCATTGATGTTTAAATCTCTATCGACATCAGCATTTGTATTGGAGAATATCATAAATGGAGGAGGCAAGGTTGTTATTACGCCGATTGTTGAGTGCAATGGTTCCCCCTCCGGAACATAAAACACTTGTCTCAGTTGCTCTTGAGCCAAAGTACAGTGCAAGAGCAATAAAAACACAACTACTGCACATGTAATGCATGTGGAAGCCCCTGTTTGTGATAAACCTCCCATTGTCACTCTGCATTGGATAAAAAATACCAAAACTAAAATCTAATATTTCACTTAAACGTTGCTAAATAATACTAAAACTTCGATTAAAATCAAGGTGAATACTCTTCCAAATCTGTGTCACATTGTTTGTATTTGTATGCATCAATAATTCAGGCTGAAATCATTGTTCAAAGGTATGTTTGCAAAATATTCCATTTCATCCATGACCACCATGGTTAAAAATTTTTGTTGATATATCTTGTCGACTGCAACTCATCAAAATTCCTCCAGAATCCTTTCCTCCAAATCCTTTCTATAGTTTCTAATATGTTTATTCTGATAATCCATATACTCTTAAACTCAAAATGTTATTCCAACATTTGTTTATCCGAGAATACATAGTGAATTTCAGCCATCGACGAGCTCCGACTTCAAAACACTCATCACCAACACCGTTCTTCGGAAGAGCTCCTCTTGTTCTTCGGTAAACTAACGGTGACTTAAAGGGAACAGGTGCGCGGAGTTTTTCCGATTACGAATAAATGCCACGTCAAAACTTCTTTAAGAGTTACAGACAGATATATAAATATATGATTTATTAATCATTGCATTCTATCCAATGAATCAACAAGTTATGCTTCGTATCACAGCCATGAACTCGACATGAGTTTATGAAGTTCAAATTATCGGAATTGAATTTGACATCCCTTTCGAGCTCAATACACAAATTGCATGAATCACCACATATAAATTTTAGAAGAAATTAACCCCTTAATTGCCAAGCCACTATAAATACTAGCGACATCTTTAAAAGATGTAAGTCATTGTTAATATTTGTATCAAAGTTATAAATATATTCATACGGTGTAAAAGAAATTATGGTCCCCTGGGGATAATGGTCCCCTTTCTTAAAGGCCCTTACTGGCCCTGATTGTGGATACGATAGTAAGGGAAAGAGTTGTATTTAGGTCACCATATAAATCAATGGTAAGTAGGACCATAATTTGATAGGACCATAATTTGATAGGACCTCCTACCCTTTTACACCTGTGTGAAAGAAATGATGGTCCCCGGGGATTATGGTCCCCTTTCTTAACGGCCCTTACTGGCCCTGATTGTGTATACGATAATTAGGGAAAGAATTGTACCAGTATTTAGGATACCATGACCACATAATTTAATGGAGGG
Source organism: Owenia fusiformis (assembly GCA_903813345.2). Lineage (NCBI taxonomy): Eukaryota > Metazoa > Annelida > Polychaeta > Sabellida > Oweniidae > Owenia > Owenia fusiformis. The sequence goes on along the minus strand of CAIIXF020000002.1, from coordinate 14,618,210 downwards.
TATGACCATAATTTGATAGAACCTTGCCTACCCTTTTACACCGGGTATCTTGGGGGTCTCCCGGGGGTTTCTTCGTTTGATGGGATGTTAACAGGCTATATCTTGAATCCTCATAATCTTTACTTCTAATCCGACAACACAGATTTTAGGAAATATGCATAGAACTCTGCAGTGTACATAGCGGGAGGGTAGAAGGACGACAACCAGAAGGGAAGTGGGTGTTATATTAACCACCGTTCAACAGGATAATAACAGGCTAGCCTATGCTATTATTGGTATTTTTATTTATTATTTATTTTGAACCTTCATAATCTTTTACTTGTGTAATAGAACCATCTGAATACATCGTAAAGAAGAAAACAGAGGTATATGACATATGTAACATGTATAGAAATATGACTTAAAGTCTGTACATCCGGAGACAATTTTTTATATGTCTCTCAGACCCTGGTTCGCGATTCGTACACTCGCAAACTAATTGTACTTTAAGTTTTCAAAAATAAATTCAAGCGTTTTACAAGTGCATATAATTTCTACTGACACATCTTTATATTTTTATAACTGTATATTTACACCGGAATGGCCTGACAAAGGTTTAGTCAGATACCGTTGTCACAAATGACGGACATAACCGTCGCTTCAACTCTTAAATCACTTGGTCCTCATTTCATGGGATTTTATTGTCCTTAATTCTGTGCATGTAATAAGCTCTTGTGATGGTATATCATAGGAAGTACCAATTTCGATCAAATTTGGTCGTGAATCGCTACAATATAGCGTTTTTCGACATCGTCAATGACAACGGAATCTGAATTCAAAATAATTTATAAAGACAACGGCATATTGGTCATACATTGTCCGTTGTCCCGTATCTCATTTTGATCGGTTAAATTAAAGTCTTTATTTCGATGGTACAACAGTATTAACTGTACAATGAGTATAAACACTTTGATTGATTGCTGTCCCAAAGGAATTTAGTCTAGGTGCTCTATTAAACATACAGTTCATGAAAATCTAATTGAAGCGACGGTTATGTCCGCCATTAGTGACAACGGTATCTGACTTTACCATTGTCAGGCTATTCCGGTGTGATATTATATAGTTTAAGAGTGTCACACGTTCATAAAATACTGAGATGGGCCTACATTACATCACTAGATCATTCAAAATACATCTAGCAAAAAACAGGTTGTATATTACGACGATACCAGTCCATGTATGTGTATTTAATGTAATATGTTACTAGGTTGTGTCAATAAATAAATAAAATATAAATATATATATACACCTCCACGTTTAGTCAATAAACAATTTCTAATGTTAATGTTCTCTTCTAATATCGCTGCCAACATGGCCATCCTTTGCTAGGCTAATCATCTCAGTGTTAGAGTTCCCCGCGCCTTCTTCTTATCACCTTTCAATGATATTATTTCGTAAGTTCATGCTCGGGCTAGGGGCATCTTCGTTCACTGCTTCACGCCGTGTCTGAAGACCGAGCGTGCGAAAATGGTTTAGGAGAATGGCTACACGTGTTTAGTTAGACTCATCGTGGTAAGCCGCGCCCTCTCCATCTCTATCCTTCCGATGCAACAGAGAGAGAGATGCTATGAGTATCAGAATGTGTTAGACTAGTCTGCGCTAATATTGAGACTCCCTACGTTGTTGAAATCGCCCGCATTTCCCAAATTCGTATTTCCAAACCGGCTTTCTGCAAATGCTGGTCCATATGGATGCGGGTGTGGTGGTAAAGTCAATTCACATGGTAGAAATGCTGCAGGATTAGAGCCTCTCCAGGTTGAACACACATACAGGGGGTGCTACAAATGGTGGTGCGTTGTCCAATGATGTCAAGATACGAGTTAAATCTGGAGGCGATCCTTTACATATTAATCCACTCCCCTCCTCTATCGAAGTATAACTTTCAGATGGCCTTACGTTAAGTTCTGAGCAAGAAATTTCATCTCGGCCACTAGTTTTGTCTGCTTTATACTTGCAACCATTTTCACAACCAGAATCATAATCATCATCGTTATCACCATTGGCATTGTGTCGTAGGCCTCATCCAAGATATCATATTTCAACATTTGTTCTCGTGCGGGGCGTCCATGTATACCACCGTGTACACAATTCTTTATACTCCATTGTGATCCTGGTGTGAAGGGAGAGAACAGCCAGGGATTGTAACCCTGCAATGGAGCACACGGAGAAACGATCAGTTGTTGAGGCCTAATCTCCTCGTCATTTTCCAGAGGCATGAGCTTTTCAATATCTAACTCTTTCACTTGTTTCAGCCATGATTGGAATATATCATCAATATTATCTGATACTATGTCAGGTGTTTTGTCATCGGTTAGATCGTCATCATCGTCGAAGCAGATGTGTTCAATAAATTGCGGCGAGTGATCATTGTTAGATTTGAGATGATCTTCAAGGTCAATGCGAGCTTCCTCGAAAGGATCAATATATGTGCTAAGTGTAGATGAACCGTTAATTTTACTAGGATCACTGTCACCTATCTCATCCTTTGGCTGGTCATGGAGATATTCTTGTGGTACTGTGTCAATAATCCCTGTTTGTTCTTCTTTCTCGTTCATTCCATTTAATATACCAATATGCTTAGTAATCTTCATTTTTAGCATTATCTGCTTTCCCCTTCACTACTTTACTCTTGTTCCTGTAAAGTCAACTTGCTGACAAGCGAAACATAAGCTGAAATCAACCTCTGTATGCCCGTATGCTTGCTTTGTACATGGAGCTATATCCTCCATAGGTCCATGCTTTGTAATATGGCGTTGTAATATAGTGAATGATCGATGCCTCATAAACGTGGAAGAGCTGTTTCAGCCTGTACGTTGCTGAAACAGCAAATTACGTTATTAGCACGACCTGGGATTCCCTTTTGCTGGAGGTAATCAGGTTTTTATAAACCTACTTTAATACCGACCTTACCACTACTACACATACGCCATCTATTAATAATTGTATTCACTCTAACACATAAAAGGTTGAATGTTTGTTTACCTTACCAGAGCAAGTCGTATTTTACTTCCATCGATAAGGTCAAATAATTAAAACTAATTTAATACATGACTTACAGAATTCAATTTTTGGTTGAGAAGCCACTTGTTTGATTACATTCATAATATTTATAACACCGTGTGTTTTATTATAAAACAACAGAAATATGTAATCGGATGAAGAAGAAAATAAATAAGACACACTCCCAAGTTGTTTATAACGACACAGGTTGAATAAAAGATGGCTGAACTAGGAAGTCAATGTAAATTATAACCAGGTAAGTTAATCAGTAACCTGCGAACTTTATCTCAACTCACTTGAGAAACAATTGACACTGTCATATATGAAAAACATTAATTCAGTCCAGGTGAAGAAAATTTTCATGATCAGTGTAAGAACAAATAAAGAATATACAGTACTCAGTCATTTTCACGACTAGAGAAAATAATATCAACTTCTGGAAAATTATCTTAAGAAATCAAAAGTGTACATATATAAAATGTCCATATAGGCCTATTGAGTTTATTCATAATTTTTACGTTGATGATCCATTTTTCTAAGGATGGTTTGCATCACCCGACAAAGTTAACGCCGAGATTTGACAAGCCGTTTGTCCTGGTAAAAATAAGAGAATAATAGAGAACTTCTTTCGTTCTTCGTTCATCTGTTCATAGGTAGACTATAAGTATAGTTATGAGTACCGTCGACGTAGTAGCTTACTTTGATTACATGTAGATCGAGTGAAAACTAAATTCGACGAGCAACTGATCAATCGGGGCTAATTCAAATAACCCCTACTTTTCAACCTGTTTCATCCAATGAAGAAAATACTCGTTTTCATGATCAGTGTAAGAACAAGTAAAGAATATACTCATTTTCAGACAATTTTAGAGAAAATAACATCAACCGTTCTGGAAAGTTATCTCAAGAAATCAAAAGTGTACACGTATAAAATATTTGCAATGTTTGAATTATTTTTCAATATTAATGGAAAAGAACTTTCCTTTGTATAATTGAGATTGGACGAGGAAAAAATTCAGGCAAATACAAACAAAAATATTTGTTTAAAATATACAACCACGAAGACAATGTAACAAACCACATCAAGATATACTATTTTCTTTATTGCCCAGACCCAAGTGGTTCTCACATGCCTATTTATGTTGGTTGATTATCAAACGTTTGCTTCGTGGCCTCTGTATTTGCAGTTTAAACCGGATTTGATGAATATTGAGCTCACCAATTCCTCAAACTGCAACCAAATATTAACAATTCTGACAAATCTATAGACTTAATCAAATTGATCACGAGAAATATTGATTGAAATCTTACTTGCTCACAAAGAAAGCCAATTGTTGAGTGTACCTAAAGTGTCTTTATAGGTACAATGGAAAGGTTGCCAATGGAAATCTATATCGTCCTGAATGGTTTCTATTTGCTAGTAGGCATTGATGAGTAGCCTAGTCACCCAAGACTTGTATACCCTTTGACAACATTTAACTTCACGACATCATTGATCTAATTTCCAAACGAGACAGCATTCGAACTCTGTAATTAGAACTGAAGCCAGGTAGATATCGGGAAAGTCACGTATAACTTTATATCTGATGAAAAAACTGTGTTTTATTTTATATCCTTACACGATTTCTGTTTTTTCAGAATATGAATTTTAATCCCTCCTACCACTCGTACAGGATATACACTTAAATGTGAGTTCAGGAACTACAATATAATGGCCACAAGCGAAGAACTTCTCAAGCAATCAGTTCTAAACACGGAGAGTGATACGGCAGATGACAATGCCGCAATAGAAATGACAGATGAAAATGACCGTATTAAAAGAGAAGTTACTGGTGATATCAAGGCCAGTGTTGACGATGACACAAGCAAGGAGAAAAAAGGACAAGCAAACACCGAAGAAAACAAAGATATAACAAATAAGGATGACATAAACCAAGACAACACCGACGACACTGAAACAAATGAAAATCGGAACCTAATTGAGGATGAGAAACTGGGTACAGACTTGAAAGAACCTGTAAGTTCATCCAATGTCAGAAACAATGATTTTGACAGCAATGATACAATAAACGATGCCAACACGATTGATGCAACAAATAATGCAAATGTTGGTTCCATGAAGGATGATAATAGACCTATAAGCGCATCTAACACAGAGGAAAGGGAGCTCGGTATTTATGTGGATAACACTGTAGCAGAAGACTTAAATACAGATGATGAAGGTATTGATATAAGAAACGATACCACATTTGAGGGAAGTGGAAGCGGCAGTAATAAACACAAGGACAATGAAAACATAAAAGCTAAAGATGACTGCACAGAAAAAGACGATTCAAATAATGTTGGTTTCAATGCTAAAGAAAATGATTTAAATAAAGACGATCAACCACTGAACCATGTTAACATGAAAACGGACAACTGTGAACAGTGTGAAGAATGTAAGAAGGAAAAACAGGCCAAGAGTTTGGGTCAACTTGACCAGCATGATTCTAACACTAAACCCCTTTGTGCAGAGGAGTTTGATCCTGCAGACCACGTGCGAAATACATTGGACCCAGATGACATCCAAAGCAACCACAACCCTGTGCACATTAGTCTGACTGATATAGAACACATGGCAGGTCTCAGGGGCAAGACTAACACTCCTGCCAGTTACTACACAGAGTGGACAGAATTAAAAGGATCCAGGTGAGTCGAGTCATGACAACTATTGAAAAGTATAATCGCCTTCCCCATCTACATGTTCAATCGTATACTCAGTGCTCAGTTGTGTATTTAGTTGGCATTGACCGTGGACTGAACACTATCGATCTGAAATGTACTTTGTAAACATTAAGGCCTGTCAGATATAAACCATGAACAAACTAGAATAAAATAATATTGCAAATTGTCTATGAAGTAGTTTTCATGTTTCCAAACGGTTTTTGTAGACCTGGTTCGCGATTAGCTCCTGTCTCAAAGGATGCAATGTACAAAGAGGCCATGTCCCTCATCTCCGCTAGGTGCACAAGTACTCAACAAGGCCAAGGTGCAAACAGGGACACCCCCTTGATATCCCTCAAAGAGCCTCCCTTTGGTTATAGGATACCGCAGTACTTCTACGTGCAACAAAAGACACCCATACCATTGAAGCCCCTGAAGGTAAAATTTAGGAATCTACTGAATAGTTAGCACCAGATTTCATTTCAAGTAATATTGAATTAAACGTTTTGATAAACTAGACGATGGTGTGTTGTAAAATTCTTTATAAATTCATCGTACTTTGGGGTTTTAACCTAGAGTTCAACGATCCCGTACTTACTCGGTTGTTTATTCTGGTAATGATCCAAATCACGCTCCTCAGATTTTAGTATTTTTCCATTTACAGTTTTACCATTCTATTTTTCTAGGCATGGAGGGGATATCATGGCAACGTGTACTTTGAACCAATCTTGGTACAACCAGCAAATATAGACGAACCAACTCATATAGACAAGTCCAAAACTGAACCTCAATACAGTGACAGTTTAGCTAAGATCCTATCACGTGGAAAGAAAGGACGTCCTACCAGACCGAGAACGACAAAGTCAGAACCAGCTGATTCTACCCCTCTAGTTATGAACTCCAGAAGTAAAAGTGCGATTAGTGCACCGACGAGAACATATGTATACGGGCATAGCAGGCCAGGTACACGACAGATGGTGGTTTTGGACAAAAAATCAGTTCTCAATAGAGAGAATGTTGAGATACAAGAGGACTTAAGGTGTGTGCTAGGCCAAGAAGCAACCGGAACGCTGGCTCTAGAACCCAAACACGGTCGTTCTAGTAACCCACAACAGGCTAGATTAAATCGGACAAAAATCTACAAAGGTTCAATGGTGTCAAGAACAGCCAAGGGTAATCTCAACCGCCCTCTTTTGGCTGTTAGTGGAGATAGATATAATGTCCCCATGTCTTCACCCCCGATATTAAGGGCGCAAACTCAGTACTCCCAAAGTAACTTACGTATAGGAATGAGCACCCCTGATATGTCTACACCGACACGAACATTTAGCGTGGAGAACCGTCTTCCACCTTTAGAGGAGCTGAGAGTGAATCTAAGAAACATGAACTACAGTCCTAGTAGTGAGGAACTCCACTATATCATGTCTACTTTAGAGAAGAACAAACACATAAAAAACAACACAACTTCTTATATAAGATTCGAGAATGCTAAACCTGATGTCTATGAGGCACACTTGGCAAAGTATCAAGGCAATATGACCGGTCATAAGAAAAATGGACGTGCGTGAAACAACGTCTTGGTTCACTAAAATAATAATAATACAAAAAGAAGTTATATAAAACGTTTTATGTTCTTTTTATATTTCAGTTTCTTCGAATTTTGTTATCACGACATACATCAATCTTCCCTGGTGGGATTTGCTATTCTCCATGGAGTGCATAAAGTGGCTGTTTTCTAGTTTCCAAAGAACGCTCCATCTGAATGACATGTTCTATCCCATTTCCGGGCGTAAGATTTTGTAATAATACGTGAATGCACTTAATTCACCGAACTTTACAAAATCAAAGGAAAATGGCAATGTTCAATGCATTAAGGATGTTCCCTGGACGAAGTTGAAAACGATGAACACCAACCCCTAATTTTTCTTTTCAAAATGTGAAGTACATAGCATAACTAAGTGTTTCTGTGAGTTTAAGAAAAAGTTAAATATTCAAAAGTGTGTTTTGGGGTGAAAACCTGATTTTTAACATGGGTTTCAATGAGAAAGTGCCACGCCCACTTTTGTCAAATATTGACACTTTAGAGGCCTCTTGCTCAGAAAAAAGCACACTAACATATGGTTTTTAAAGTTTTAATATTCTTTGTTGCCCGTGAGAATCCCAGAAAACCATTTTTGAGAAAAAGTTAAATACTATTGAATATTTTCCTATCTGACCAGGGAACATCCTTAAATTCCTATGCGTTTCGATCGGCATTTCTTCCTTTTAGTTTAAGGTAATTACATAAATCTTGCATTATCATATACATAAACACATTCATTAACTTAATTGTGTTCATGTATATATCAATCAAAGTAAAATCAACATGTAATTACATTCCATTTCATGTTTTCGTTCAACAAGCAGATTTCAATCCTAAATGTTTTTTGCCTCGATCCCGAGCTACGCTCGTGTATCTGTGATTTTATCTTTTGGCGAGGCAAGTACTTCACTTAACTCATGCCTGGCTACGGTCTTGTATCTCTGTATATCGGTCATGTGAACTCCTTAACAGTGAAGATGACACAATTCTACGAGTTCTCCTTGGAGAACGCTCTGATATGTTGCATTACAATCGCAACATACATTAATAGAATGATGTACAAATTCGTCACCAACGCGCGTTGAACATAATACTTCATCTGGAAGTACAAATCATATGTTTTGAGGAAAGTCACATATTTATATATGGTATAATAGTCTTCTTTTCCTATTTTATTTTGATATATTAATGTAACTTACTGTCATAGTAATTGACGTAAATCTTCATTTTGAAGGAAACAAAGCAAATACAATACAATACATTGTAGAGGGCATGTCATTCAAGCTACTAATATAACATGAGTTGTAATTCAATCTGATATCATTACGTTTAATCAAATCAACATTAACATATAATGATATACTGTATGCAATAAATGACTATTTCAAAAAAAAGTGCCATGCCCAATTTCTGCTAAAATAAATGACACCTTCATTAATATCTCAGCTGTTTTTTCATGTTTGTGTATCACTTAAATTAACATAAAAATATTACTCTGTGCCAGTCGTTTGTTTTAATAGTTTACTAGAAAGAATTTATTAAAAATAAATGTTTTTTCTACTAATCGACAAAATATATTATTTCACTTGTTTTTACCAAGATTAATTTTGATTTTTCTTGCCTACATTCGTTGGGCGCGTACCCTTTGCATTCGTTTGACTTCACTTCTTAAAAGAGAGCTTCGTCTTCAGTAATTTAACTAGACTCTACACGCAGGGTATTGGGCGCGCATCAATAATATTCTTATACATTTTACAATGTGTCTATCGTGACCTACCTTACTTCCTGCGAAAGCTATGCGGATTTTGATATAATAGCTATAAGTTTCAAAATCTAACACGGCTCTCGAAGATAAGTTTCAAAATCTAACATGGCTCTCGAAGTGAGTAAGACCTACCCGTAGTTCCTTACTAGTACACTGTTGGTTTTTCAGGTATACTGGTTCATGCAAGGGCTTTTTAGTTGTGTACCAAACGAAAAGAGAAACGGCAAGACATCCGGGACTTTGTTTGGTCTTCATTAGACATTTTACAAAAATTGAGGCAACTTCCTTTATTGAGCTAAAAGCTTCAAATAAACAGCATTTTAAAGCACCTTTCTTCTTCTTTCTTTCCCATGGTTTTATGCCCATAACGAATGCCTTTATATGTCTCTGGTCAATGATGAAGTAGAACAGTTTACATCTACAAGCCTATTTATAGTCCCCAAGTACGGACATCTGCGCACTCTATCATATAATACAGATTCGCACACACTTTACACTGATGTAAATTGCTTCGCAACATTTGCTTTGTGTTCATATATCAACAAGATGTGTTTTGTGATGATCGAATACATTGAATTATAATTAACTATTTTCAAAATTTTATTGATTTAAGGTGTCAAATATAGGAGTATATTTGAAGTCCCAAAGCGGCTTAGTTTCAGAAATATCCCAAAGGAGTGGTATCGATATGGAGAACTTTTTGAACACAAGTTTCTCTTAAACCAGTCATTAAAAGTCTAAAAAATTTAACACATCGTCAATTTAATGGTCATCTTTTGAATGGTAACACTATGATTTGAAATTTATATATATATATATACTTTCATCTATATTGTTTTAGAAAACACATCAAATACTTGTTATGTCCCCACCACATGGTGTGGGGCCATATTGTCGGCCTAGGCGCGTCCGTCTGTCTGTCTGTCCGTCCGTCCGTCCTTACGTCCGGCAGTTTTCTCCAAAACCGCTACAGATATCACCTTCAAATTTTCAGGGATAACTTATAAGTGCTTACAGATGTGGATGAAAAAAATTTAACTCGATACCTACTTCCTGTCTGCCATTTTGAAGTCAAATGCTAAAATCCTTGTCCGCAAACTTTAAGAAAAACGGCTTCACAGTTGCTTTTAAAACTTTAATATCTTGTTCAACTTACTTCATTCTACATCTGATTAGGTTTTGGACCTGTTAGCTCAGTCATGTCAGCCATTTTGAATCTCTTAAGAAAAGTTAGCGCGCGATAATCACCCAAATTCAAAAAAATGTCTCAATTCAGGTTTGAAAAATCTGATTTTTGAAGTAAGAGTAGCACTGATTATTTTTTATTGAGACAAAAGAACATATATTGATAGATAATACTGTGAAATATTTTCAACAATCTCCTCCTTGTTTTCAAGATATGGCATTTTGTATGTCGACCAAAATTTATTGGAATAAGGCATAAAAAACCTCCGTTACTACATATATATCTAGTTTATTGCGTAACCTTTAGATCCAATCAATTATTTTTGTATATGAAATACTTTATATTTCTGTAATATGTGTCTATATTCTGAATATCAAACAAAACTTCAATATGTACAATATAATACGAATATGTACAGCAAAGCAAACTTACATGGTCTTAAAATTAACCATTCGTTTTTAAATTGTAAAACTTTTCATTGATCAGAAATGTGCCCATGGTCATATATAGCAACTTACATATTGGATTACAAACGAAGGAAAATATATTATTTTTGAGTTAAAAGGAAAGTTTCAACTAAGGAAAACCTGATGGGCTATGTTTTTCCTGCAGTTACTGAAGACATTTCTGAAAAAATATATCTCAACTTAAGCATCATAAAGTAACGAGGATTTCTGTATGTATTTTTTGTTTAAATTAGAAAAATAATGATAACAAATGCAGTGACGGGTCGCAAAAAGCTCGCGCACGCATTGTTACACATTTTGTGGCGTAATCCAGACGATTCTCGCTTTTAACATGATAGAATGTGACGTTCTTGAGAAAAATGTACACACATGAAAATCCTTTCGTCCTCCACATTTACCTCTATATCTCAAAACATTTTAGACGAATAGCTCTGATATCATATATATATTGTTAATGGGCTAGGAGCATCATAAAACACGAATCAATTGATATTTTAGGTGAAATAAATATACGTGTTGCTGTGCTTGAAAATAGGCGAATGGCGTAAATTGGCCCTATTTTAATGAATTTTGAAAACCTTTCGTCCTCCACTTTTCCACATACAACAGAAAACACATACTTTTGTGAACAAAATCAACTAATTATTAATAAACTAGAGTTTAGGAGCAAAATAATCATGTATGATTTATTAAAAATTGATCTCGTATTTTTTGTTTAATGTACACCTGAAAAGTTGAGGGTACCAAAAAATGAGCAAAAAAGGTCGCTGTCAACAGATTCTATTTTTCAGACTCTATGAGGTCACAATATGGGACGCTTACTAAAATTCATCCTTTGAAATAAAACTTCCATCTACCTTTATCAAGACGAAAAATAAGTATTATAGTCATATATTGTTTGAGTTATGAGCGTTTAAAGACGAAAAATAATTCAAAATGTAACGTGTCAACATGGGATATTTGCCAGATATTTTAGTAAAAAACTCTTTTTTAAAAACGAACGCGCAAAAAATGTGAACAGAGTGTAGTTGATCTAAAATCTTCATTGAAACAGCTTTAAAATGATATATAACTTTAATTAGAATATTATCTTATATTCCGGGGAATCAAAGTTACATTCACGCGATACCCTTAAAAAACAAATGCACCACCTTTTTGCGACACGTCAGTGTATTAACCAACTTTGGATAGTCATTTCCAGTGATTATTCACATTGCAATGAAAAAAAGCATTAGGTGAATCCATAACATTTTAGTTACACGATTGCTACCTATTAGGAGGAATACAAATGTACAATATCAAAGTATATAGTAAATACTTTTTGTCACAAAACCGAAATCATGTATTCATTTAGTAAAACTTGGATTATAATGTATTTATAAGAATGATCATACTTTTTAGAACGTTTTTGTTGGTGGTTGTTGTTTACACAATAATAAAAGTATGTTTCACTAACACCCGAACATATACAAGCAAAAGGTAATACTTACATTCGCTGAACAAAAAATCACCACCATATATAACCTGAATGAGGTGTAACCTGAATGAGGTGTCACACCCCAGAAAAGCATGGATAAACAAAATATTGTCACAGACCACTTTTCCCAAAGACAATCTTATTTCATTTATATTCCAACATTTTGTTTCTTGGGTTGCTGCTTTTGGTTCAGGTTTGAAGAAAATGTTTGTGCATGATAAATGAGAAGCACAAGGAGATCTGTATGAGTACTGTATTTGAGGTTTGGACACTTTGGATTGCAGTTTTCACAATCACAATATCTGCATTCTGAATGTGTAGCACATATACACTCAATGTTTTCCAACCTGACAAACAGAATTACCATCATTCCTACGCACTGAAATTATATTAATGAAAGACTCCCCAGATATCTGAGATTTAAATGTGCTCTATCAGTTTAAATTACCTTCGTTTCTACAGCATTATACATCCAATTGATAGTTGACTGATGAATTTAAATATATGCGAATTGCGGATTGTAATTAATAATTTCAACAATATTAAATTCCACAGACACTACAGTACACTATTTAGATAAGCCTAGAATAGAGCAGTTACCAAATACCCTAATATCAGAGTGGTGATATGTAATTATTCATCAAATAAAAGTGAGGCCACCTTAACATTTCACCTGGTGCATCTAATAATTTCTATTTTTCATACTAATAAGGTATAAACCTTCACAAAACCTGTATTTTAGATGATGACAAGCCTATATAAATGATTTAGATGTCAAATCTAATACAAATGTGATGCATTGTGGGAGTTAGTCATCAAATCTATAGTCTCCCCTATAGTAGGCGGGGCAAAACTATGAAATAATTTTTTTCTTCGTTAGTATACACGTTAGAATTCTGATACTCACCAAATATGAAGTTCACATGAATATGTAACACCATGATTTTTTCATGCTTTTCTGACAATCTGATCCTAAAATATCTAAATAGATATTCAAAACTATAGTCTCCCCTATAGTGGGCGGGGCAAAACTATGAAAAAGAAATAATTATTTTCTTCCTAAGTATACACGTTAAAATTCTGATACTCACCAAATATGAAATTCATATGAATATGTAACACCATGATTTTTTTCATGTTTTTCTGACAAACTGATCCCGAAATATCTAAATAGATATGTGATAACATGCTTGTTTTGTGGCCTATTTTGTTATACTTTGGGGTCAAATGACCAATTACTGGTCTCAAAAATGATCAAAACAATATTTTAATTATTTGTGAATCTGTGATCTATCGTAATAAAGCTTGAATGTTTGACTAAAGTATTCGATTTGGGAAGAAAAAATTGTTTCCTACCAATACTCAATTTTGGGGTAGGGTTGTAGGGGGTACCTAGGAAGTGAAATTTCATATTTGTCCACTGCATACATTTTTCTACATTTTTGATATGTTTTTCAACTGATATTAATACATAATATAAGACTAATTCAAAAACTGTTGCAATTTCGGGGATGTTTGGGCCTTTTATGAGCCCATTTGCTTGGCCTAAAAGGAGCACAAACAATTGCACTTAAAAAACAAAAAATATTAACAAAACAGTTATAAAAAATATTTCTAAATAATTTTCGAATTAAATTGTTGTCAATCAGTCAACATTACATAAAATACCGTGTTTTTACAGAATGTTTTCAATGATTGGGTTAAGAGAAAAACATTGTTGAATTTAGTTCTCCATATCGATACCACTCCTTTAAATTCAGAAATGACCGTTGCAGCCGCACCAAATGCTCATTTCTGCAAAACCAAATATTTCCCACAGGCTCCGTCTGTATAGGGTGTACTAAACATCACTTCAGTGGACATCAAAATTTTATGTATTAATGATGCTTTGGTCCAAAAATAGAGCTTTATATATAGCAAGTGGAATTCAAGGGTTTTATTATCATAACTGAATGCACTATAAAAAATTCTGTTAACGTCTTAAAATTGCTAATGTTTAAAATTGACTTCTTGATGTTTGTGCAAACTACAAAGATCATAAAAGTCTTTCCCAATCATCCATAGGTTAAAACCTACATTTTTCGGTTACTGTATCTCATTTTATTTCTGTACGATGTAAAGTCCAAAACCAGTACGAAACGTAAATAAATTGATGGAAACGTCATTATTTTCCAGGGTTGATGATTAAATATCTAAATAAATGTACTGTTGCTTTATGTTCATGTTATTTTATGTAGATGTTTATGTGTTTGAAACGTTATGCAAATAGAACGCGATATTCACACGAGCATGCAAAATGTCTAGCGTCGTGAAAATCTAACACAATTAGGACACTACTCGGGAAACAAGATTAAGTGGCTCGCTTCATACTATAGTTCGATTACAGCTCGGCGGTGGTGTTTATTGGTCAATCTCATCGGTCAGTTGAACCCGACGTGATCACGTGGTTAGAGCCCTATGAGTATTCATTGTACAAAATGAACAAAGGAATTCGGAAGTTGAAAAATGACGAAACGTAAAATGAAAATTGCTGTTATTTTCAGTTGTAGATAAAATGAAAACGCAGAGAGCGGATCTGGATAACCATATAGCCACCTCGGAAGAGGTGAAAAGACAAAGTATGAATAATAAAACTAAACAAAAGAAACTGTCACAAGTGACTAAAAGCTTTGCAGTGGTTCCAGATACAGAAAACTGAAGAAAACACAAACTAATACGAATGGCGATGCCATGCAGTAGAACGCCACGGGTTTTTCTAATCTATGGTATGTATGGGTATTATTTGATTGGAAACTGCGTACATATAAAAACTCGCGGATTGTTTGTGGAAACGTACATAAAACATCTTTGGACTAAACTTATTCTCAAGAATAATTATTCACCCTTTTTATTACAGATATCGACGCCTCAAATGATTAGACTATATCCTACAGTAAAATTTTAAATGTTTGGAAGTACTTTAAATAGCAAACAAATGACTATATTGCTCTATATTGCAACAGAATATAAAAATAGAAACATACAGTGCTCACCATAAATAAATGACACCTGGATTTCCTGAAGTGAGGATTTCCAATGTTAAAAATAAGAAACTTTTCAAGAGGCTATATATAGAAGATCCAGGTGTCATTTATTCATGGTGAGCATATTCACGGTGACCAAGAGTTAACAGTGCAAATCGGCCCGGTCGTGTTTTTTAAACTCTTTAGTCGTGTTTTGTAAGAACATGGGATGCGACATTCGATAGAATGGAGCAAAATGGTAAGAATATTCTATATTTTACAAACTTACATATCTTGACTTCTACCTAAGATGTTCTTCTTCATACCCACGAATATATTTTGGGGATAAATCCATCATACTTCATATCAATCGCAGTTATATACCAAAAGTGACAGAAATATGTACTTAATTTGCATTTAGTGTTATTTAATCAAGTTTAAACAGACAATCCATTCAACAACGTGGAATAATATTCACTACTCTAAAGATCGTGTAAATATTTTAACTGTATTTATCTTAAAATTGCCATAAATGACCGTAAATGTAGAAAGTGGAGTTAACTATGGAGAAGGGACAATATAACGTCATGGACGTGTCTTATAATAAGCAAGTTAACGTTTTGGAATTGTAAAGATAACGTATTAGACGTGATAAAATTAACGACTTTGAATTGTCTTGTAATATTGTTCACATTGACCATGTTTTGTTGCTTAATAATTTGTCTGTGCTTCTGAAAATAATCGTATTAGTACTTTGAAGATAAGTGTTTTTACTACATGACTATTCACATATTTTGTAATTTCAGTTCCTCGGAATAAGTGCCACGCGTGCTCTTTCAAAAGCGCTCATAAGAACACTTTCCTTGAACATTATGAGAACATTATGCAGTATGAAATCATCGTTTTCATCAACATATGACTGGTTTGCGCTTATCCCACTACAATCGAATACACCAATTTCAATCGGCTCAAACGACATGGTTCTGAAACAGAGAACGGAAAATAGGTTTGGGATCGATAAAAGCATATTCCCTCCTTATAACAGTCACTCAAGATTGTCATATTTTTATGGACCCTAAACCTATAGCTAGGGCTCGCACTTGTCACAATTGTTTGCTTTTTAAACTAGTACTAAAATAAATTGAAAAACTAAATTCTTACTATCTCGTATTTCTGCTAGAAGTTAAAACTCAAAAAGTATCTTCTCAATCAATAATATAATTTATAATTTATGTTGGTTTTATAATAATTTGCGGGCAGTGCGACACACACTATTAACCAGAAACAAATAGTATGCATTATTACACAAGCAGATCCCCACCATCTGTTCATGTATTAGTATAAAACACGGGGATATACATTATGTGTCACCCGTTTATTGTAATTTGTAGTCAAGATATGAATAAATAAGAATAAATAAAAAAGACAGATATATGATTTAACAAGATCAACAGATGTTGTAATTTAATTCGCTAGAAAACTATGTTACAGTACAGTTCATAGATCACTCATAGAACGATAGCAGCATATGTAGCGTTGTAAAATTTTCAAAATGACGAGCGACGAGGCAAAGCTCGCTTGCATTAACCATGCGTGTCTGATTCTAACCATTTTGATTTAAGTATCAAATTCGGTAGTGATCCCATAGATCAATCTTGACATATTATGCCGTACATTTGATTATTGTTAATCATTTATAATTAAGATAGTGTCACTCAGACAACAACTTCTTCCACATTGTGATCATTTTTGGGGAAATACATAATGTTAATTGTGCTGTTTCCCACTTCCAAATCGTTAAACCTCAATGTCTCTACACGTCTAGAACGTTTCACTAACAGGTCAACGTCATTAACCGCAATCTTTTCAACACGTCTAAAGAGTTTAATCTAAAAAATATTATTCGGTCAATTGCTACTTATTTAAGCTCTTCTAACTTTTGATTTTCGCACATATTGTGAATGCTTTCCTTATGAATCGATGTATTCATTGAATACAAGTCAGGCAAGTGATTTTCAGGCAAAAATATGTATAACACTGACAGAATTGCTTATTTCCCGATATAACAAGACTATAGCATACGATTCGTGCAAATAACACGTTTACGAATACCTGAAGTTAAGATATATAGTATGGAAAGCAATATAAATTACTTACTTTTACATAAAGTCAAGTGACAGCAATTTCATGACCAAATTTATCAACCTACCTCTCAAATTTTCAAAAAAACACGACTAAAGAGTTTAAAAAAACACGACCGGGCCGATTTGCACTGTTAACTCTTGGTCACCGTGATATTACAAGTCCTAACTTTTGTATATTTCAGATAGGTAAAGTGCTCACCATAAATAAAGAATATATTATATATATTCCACCACTCCATTCTTTCTACAGAGTCGGTGCCTATTTGTATTTTTAATTTTCTTATTTTGTATATTTCAGGTAGAACTATGACAGATGCAGCGACAACACCAAGTTAGGGCGACAGCTGGATCAGTCTTTCGACAACTTTGAGCCATCAGGTCCAGTCCACGTAAACAGTAACATGGGCGAGAGGTGTTCGTGTTCCTGTCACCAAAGCACCAAAGTAAGTACATTTCTTTTTATTCAGTTATTAAATCTGTTCAGTTCCTCTGTTTTCAGGTTCACTTTCAGCTTGGAGATGAGGAGCCCGATGACCAACGACACAACGGAGACAACAGCTGCGTGCCAACTAGGACTACAACCGACGTTCCTGCTATCTAAGTTAAGTATTCCTTCCTGGTTTTGCCTCCAATTTTGATATTTACTGGAGGACTTTTGTTGGCCAGCCCATATTTTTGGTGGAGGAACTTGGACTCTAAGGTAAAGTGGGAGGGGGGTGGTTGGGTTTCTGGGGGGATGGAGTTCATGTTTCAAAATCAGAAATATGGAAGTCTACTGGTTTGTATCAAATTGGGAGAAATAAATTTTAACTTGTGTAATATTCTGTAAATTTTAGTTGTGTAGATTTAAGTAGTCTAAAGTATAATGTCAAGTTTTATTTAAAGTTTTATGTAAAATAACAACTACTACAACATGTTTTTATCTATTTGTAGCACAAATGGTGAAGTCCCTGTGAAAAGACGGTCCTATTGAAATCACAATTTTCTCCACGAGGGGACTAGGTCGAGTTTCCAGGACTTACCGTAGATGTCGCATTTTGACCAGTTTTATCTCTTGCAATCAGTTGCATCCCATTAGCAGGCGGCTACTCCCAGTACTATTCCAGTTTTCCTGCGAAAATACGGTCCTGGTAAAATTACATTTTTCTCCACGAGGAGATCAGGTTGATTTTCCAGGACTTACCGTAGATGTCGCATTTTGACCAGTTTTATCCCTTGCAATCAGTTGCATCCCATTAGCAGGGGGCTGCTCCCAGTACTATTCCAGTTTTTCTTAGGGGGGGGGGGTATGAACAACCAGACAACCAACCAACCAACTGGACATCCAACCGACCAACCAATGACCCAATAGGCTTAATCTATTAACCAACTTACTTACTAACCAACAAACTAACCAACAAGACAACCACCAGACCACCCAATAGGTTAAAACTAACCAACCAACTAACTAATTAATCAACCAACTAACCAACACTCCATCCTACGAACCAAACAACCAACGAACCAGACAACAAACGAACCAGACGACCAAGATCATGGATCTAGTGCTTAGTATTGTATTGTATTGTATTGTATAGTTTTGTATTGTTTTGTATTGTATTGTTTTGTTTTATATTGAATGTTATTCCATTGACCAATACTTAGTCAGTAATGATTCAATTTTAAAGTTGACTTCAAGTACTACTCCAGATCTAAATTTTGAAGGGCTGAAGTCTTGTGTTCATTTTTGCTACAGTTGTAGATTGAAGGGTCTTTTCTTTTGGGTTTTCATGTTAAAATTGTGGGCTTAGTTTCGGGGTTTTCTTTCTTTTTAATTGAACCATCACTGATCTTTTCCTTAAATGTACTTTCAGGTGCAGTCTTCTTGCCTTTGAGAGAACAAAAAGAACCACAAAGGGAAAACCACAGAGAATCTACAATTTGTGCTACCTATCTGCAGCATTTGTATCTAGTAGACTACATACCTCTTGCCTTGGAGAGAACAAAGTGAAACACAAAAGGAAAACCACAGAGAATCTACAATTTGTGCTATCTATCTGCAGCATTTATATCTATATACCATCTTGTTAAAGGTACTGTAACGCATAATCAGTTCTATCATTTGATGATTTTGCTCTCTGGTTCAGTACGGTTATTCCACAACGACACATTTTTCAATTGTTGGGATTCTAATACCATTGTTGGCACATGTATGTTTGGCAAAAATTTTTTCAAAGAAATGCACTATATGATGACTACCTTGATTTCACTTAATGTACAAATGTACCATGAAGCCATGTTTCATTATTTTCACATGTGGTCTGTGATAGTTGCCTGAATCATTCCTACTTCACATTGGGCCAAGTCAAGATGGCAACTTCTTTGAAAAACGAAACAACACATTTCAATTTATTCTTAAAGAATATACATATACTCCACTATTCCATTCTTCCTACAGAGTTACATCTGCTTATGCAGTTAGTTGACTTGATGATATAAATCTTGAGCCAGGAGGGGTACAAGGCGATGACAGATTTACTAGAGTCAATGAAAGGAATGTCTTGGCATTCCCTCCTCCGCTTGTATTGGAAGTGACTCGACCAAGTCGCATCCTTGTATTTTTCATTTTCTTATCTTGTATCTTTCAGGTACAACTATGAGAGAGATGCAGCGAACACACCAAGTTAGGGCGACAGCTTGATCAGTCTTTCGACAACTTTGAGCCATCAGGTCCAGTCCATGTAAACAGTAACATGGGCGAGAGGTGTTCGTGTTCCTGTCATCACCAAAGCACCAAAGTAAGTACATTTCTTTTTATTCAGTTATTAAATCTGTTCAGTTCCTCTGTTTTCAGGTTCACTTTCACCTTGGAGATGAGGAGCCCGATGACCAACAGCACAACGGAGACAACAGCTCCGTGCCAACTAGGACTACAACTGACGTTCCTGCTACCTAAGTTAAGTATTCCTTCCTGGTTTTGCCTCCAATTTTGATATTTACTGGAGGACTTTTGTTGGCCAGCCCATATTTTTGGTGGAGGAACTTGACTCTAAGGTAAAGTGGGAGGGGGGGTGGTTGGGTTTCTGGGGGGATGGAGCTCATGTTTCAAAATCAGAAATATGGAAGTCTACTGGTTTATATCAAATTGGGAGAAATAAATTTTAACTTGTGTAATATTCTGTAAATTTTTAGTTGTGTAGATTTAAGTAGTCTAAAGTATAATGTAAAGTTTTATTTAAAGTTTTATGTAAAATAACAACTACTACAACATGTTTTTATCTATTTGTAGCACAGATGGTGAAGTCCCTGTGAAAAGACGGTCCTTTTGAAATCACAATTTTCTCCACGAGGGGACTAGGTCGAGTTTCCAGGACTTACCGTAGATGTCGCATTTTGACCAGTTTTATCTCTTGCAATCAGTTGCATCCCATTAGCAGGCGGCTACTCCCAGTACTATTCCAGTTTTCCTGCGAAAATACGGTCCTGGTGAAATCACATTTTTCTCAACGAGGAGATCAGGTTGATTTTCCAGGACTTACCGTAGATGTCACATTTTGACCAGTTTTATCCCTTGCAATCAGTTGCATCCCATTAGCAGGGGGCTGCTCCCAGTACTATTCCAGTTTTTCTTAGGGGGATGGTATGAACAACCAGACAACCAACCAACCAACTGGACATCCAACCGACCAACCAATGACCCAATAGGCTTAATCTATTAACCAACTTACTTACTAACCAACAAACTAACCAACCAGACAACCACCAGACCACCCAATAGGTTAAAACTAACCAACCAACTAACTAATTAATCAACCAACTAACCAACACTCCATCCTACGAACCAAACAACCAACGAACCAGACAACAAACGAACCAGACGACCAAGATCATGGATCTAGTGCTTAGTACTGTATTGTATTGTATTGTATTGTATAGTTTTGTATTGTTTTGTATTGTATTGTTTTGTTTTATATTGAATGTTATTCCATTGACCAATACTTACTCAGTAATGATTCAATTTTAAAGTTGACTTCAAGTACTACTCCAGATCTAAATTTTGAAGGGCTGAAGTCTTGTGTTCATTTTTGCTACAGTTGTAGATTGAAGGGTCTTTTCTTTTGGGTTTTCATGTTAAAATTGTGGGCTTAGTTTCGGGGTTTTCTCTCTTTTTAATTGAACCATCGCTGATCTTTTCCTTAAATGTACTTTCAGGTGCAGTCTTCTTGCCTTGGAGAGAACAAAAAGAACCACAAAGGGAAAACCACAGAGAATCTACAATTTGTGCTACCTATCTGCAGCATTTGTATCTACATACCTCTTGCCTTGGAGAGAACAAAGTGAAACACAAAAGGAAAACCACAGAGAATCTACAATTTGTGCTACCTATCTGCAGCATTTGTATCTACATACCTCTTGCCTTGGAGAGAACAAAATGAAACACAAAAGGAAAACCACAGAGAATCTACAATTTGTGCTACCTATCTGCAGCATTTATATCTACATACCATCTTGTTAAAGGTACTGTAACGCATAATCAGTTCTATCATTTGATGATTTTGCTCTCTGGTTCAGTACCGTTATTCCACAACGACACATTTTTCAATTGTTGGGATTCTAATCCCATTGTTGGCACATGTATGTTTGGCAAACATTTTTTCAAAGAAATGCACTAAACGATGACTGCCTTGAATTCACTTAATGTACAAATGTACCATGAAGCCATGTTTCATTATTTTTACATGTGGTCTGTGATAGTTGCCTGAATCATTCCTACTTCACATTGGGCCAAGTCAAGATGGCAACTTCTTTGAAAAACGAAACAACACATTTCAATTTATTCTTAAAGAATATACACATACTCCACTATTCCATTCTTCCTACAGAGTTACATCTGCTTATGCAGTTAGTTGACTTGATGATATAAATCTTGAGCCAGGAGGGGTACAAGGCGATGACAGATTTACTAGAGTCAATGAAAGGAATGTCTTGGCATTCCCTCCTCCGCTTGTATTGGAAGTGACTCGACCAAGTTGCATCCTTGTATTTTTCATTTTCTTATCTTGTATCTTTCAGGTACAACTATGAGAGAGATGCAGCGAACACACCAAGTAAGGGCAACAGCTTGATCAGTCTTTCGACAACTTTGAGCCATCAGGTCCAGTCCACGTAAACAGTAACATGGGCGAGAGGTGTTCGTGTTCCTGTCATCACCAAAGCACCAAAGTAAGTACATTTCTTTTTATTCAGTTATTAAATCTGTTCAGTTCCTCTGTTTTCAGGTTCACTTTCAGCTTGGAGATGAGGGGCCAGATGACCAACGACACAACGGAGACAACAGCTGCGTGCCAACTAGGACTACAACCGATAATCCTGCTACCTAAGTTAAGTATTCCTTCCTGGTTTTGCCTCCAATTTTGATATTTACTGGAGGACTTTTGTTGGCCAGCCCATATTTTTGGTGGAGGAACTTGACTCTAAGGTAAAGTGGGAGGGGGGTGGTTGGGTTTCTGGGGGGATGGAGTTCATGTTTCAAAATCAGAAATATGGAAGTCCACTGGTTTATATCAAATTGGGAGAAATAAATTTTAACTTGTGTAATATTCTGTAAATTTTTAGTTGTGTAGATTTAAGTAGTCTAAAGTATAATGTCAAGTTTTATTTAAAGTTTTATGTAAAATAACAACTACTACAACATGTTTTTATCTATTTGTAGCACAGATGGTGAAGTCCCAGTGAAAAGACGGTCCTTTTGAAATCACAATTTTCTCCACGAGGGGACTAGGTCGAGTTTCCAGGACTTACCGTAGATGTCGCATTTTGACCAGTTTTATCTCTTGCAATCAGTTGCATCCCATTAGCAGGCGGCTACTCCCAGTACTATTCCAGTTTTCCTGCGAAAATACGGTCCTGGTGAAATCACATTTTTCTCAACGAGGAGATCAGGTTGATTTTCCAGGACTTACCGTAGATGTCGCATTTTGACCAGTTTTATCCCTTGCAATCAGTTGCATCCCATTAGCAGGGGGCTGCTCCCAGTTCTATTCCAGTTTTTCTTAGGGGGGAGGGTATGAACAACCAGACAACCAACCAACCAACTGGACATCCAACCGATCAACCAATGACCCAATAGGCTTAATCTATTAACCAACTTACTTACTAACCAACAAACTAACCAACCAGACAACCACCAGACCACCCAATAGGTTAAAACTAACCAACCAACTAACTAATTAATCAACCAACTAACCAACACTCCATCCTACGAACCAAACAACCAACGAACCAGACAACAAACGAACCAGACGACCAAGATCATGGATCTAGTGCTTAGTATTGTATTGTATTGTATTGTATTGTATAGTTTTGTATTGTATTGTTTTGTTTTATATTTAGAGGTTATGTCACTATGACGTGAAATATGCCTGAGTTCTCCCAATATAGGCCGACCTTGGGAGGCTCTATATTTGGGCAAGAACGAAGGCATATTTCACGTCATAGTGACATAACTGATGTATTACATGCCTTTGTTCCCATGGTTACTTTGTATCAATGACGTGACGTCATGATATTATCATGGTTATTAAAGAAATCTAATATCAAAACGAGGAAAGCGGGCTATATCGGGGTAATCGGGCAATATCGGTGGATATAGCTCGCTAACTTTCCCATTGACTTCCATACAAATGCTTCGCTAGGTATGTAATACTGAATGTTATTCCATTGACCAATACTTACTCAGTAATGATTCAATTTTAAAGTTGACTTCAAGTACTACTCCAGATCTAAATTTTGAAGGGCTGAAGTCTTGTGTTCATTTTTGCTACAGTTGTAGATTGAAGGGTCTTTTCTTTTGGGTTTTCATGTTAAAATTGTGGGCTTAGTTTCGGGGTTTTCTTTCTTTTTAATTGAACCATCGCTGATCTTTTCCTTAAATGTACTTTCAGGTGCAGTCTTCTTGCCTTTGAGAGAACAAAAAGAACCACAAAGGGAAAACCACAGAGAATCTACAATTTGTGCTACCTATCTGCAGCATTTGTATCTACATACCTCTTGCCTTGGAGAGAACAAAGTGAAACACAAAAGGAAAACCACAGAGAATCTACAATTTGTGCTATCTATCTGCAGCATTTATATCTATATACCATCTTGTTAAAGGTACTGTAACGCATAATCAGTTCTATCATTTGATGATTTTGCTCTCTGGTTCAGTACAGTTATTCCACAACGACACATTTTTCAATTGTTGGGATTCTAATACCATTGTTGGCACATGTATGTTTGGCAAACATTTTTTCAAAGAAATGAACTAAATGATGACTACCTTGATTTCACTTAATGTACAAATGTACCATGAAGCCATGTTTCATTATTTTCACATGTGGTCTGTGATAGTTGCCTGAATCATTCCTACTTCACATTGGGCCAAGTCAAGATGGCAACTTCTTTGAAAAACGAAACAACACATTTCAATTTATTCTTAAAGAATATACATATACTCCACTATTCCATTCTTCCTACAGAGTTACATCTGCTTATGCAGTTAGTTGACTTGATGATATAAATCTTGAGCCAGGAGAGGTACAAGGCGATGACAGATTTACTAGAGTCCATGAAAGGAATGTCTTGGCATTCCCTCCTCCGCTTGTATTGGAAGTGACTCGACCAAGTTGCATCCTTGTATTTTTCATTTTCTTATCTTGTATCTTTCAGGTACAACTATGAGAGAGATGCAGCGAACACACCAAGTTAGGGCGACAGCTTGATCAGTCTTTCGACAACTTTGAGCCATCAGGTCCAGTCCATGTAAACAGTAACATGGGCGAGAGGTTTTCGTGTTCCTGTCATCACCAAAGCACCAAAGTAAGTACATTTCTTTTTATTCAGTTATTAAATCTGTTCAGTTCCTCTGTTTTCAGGTTCACTTTCAGCTTGGAGATGAGGAGCCCGATGACCAACGACACAACGGAGACAACAGCTGCGTGCCAACTAGGACTACAACCGACGTTCCTGCTACCTAAGTTAAGTATTCCTTCCTGGTTTTGCCTCCAATTTTGATATTTACTGGAGGACTTTTGTTGGCCAGCCCATATTTTTGGTGGAGGAACTTGACTCTAAGGTAAAGTGGGAGGGGGGTGGTTGGGTTTCTGGGGGGATGGAGCTCATGTTTCAAAATCAGAAATATGGAAGTCTACTGGTTTATATCAAATTGGGAGAAATAAATTTTAACTTGTGTAATATTCTGTAAATTTTTAGTTGTGTAGATTTAAGTAGTCTAAAGTATAATGTAAAGTTTTATTTAAAGTTTTATGTAAAATAACAACTACTACAACATGTTTTTATCTATTTGTAGCACAGATGGTGAAGTCCCTGTGAAAAGTCGGTCCTTTTGAAATCACAATTTTCTCCACGAGGGGACTAGGTCGAGTTTCCAGGACTTACCGTAGATGTCGCATTTTGACCAGTTTTATCTCTTGCAATCAGTTGCATCCCATTAGCAGGCGGCTACTCCCAGTACTATTCCAGTTTTCCTGCGAAAATACGGTCCTGGTGAAATCACATTTTTCTCAACGAGGAGATCAGGTTGATTTTCCAGGACTTACCGTAGATGTCACATTTTGACCAGTTTTATCCCTTGCAATCAGTTGCATCCCATTAGCAGGGGGCTGCTCCCAGTACTATTCCAGTTTTTCTTAGGGGGATGTTATGAACAACCAGACAACCAACCAACCAACTGGACATCCAACCGACCAACCAATGACCCAATAGGCTTAATCTATTAACCAACTTACTTACTAACCAACAAACTAACCAACCAGACAACCACCAGACCACCCAATAGGTTAAAACTAACCAACCAACTAACTAATTAATCAACCAACTAACCAACACTCCATCCTACGAACCAAACAACCAACGAACCAGACAACAAATGAACCAGACGACCAAGATCATGGATCTAGTGCTTAGTACTGTATTGTATTGTATTGTATTGTATAGTTTTGTATTGTTTTGTATTGTATTGTTTTGTTTTATATTGAATGTTATTCCATTGACCAATACCTACTCAGTAATGATTCAATTTTAAAGTTGACTTCAAGTACTACTCCAGATCTAAATTTTGAAGGGCTGAAGTCTTGTGTTCATTTTTGCTACAGTTGTAGATTGAAGGGTCTTTTCTTTTGGGTTTTCATGTTAAAATTGTGGGCTTAGTTTCGGGGTTTTCTCTCTTTTTAATTGAACCATCGCTGATCTTTTCCTTAAATGTACTTTCAGGTGCAGTTTTCTTGCCTTGGAGAGAACAAAAAGAACCACAAAGGGAAAACCACAGAGAATCTACAATTTGTGCTACCTATCTGCAGCATTTGTATCTACATACCTCTTGCCTTGGAGAGAACAAAATGAAACACAAAAAGAAAACCACAGAGAATCTACAATGTGTGCTACCTATCTGCAGCATTTATATCTACATACCATCTTGTTAAAGGTACTGTAACGCATAATCAGTTCTATCATTTGATGATTTTGCTCTCTGGTTCAGTACGGTTATTCCACAACGACACATTTTTCAATTGTTGGGATTCTAATCCCATTGTTGGCACATGTATGTTTGGGAAACATTTTTTCAAAGAAATGCACTAAATGATGACTGCCTTGATTTCACTTAATGTACAAATGTACCATGAAGCCATCTTTCATTATTTTTACATGTGGTCTGTGATAGTTGCCTGAATCATTCCTACTTCACATTGGGCCAAGTCAAGATGGCAACTTCTTTGAAAAACGAAACAACACATTTCAATTTATTCTTAAAGAATATACATATACTCCACTATTCCATTCTTCCTACAGAGTTACATCTGCTTATGCAGTTAGTTGACTTGATGATATAAATCTTGAGCCAGGAGGGGTACAAGGCGATGACAGATTTACTAGAGTCAATGAAAGGAATGTCTTGGCATTCCCTCCTCCGCTTGTATTGGAAGTGACTCGACCAAGTTGCATCCTTGTATTTTTCATTTTCTTATCTTGTATCTTTCAGGTACAACTATGAGAGAGATGCAGCGAACACACCAAGTAAGGGCGACAGCTTGATCAGTCTTTCGACAACTTTGAGCCATCAGGTCCAGTCCACGTAAACAGTAACATGGGCGAGAGGTGTTCGTGTTCCTGTCATCACCAAAGCACCAAAGTAAGTACATTTCTTTTTATTCAGTTATTAAATCTGTTCAGTTCCTCTGTTTTCAGGTTCACTTTCAGCTTGGAGATGAGGGGCCCGATGACCAACGACACAACGGAGACAACAGCTGCGTGCCAACTAGGACTACAACCGACAATCCTGCTACCTAAGTTAAGTATTCCTTCCTGGTTTTGCCTCCAATTTTGATATTTACTGGAGGACTTTTGTTGGCCAGCCCATATTTTTGGTGGAGGAACTTGACTCTAAGGTAAAGTGGGAGGGGGTGGTTGGGTTTCTGGGGGGATGGAGTTCATGTTTCAAAATCAGAAATATGGAAGTCTACTGGTTTATATCAAATTGGGAGAAATAAATTTTAACTTGTGTAATATTCTGTAAATTTTTAGTTGTGTAGATTTAAGTAGTCTAAAGTATAATGTAAAGTTTTATTTAAAGTTTTATGTAAAATAACAACTACTACAACATGTTTTTATCTATTTGTAGCACAGATGGTGAAGTCCCTGTGAAAAGACGGTCCTTTTGAAATCACAATTTTCTCCACGAGGGGACTAGGTCGAGTTTCCAGGACTTACCGTAGATGTCGCATTTGGACCAGTTTTATCTCTTGCAATCAGTTCCATCCCATTAGCAGGCGGCTACTCCCAGTACTATTCGAGTTTTCCTGCGAAAATACGGTCCTGGTGAAATCACATTTTTCTCAACGAGGAGATCAGGTTGATTTTCCAGGACTTACCGTAGATGTCGCATTTTGACCAGTTTTATCCCTTGCAATCAGTTGCATCCCATTAGCAGGGGGCTGCTCCCAGTACTATTCCAGTTTTTCTTAGGGGGGAGGGTATGAACAACCAGACAACCAACCAACCAACTGGACATCCAACCGACCAACCAATGACCCAATAGGCTTAATCTATTAACCAACTTACTTACTAACCAACAAACTAACCAACCAGACAACCACCAGACCACCCAATAGGTTAAAACTAACCAACCAACTAACTAATTAATCAACCAACTAACCAACACTCCATCCTACGAACCAAACAACCAACGAACCAGACAACAAACGAACCAGACGACCAAGATCATGGATCTAGTGCTTAGTATTGTATTGTATTGTATAGTTTTGTATTGTTTTGAATTGTATTGTTTTGTTTTATATTGAATGTTATTCCATTGACCAATACTTACTCAGTAATGATTCAATTTTAAAGTTGACTTCAAGTACTACTCCAGATCTAAATTTTGAAGGGCTGAAGTTTTGTGTTCATTTTTGCTACAGTTGTAGATTGAAGGGTCTTTTCTTTTGGGTTTTCATGTTAAAAATGTGGGCTTAGTTTCGGGGTTTTCTTTCTTTTTAATTGAACCATCGCTGATCTTTTCCTTAAATGTACTTTCAGGTGCAGTCTTCTTGCCTTGGAGAGAACAAAAAGAACCACAAAGGGAAAACCACAGAGGATCTACAATTTGTGCTACCTGTCTGCAGCTTTTGTATCTACATACCATCTTGTTTAAGGTAATGCATAATCAGTTCTACCATTTGATTTTGCTCTCTGGTTCAGTGATCATGAAGCCACGTTTCATTTTTTCACGTGTGGTCTGTCATGTTTGGTTATATAATCATTCCACACATTGGGTCAAGATGGACACTGCTCTGAAAAACCAAAAACCACATTTCAGTTTAATTTACAATATATTGTATATACTCCACTACTCCATTCTTTTTACTTTCAGTTGTGCGATCTACTAGTATGCATTTGGGAGAACAACATTATCATACTTTCGTGTGGCACTACTACATTGATGGTGGAACCTCCTGGCGATTCATATTGTGTGCCATCCTTATGTTGGAGAGAACAGCATTATCATCCTCTTCCTTGGCACTCCTAATGACTCTGTTACGTTGACTACAATAGTGGAGGAACTTATTGTGTGCAATCCTTATTGTAGAGAGAACATTATATCTCTGGCATCTAAACAATAATGGCGATGGAGCTTATTTATTGACCTCAATTACATATTTTGTGCAGGCTTAACTTTGTGGCACCACTAATAACTCTGTTGCCTGAACTAAAGTGGTGGTAGGTGGAACTTACTTATGGATTACGATTACATATTGTGTGCGATCCATACTTTAGAGAGAGGAGAGAGAGCAAAATTATCATTCTCCTGTGTGTTCATATTAATTGCTCTGTTACCAAGACTATAATGGTGGAAGAATTTCATATTGTGTGACTTTACCTTGGAGAGAACAACATTATTTCACTAATAACTAAAGAGCATTATAGGCTAGCTTTAAAAATAAAGTGGTATAAAACAATTCAATATGACTATGTGCATGAATACACACTAGTAGACTTTACATGATCACTGACATAAGCAGCAGATATTTTAAGAGTGAATTCACGCCTTAATGATTAGGCTACCAAATCATTTATTTAAAGAAAGGATAAATTTGCTGACACTTTCTTTTAGAATTGTGTCTTCTTCCATACTTAAATCATTACCAAAATATAAAATTCAAGTTTGTCTTGGTTCGTTCTAGGTTCACTCTTGTGTGGCACCACTAATGACTTTAATAATGTACCTAGACTATAATGGAGGTGGAACTTGCATGTAGTTATGGACTGTGATTACATATTGTGTGAAATTTGGAAACTAAGAAATAGTAAATCTATGTGAAGTAGTATCTAGTAAAGAAATTGTACAAATGTTTTAATTTAGTGAATAAAGTTGAATAAAAAATAAAATATTGTATGCAATTCTTACCTTAGAGAGAACAATTCATTATCGTACTCTTCTGTGGTACCACCAATGAAAGTCCCAAATTGCAAACTATTTTCTTCCTTGACAAGCATTAAAGAATGACCTTGGATGCAGTGATTGGTTATATAATGAACTGCAGCGATATGAAATACTGTGTTTGGGTACCAGGTTGGCTTGAATCTGACACACTTTGCACATTTGCCTAGCTATGTGGGAATAAATAGTAATGGCTTGATGATGTCGATGAATAATTGATCTTGGGAATCGGGATATTGTGAATCACAACTGTTCAAGGCGGATTGGCTCCCAGAGTGCAACCTCGATCATGTCGATATTCTGTCCAATATATGGATGTCGTGATACAAAATTCGAATTCAAACAGTCGCCACTTTTATGTTAACTTTAACATTTAAATCGTGTATTTTGGTCTTTCCCAACGAAAAATTCCAAAACTCACAAGAAATGATCAAGATATTGGTTTGAATATTTTGAACTGTTTATTTTGAATTTATAGTCAGTTATAATTCCAGAAGATTACTACATTTCGACGTTTTCATTGTTGGAAAATATCGAGTTTCGATCCTGGGAGCCAATCCTCCCTGACCAGTGACCACTGTTATAAAGAATGTTTCGCTATCTGAACTAGGACATCTTAGCTCTCTATTATAAACTCTCACAATGTTACCGCATCACCACTAATCAGTAACCGTATCATCTGTAAAACGTGAATCCCAGTAACCTTCCCTAAAAGGGTTCTGATAAGCTTCCCATATAAAAACAGGCGAGTGAACTGGATCAGTCAATTTTTAACAAATGAGGGGAGTTTTGTAAAATCCAGTTTATTTGAAATTGTCTTGGAGATAAAGTAATCCATTTATACAGTTAAAATGATTCTGAAAACATTACTGAGAGAGTGAACGTGCAAAGAACACATGTACAACAGCAGAACAGTCAATATAAATCCTTGTATTAGAAATGCTTTGTTTCATTTGGAGAATATTTCATATGCCAAGCTGCATACTAATACAGAAGAATCCTGTCTCCACCAATCATTAGATAATTTATCATGTCAGCAGATTCTTTTAATATGCTCCCCTCATTCGTCAATAGAAAAATTGTCCTTTGATAGTCATTCATGGTTTTACACAGGTTTTCGAGTTTTTCAATATGAGATTTTCTGATATACTGTACTCCGGGTAATGTTCGCTTGCCATTTAATTTCGCTTTGTACGCGAATGTAGTAAAATCGCGAACATTTATCGTCATGAAATTTGTCTTAATTAAATCCCCTGGGATTTGATCCGGGCCTTTTGATATGTTTCGTTCGGTGTGAAACTTTTCTTCCAGTGTTGTTGGGCACTAAAAGAATTTTGAATTGGCTTATTAGGCCAACAAAGGCAAGAACTGTTGACGACAATGATATCCTACAAATTGAAGTTGAAAAAGCCATTCAAGAATATTCAAATAAATGCCCTAAACGTGGGAAATACAAACATTATTCGGATTCTGAACGGGCTAAAATAGCCCGCATTGATTCACGGTAATCTGAAAAAAAATTCAACTTGTGCAATCTGCGAAATGTCATCAACTCAAATCCGCGAAATTAAATAGCTGCGAAATTGAAATTTTGAAAAATCGCAAAATTTTATAGCGTCAAAATTTACCCAGAGTACAGTACTCCAATTGTTTACATTTGAATACAAGAACACAAACGTGTATGACATGTCCCTACCGAAAATGAGTGGACAAGACTTTACAGAGACGATTTTAGGACGGAAAATCCAAAATGGCTAACAATAAATAAGTAGTTATGAGTTTCTGCTGATTTATTTTTACAAAATCATCGCATACAAGTAATGTTAACAGCAATATAGGGTTTTACAATACAGGACACCTGAAATCATTTATAAAGCTACTAAATAGTTAAACTATGGAAACTCAAAAACACCATAAATTAATAAATGGCTAAACCCAATCAGATGTGGAATGAAATGAGTTAAAAGTCTTAATAAAAAAGTAACTGTGCAGCTGTTTTTCTTAAAGTTTGCAGAGAAGGATTTTAGGTTTTGACTTCATCCACATCTGTGTGTTAACCTGTCTTTCATATAGATAAATTGTTCCGATTATCACATCTTCATTTTGTTACATTTGTATGTTGAACTTTTAGTCTAGTTTGACTTTATTGTCTATTTTCCATGATCCTAAAAAATAGCGTAGTCTTATCAATAAAATATCACGTCCCATTTGCAACCAGCTCCACACTGCAATCATCTTGGAGCCATCTATCTCTGTCCATCTAACAGCTACCTCCCCGATAGCCATATTAAAATGTTGAGCTATGTATAACATGTCGACATCAAAGGCCCTGCAAATAAGAAATACATTGGATTGGAATTTAATTTGGGCAATGTGGAAATAGATTTAAAGTTTGTTTTAATTGTGCAACAAGAAGACACACAGTGAATAGAATCACACCTTTGAATATAATACAGTTTACAGGATGAATAATTCAAAATGGCTGCCCTGCCATTTACCCAGATTCCAGACTGCCCAAAAACTAATCAATTCTAAACTCTCATACAAAGAAACATTCCTAACATTCCAAGATGAATCCTTGAAACCTGGTAACCTGTAGACAGCCTCGAAAGACAAATTTTAGGACGGGAAATCCAAAATGGCCGCCTTAACATTTACCGTTGATCCTGAAAGTCGTAAAACTGATCAGTTCTAAATTTTCATAGGTAGAAACATCCCTGAAATTTTCAAATGAATCCCTGGAAAGGTTCGGCTGGAAACATGTATAGACAAGCCTAAACAGACAAGATTTTAGAGATGGAAAATTCAAAATAGCTGCCTTAGCATTTACCCAGAAAGGCCAAAATCTATTCAGTTCTAAACTTTCATATGTAGAAACATCCGTGAAAAATTCAGATGAATCCCTCAAATGGTTTGGCAGACTATAGAAGATAAGCCTTGACAGACAAGATTTTAGGACAGAAAATCCAAAATCACGGATTAACAATTATCCAGAATGCCAAAAAACGAATCAATTCTAAACTTTCATAGGAAATGAACTCCTGAAACCGTTTGGCTGGAAACATGTAGACAAGCCTGCAAGACTAGATTTTAGGCCGGAAAATCTAAAATGGCCACTTTAACATTTACCCAGAATGCATAGTTCTTAACTTTCATAGGTAGAAACATCCTTGAAAATTTCAAATGAATCCCTTTAACGTTGGGGCTGGAAACCTGGAGACAAGCCTCGACAGACAAGATTTTAGGACCGAAAATCTGAAACTGCGATTATCCAGAATGCCGGAAAGTAATCAGTTGTAAACTTTCAGAGGAAGAAACATTCCTGAAAATTTTAAATGAACTCTGAAATGATTTGGCTGGAAACCTGTAGACAAGCCTGCCAGACAAGATTTTAGGACGGAAAATTCAAATTGGCCGTCTTTACATTTACCCAGAATGAACAAAAACTGATCAGTTCTAAACTTTCATACATAGAAACATCCATAAAAATTTCAGATAAATCCCTCAGATGGTTTCAGAAACACTCGTTTGCATAATCTGCACCCTCAATACCCGGGTTTGCCGTTATCCAAATCCACTTTTGCAAAAAATGTGAATGGTTTATAGTTAGAGAGTCGTTCGTGTTATTTTTGGGAGTTTTCAAACCTGGATTTAATTTGTTTTATTAGAAGGGTTCCTGGTTATTTATACTATATTGTAAGAGTTTGACCCAGACTGACAAAACAGAAATTGTCATAATGGAATTGTATTTAAATCAAATATCATCCATATTTCTAAATAAAAATAAATATGCTTCACATTCTTAATCTCTACTGGTCAATCTTTCTTTGTTTTAATAGCCATCAAAATAGAAAACGAATGGGTATGAGGGGTCTTCTAGCTTTGCACGTTTTAGACCAATCAAAATAAATGACTATTATCAATATGTTTAACGTTTTGGTAGATGCAAAATAACACATATAAAATTTTGATTACATAAGTTTTGAGTTTCTGTGGCCTCATTTAACACTTATTTCATTTGAAATGGCCTTAAACTCTGGTGCACCCTGGTCCGCGAAACGAACATTTAAATAAGGGGTTAGCGCACCTGAGTGTGACTGTAAACCTCCTTTTTAACTGTCATATATATATATATAATTATGAATCTAGTTTCGCACAGGTGTCAATGGAAACAAACAGTGAATCCTGCTTTCCTGACCCTGCAAGCCTACAACTCTTTCTCGATGGTTTGGCTGGAAATCAGTACACAAGCATATACAGTCAAAATTTTAGGACGGCCAGCTTGACTTTTACCCAGAATGTGGTAAAACAAATCAGTTCTAAACTTTCATAGGTAGAAACATCCCTGAAAATCTCAAATGAATCTCTGAAACAGTGTGGCTTGAAACCTGTAGACAAGCCTTGACAGACAACATTTTAGGATGGAAAAACCAAAATGGCCTTCTTAACATTTACCAAGAAAGCCCAAAAATCAATCAGTTCTAGGTTTTCATGCAAAGAAACATCCCTGAAAATTTCAGATTTCAGGACGGATAATCAAAAATGGCCGCCTTAACATTTATCCAGAATGCCCAAAATTAACTAATCAGTTCTAAATTTCATAAGTAGAAAGAAAATTTAAGATGAATCCCTCAAATGGTTTGGCTGGAATTCTGTAGACAAAATTAATCAGGACACCAGCCTGTCTGCCTGCCTGTCACCCAAGAATGTGATAAAAAGTACTTGATATAGTACTTTTCCAGGATTCTGTAATATAACTGCTCCGAGATATCTTTGAAATATATAGCTGATACATCAATGTAAATACTTACCACCTTTCTACATGGAGATTAGAGAAGAGTATTTTGGCAGCATTTCTTGTGAGCAACTTAAATCCACACTGTGTGTCCTTTATTCCTCTAACGCAAAGGAACCAAACCAGGAAGTGGAAACCATACATGAGGAATGTGCGGAACAAAGATCTCTGAAACAAAACATAATTGTTATACAGTGTACACGTTCATTTTTTTTATTAAACAAGACCACAAATGTGTACTACATGTCATGCCTATGGGTGATCCGTTAAATGAGCGTCAAGTGATCCTGAAAATGAGTAGATAAGCATTTACAGACACGATTTTAGGGCGGAAAACCCATAAGATTTACTCAGAATGCCGCAAAAGTAATAAGTTCTATATTTAAATACTTAATATCATTCCTAAAAATCACACAGTGTACATGTTCAGTCTTTTTTAGTTAAACAAGAACACAAATGTGAACAACATGTCATGCCAATGGGTGATCCGTCAAATGATTAGCCTGAAAATGCATAGACAAGACTTTACAGACAAGATTTTAGGACAGAAAATACAAAATGGCCACATTAGAATTTACCCAGAATGCCGGATAATTTTCATACTTAGAATCATCCCTGAAAATTTGGAATTGAAAAATGGCTGCCTCAAGACATTTACCCAGAATGCCGAAAAACTAATCAGTTTGAGATTTTCATACTAAGAATCATCCCTGAAAATTTGAAATTGATCCGTCATACAGTTAACTTGAAAACGGCTGCCTTGAAATTTACCCAGAACGCAGTAAAACTAATCAGTTCAAGATTTTCATACTAAGAATCATCCCTGAAAAATTGAAATTGAACTTCACTTGAAAACTTGTAACAAGACCTGACAGACAAGATATTAGGATGGAAAAATCCAAAATGGCCGACAATAAAAAAGTAGTTATGAGTTTTTGCTGATTTCTTTTAACAAAATTATTACAAACATATTCAATTATGAATTAGGCCTACCATAATACAAGAACAACTGGAGGAATGTTTGGGAACTACCAGAATGAGCCACTGACGAAATGTATAATATTACATGTATAAAGATCGACTCACCTCTGCTATAGAATCTTTCTGCAGATGTGCCCTAGATCCACACACAACTGCACAGCTGTCCTGTAACATAATGTAAGGATTACCCTGGGAGCTTTATATTGGTTTTCTGGACTTTAATTTTCATGTCAGAAAAAACTAGACAACAGCAACGTCAAAGCATAGCAAATCCCATCGAACAGCCATGGCTGCCATTTTTACAAAATCCTTCTACTACTGTCTCAGTTATAGCAAAAATTCAAAATGACTACCTTCTAGCCAAAGTGTCATAAAACAGTGTACCATGCTTATGAGTATTCATACATCAAATATGAACAAAATCGCTCTATTACTTTTTGAGTTATAGTAAAAATCGTAAAATAACACAAGAAAAAAATGGCGGCCATTTTCAAAATGGTTGCTCACTTGCCAAATTATCATAAGACAGTGTACCATGCTTATGAATATTCACATGTCACATATGAACAAAATCGCTCTATTACTTTTTAAGTTATAATAAAAAAAAACGTAAAATAACACAAGTAAAAATGGCGGCCATTTTCAAAATGGTGGCTCACTAGCCAAATTATCATTAAGACAGTGTGCTATGCTTATGAGTATTCACATATCAAATATGAACAAAATTGCTTTATTACTTTTTGAGTTTTAGTAAAAAAATGTAAAATAATGCATGTAAAATGGCGGCAAAAATTGTAAAATAGCGTGTAAAAGTCGCAATTTTTTAAAGATGGCTGCCATGTGTTTCCTAAATATTTACATGTCTAGGTTTATTAATGTCCTTTATAACTTTTTTACATTTGAAACACATTGCTATTAGTTTTATATACTGTACCTAAATAACCGTAAAATGCCGAAAAAAGTAATAAGTTCTAAATTTTTATACTAAGAATCATTCCTAAAAATTTGAAATTGGTCCCTCGAACAGTACAACAAAGATTTAAAAAATGGAAAATCCGTTAATGGACAGCTTTTCTATGTCCCCTAAAACTTTATTCTAAATAACCTATATTATTGAGTAACTGGTCATCCATTCACCTGAGTGCAACCCAACAGAACCACTATCTCAAACATTTCTGCAATTTGAATTTTTAATAACTTTACCACCTAGGATATCAGATTCTAGTTTCAATAGAACTTTCTTTTCATGTAGAAGCATGTGTTTCTGATTTACTTGCCTAATTAACAGTTCACTTTGATGTTACAAATGCTGGAAACTATGAGGTGATATATAAAATTATAATATATAATTTAATTATACACAATTTAGCATAATTAGTATCACTTCAAACATTACTTACTTTTTTATCACCTATCAAATGCTTCATTTTATCTTCTAATTTTGATAAATCTTGAAAGTTGGTCGCTCCATCTGCATCAGCAAATAAAATCATTTTTCCCCTTGCACTAAATACACCCTGAAATGAACAAAAAAATCTTATAAGCATATAAGTCATCAACAAGGCATTAACATGCAAAATGTCACCACCTGCCATTTGTTATAGATGCAAAACTCCAAACACCGGATGCTGTCACACACTAGACTATGGTGTCAGAAATGGCTCAAAATTCAATGTCAGTTTCACATTTGATATATTTTAAATAGTCAAAATATATTTAAAACATCAAATAAGAAAATATATTTCAAATTGAAAAAAATCTGTTATCAAAGCAATTTTTTTCAAAAACATCAAATAAGGAAAAAAATTCAAAGTAAATGTTGAGAACTTCAAATTAGAAAAACGTATTTTGAATAAGAAAAAATAATGTTAAATTTAATGTTCTACAGTTCAAAGCAATAATTACACGACTTCAAACCAACTTTTATCTACAAACTTTTAGACATATCATGTTTGAACTTTTCATTTTGGTATTTGATTTATACATTTTTCTATTCAAACAGTTCGGCATTTCTTATTTTTCTATTTAAACTGTTCGGGATCTTGCGCATGCGCATTATATCAATGGTTTACTCCTGGAGTGGGAAATGTGAGAACTAGATTTTCTATTATTTTTCTGAATTTTCGTACGTGTAATGGTATAATATCGAAAATGGCGAACTCAAGAATGCCGAACTGTTTGAATGGGAAAAACAGCTTGCAAGTGTTGATTTCTTAGTTCGAACTTTTGTATAATTTTGGTTCGAGCATTTTATCATTTTGGTTTGAACAATTGGATCGAAATTTGAAGGAAGTATATTTGGAATTTTTAGTTTAATCTTTTTGAATCCTAAAATTTGAACATCAAAGCTATTATCGATCTTTCAATGAACGATTTTTTCAGTGTTTGACATCTTGATTTTTGGTGTTTGGTGTTTGATTTTTTCTTTCGAAGCTGTTTTTTCGCAGTTTGATAGATGTGTTAAAATATCAGTTAAAATATCAAACACTGGAGATTTATTTTTAAACAGTATTACTAAAATTGAATGAAAACTTTGAAAGTTTGAATTAGAAAGTGTAATACCAAACAAAAAATGTGGATTATCAAACATAGAATTGAAAATATTGGACAAAAACTAAAAAGTTTGAATTGATAAATGAAAATTCAAACAAGAAAATTGAAATTTCGAACATGAAATTGAAAATGTCGAATAAAGACGCTAAAATAATGCCATACTAAACAACAGCACTGCTAAAGTGTAGCAAATCCCATCGAACAGCCTTGGCTGGCATTTTTACAAACGAAGTATATAGCAAAATTCGTAAAATAACACACAAAATAGCCACCATTTTCAAAATGGTTACTCACAAGGAGTCCCACGATTCATTGATTATTGTTAACATACCCCTAATAGTGCCTCATATTGAGTTTCAATACAAACAGACAACAAACTGGATCCTCAGTCAAGATGCGAACAAATTACTTCTGTCCTCTATGTTTACATAATTCAATGCTCTAGTTTATATTCAATATACTTTTCTTGACTATTTGATATGACTGATTTTATTCTTTGGGTCTTTTATCTAACAAAAAGTAATTTAGAAATGTTAGTTCATCTTGATAGATTGAATAATAAAAAGCAAATAAATTTTCGTTCGTAATTATAGATGTAATGTTTAGCTGAACATTCGAAAATTTCAGAATGACATTTAATGTATCAAATCGTTGCTTGTATTGTTAGATAAATATCGAGATATATCCTATCGTTTCATAATGTATCATGGGACCTCTTTAATGCTCACTAGCCAAATTGTCATCAGAAAGTGTAATATGCTTCTCATTGGGCACATATATAATTACAACAAAATAGTATTCACATATCAAACATGAACAAAAATGCTCCACTATTTTTCAAGTTAAAGTAAAAAACAGAAAACTGGCAGCCATTTTTCAAAATGGCCACCTACTACCCAAAGTGTCATTAGACAGTGTGGCATGCTTATAGTATTCACAAATCAAATATGAACAAAATCGCTCCACTACTTTTCAAGTTGTAGTATGTCCTATATAATCTTTTTACATTTAAAAATCTTGCTATTATAGTTTTACATATTGTACCTAAATTACTGTAAAATAGGCACTAAAATGGTCACCATTTTTAAATGAGTGGCCATTTCCAAAATCTGCTCTCGAGCAGAACTATAGGGCATATTGTGCAAAATATGAACAAAATCAGGTCAAGGGTATTTTAGTTATCGCCTAGACAGACAGACGGATGTACGGATGGACGGACGGATGATTAATGTATGGACGGAGGGAAGGAGGCAGTCTCTAAATCCCTCAGAACTTTGTTCAATGGGATAAAAGATGGAGCCCATAACATTATGTCATCATTTGTGGTGATGTCATAATAAAACCTGCAAAGAAAAGGCAAAGGGTGAACAATATCGTACCTAAAATATTCAGCTTCAGAATTTCGCGAAGTTTGGTTTTTAGATTCCAAGAGGTCATAGATCCTGAAGCGGAAGTCGGATTTCAATTCTGATTCTGAAAATTTCTTTTTATTCTGATACCTCAAATGTTGAATTTGAAGAGCATTATTTTGTCATCTACTTTTCAGATGCCATATCTCAAAACTTGGTCAAAATACCTTCTGACATGTATATTAGCATACAATTGGCTGGAAAACATTGATTTAGGGTTCTCACTAGGCTTTTAGACTCCGGAGAATCTCCGGAATCGAATGTCTTTAGATAATCCAGAGTCTAATAGCTTTTCCGGAGTCTAAAGGTTTTTTCCGGAGTCTAATTTTACATTTTTGTCACATCATTTGTGGTAAAACTTTTGAGAAATGACGATCTATCATCAAATTAAAAAAAAAAGTATAAAAATATGCTGTTACTTCGTTTTGATGTTGCAAATAAGGCATTCTTGGCAGGAAAAATTGCCATGCATGAAATTCCCACTTCTTTCATATATGGGAGCTTATATGAATGGTCTGAAGGATGTATTTTCAATTTTCCAAATGCCCCGAGAGCTAATTACATAGAATATGGAAATTAAGATACAATTCCCAAAAATAATCACTTGGTGTATCTTGTCAAAATATTGGGGGTTTTTAACAAAAATCGGGAGTCTCGTTGAAAACCTGGGAGTTTTTAATAATTATCTTTCCCTGACATGTCAAGTAATCCAGATTTTTGAGTGATTATTCCAATTTCTTAGTCAAAACCAAGATTTTCTCAAAAATCCCAATCTTTAAATATAGATTTCAATACCCGATTTTTCAAAAAGAAGCCCTGATTTTTTGTTTAAAACTCCCAATTTATTGAATTACTAAAAGAAATTTCAAACAGCCACTATTTTCCTGCTTTTTAGAAAAAATATCCAAATTTTTACGTTTTTTAAGTGAAAATAGTTAAAGTGCCAGGGCTATTGATTTGCTCGAACACATATCCTTTCCATTGTCATTGTTAAATATGAGTTACAGAGAAAATCAACATACCAATCTTATAGCTCCACCCTTTCCCCTGTTCTTCTCCAGTGTAAGTACTCGTACTTTGTCTGTGCCATAACTCTGAGAGTATGCAAGAGCAACTTCTGATGTTTTATCTGGGCTGCCATCATCAACCACAATCACCTCATAGCTGAACTGAGGTTCTCCTGCCTACAAGTAATTCAACATTTTTAAATGAAATAAACAGTACCATGAGTACTGGGGTCACATGGAAAGGTTTCAATATTTTTAATATTTAACAGGAGAAGAAAAATTAAAGTTTTTTGCATATAAAATATGATTATGGTATTAAGTAACTTTTTACATGAGGCAGAAACATGCAATATGTCACGACCTGCCATTTGTTACAGATGCTGTGCGCCAAAGGGGGAATAACACCAGAGTTCAAAGATGACATACGATTATAATGTAATCCTGTATTGAGATGACATACATTTGATAACTAGTCTATGAATATTCGAATGAACGAAGGTGGTAAGCAAGAGATGTAATTATGTCTGTCATCTTTGAACTCTGGGGCTTTCCCTCCTCTTCTGTACGCCAAACACCAATCGTTGCCACAAAATTATTGGAGACCATAACAGAAGTGGTGACATAACAAGTATTTGATTTGCTAAAATCTTATAAAAATATTACATAAGATATATTATTAGCTTGGATCAATGAATACCCTTTTTCCCAATGAAGTTGGAACAGAGCAATTTCACAAGCTTTTCGCATGATTCTTCTGCAAACTGTGTACATGTTCTCAAATCTTATTTAATTTTTGACAAGGGCAGAAAGGGTAAATTACAATCAGAGGCCAAATAGATAACAGCAATGCTAAAGCGTAGCAAATACCATCGAGCAGGCCTGGCTGGTTACAGCAAAAATCCTAAATTAATTGTTTCATAATATATAAACGATAACTTCACACTTTCCGGGCTTCATTGAAGCTATAGGTATTTATTTTATACCATGAAAACATTTTACAGAGTGTCAGCATTAAAAGGGTAGAAATATAAAATATAAGACCTCCATTTTTGTGGGCTTTGTCAACTTTCATTATGACTTCGACAAATTGTCCACACTCATAACAGGGGGTGATTTTGTTGCATGTAGACTAATCAGTTTCCTTTTCTTAATAAAGACCGATTTGAAAGGAAGTGATAATCACATGTTCTTTTACTTCATATACAGAATACTTACAAATCTATCTTCTAAGCACTCTAGGCATTCATCAAGCATAACTGGCACTGAAAACATAATCGCAACATTATATCTACTGGTAGAAATTGTGATTACATGATTAACTTGAACTTGTTATTCTGCCATATAGTACCCCAGACAGGTTCAATAATGCAGTCATATTTTTACTCTATATTTTGCAATGGAACAACCATTCTTATTGAAATTTTCAAAATTATTCTGGAGACAATTTCCAAGATGGTAATTTAATATTTTATCAAAATTCCCAATCTTATAATTTATATAGGCTTTTACCAAATGAATTTGAAAAAATTAAAATGCATTAATTTATTTGTAAATTTATTGATGCTTCCTACCGTATCTGTATTTTTACCATTGTCAACATTTAAAGTTGATTAAAACGCTTAGATTCTATCAAATAACGTCCTTGAAAAAAATTCCCGGAGGAACATACCCCCGGACCCCCCACGATGCGTGGCCTTCGGCCATGCAATCAGGCATTCCCGAGTGTGCGTACCAACTCAAAATATAGCCCTACGCCCATGCCAGCCAATTCTTTCTTCATCGGGGACTTTTTTGGTGAATCTTGAAAAAGGTAATCTTACAGCTCAACATTTTAATCCAGTTGTGAAGCGTTTCCTAAATCAAGCACAGATAGAGAAGGTCAAGCTTCCTGTCAAAGGACACAGATTCAACCCGATCGATCCATTCAATAACCATGTCAAAAATGAAGTTAACATTACAAATCTTCAGCTTCACGCATTCCAAGCATTGCATCCTTCAGAGATGCTGAAGTCAAATGCTATTATGAAATTCTCAGGGAAACCTGACATATTCAAAGCAGGATTTAGGTGCCACGAGGTTGCATGCTGAGTGACAGTGGTGGAAAGACCCAGTGGTGGAAAAGGTGCTTAATTAGAGGAAACGTGACTTAGAGCGACAAGTTTATCATTGGGTTAATGTACTGTAATAATAATATTGAACATGACTAACATAAATAACAACAATGCATTGACATGACAAAATGTCACCACCTCATCCCTCACAATATTGTTAGTTCAATCTTAAGTCAGATTTGAATTTCTGAGAACTTGTAGATGATTTTGAAAATAAAAATTGGTCAATTTGAAGCAAGTTGAAAAAAGACCTTTTTGACCTTGAGAAGGTCAAATATTTTTTATATATCTTTATATCCTCACAGGTACATGAATATGGGAAGTAAAGAACCTTTAAAATAGTCCTCAGAAAACAAGATGGCCGCCAAAAAGTTAATCAGCTCTAGAACTTGATATCCTCTATCATGTGTGTGAATTTGGAGACAATCTGACAAGCGGTTTACTTGAAATGGCGATGACAAGAATTTCCGAAAAACCTTCAAAATGGCCACCAGAAAAACAAGATGGCCACCCAAAAGTTAATTAGCTCTAGAACTTAATTATCATGTGTGCGAATTTTGAAAAAAATCCGATTAGCAGGTTTCCTGAAATGGCGATGATAAGATTTTCCGAAAACCTTCAAAATGGCCATCAGAAAAAAAGATGACCACCAAAAAGTTCATCAGCTCTACGTAGAACTTGATATTCTCTATCATGTGTGCGAATTTGGAAAAAATCCGATGAGCGGTTCTCCTAAAATGGCTCTAGAACTTGATATCCTCTATCACGTGTGTGAATTTGGAGAAAGTCCAATGAGCGTTTTTCCTGAAATGGCGATGACATGATTTTCAGAAAAACCTTCAAAAT
This sequence comes from Owenia fusiformis, assembly GCA_903813345.2. NCBI lineage: Eukaryota > Metazoa > Annelida > Polychaeta > Sabellida > Oweniidae > Owenia > Owenia fusiformis. The sequence goes on along the minus strand of CAIIXF020000002.1, from coordinate 14,574,170 downwards.
GGCCACCAGAAAACAAGATGGCCACTCAAAAAGTGAATCAGCTCTAGAACTTGATATCCTCTTTCATGTGTGCGAATTTGGAGAAAATCTGATGAGTGGTTTTCCTGAAATGGCGATGACAAAAAAGCGGGACGATCACGATAACGATCACGACAACTTTGACAACTATATCCCACAGATGGTGTGATAAAAATATCTTGTTCGCAAAATTTGGTTTCGCAATTTGGTTCACCCTGTAATGTTTGTTTGCAGACTTACATCTTTCTTCCTCACAGTATGCAGGAACAACAATGGACAACTCTTTTGTTGGTACATCATCAATGGATGAAAATAACACACTTGTGCCACCATTCTTAGGATCCTTAAAAAATTCTTCACTCTTGTATCTGGCAAGGTTGGGGTAGGCAGTGCTTGTAAGGTGTATGACAGCCAGCATCTACAAAACATAAGAACATTTATGAATGAACATATAGCAAGACACAGAATGAACAGAATCACACCCTTGAATAGAAAATACATTTTCGGGATGAATCCCTGAAATAACCTGTAGAAAAGCCTCAACAGATACAGTTTCAAAATGCCAAAATGGCCACCTTAACATTTACTCAGAATGCCCAAAAACAAATCAGATGTTAACTTTCATACACAAAAATACATCGCTGAAAATTTCAGATAAATCAGTGAAACAGTTTGGCTGAAAACCTTTAGACAAGCCTCTACACCAAGATTATAGGATGGTAAATCCAAAACGGCAATCTTAACATTTACTCAGATGCCTTAAAACTTCATTCGTAGTTAAGATGTAATGTTTAGCTGAATGTTAAAAAATTCCAAAATGACATTACATGTATTGAATCTTTGTTCGTATCATTAGGTTAGTAAGTATCGAGATAGGTATCGTATCATTTCATAATGTATCGTGGGACCCCTAGGACCTATAGGCCTGAAAATTACTTACTAGTACCAAACAAAAATTTCAAAAAGGCCTTAGTTAAGCTTTAATGTTCTGTTTAACAAACCCCTATTCTAACTATTGAAAAGCATTTTTTTCTTTTATGCGATGGTAAAAGGATTGCAAATATGAATTTTTTAACAATCTAAAATCAGTAAAATTATAAATGTTTGGAACTACTTTGAATTTAAAAAATAAGCAATCCAATGACTATATTGCAACAGTACGAGGGGTGATCAATAAGTAATGGACGCTTTTCTACACAGATACTTTTTATAGACCAATCCCTTTGATTTTCCTACCAATTATATGTCATTCAATTATCTATCAATTCTGAAGATTCGAAGACAAAATATATAATATATGTTGATATATCCTTATTTCCGTGAAGGATGTACAGGTACCCCGGGACTGACATTTACATGACATATTCAGTTTTTTGCCAGATTGGCAAATTTCAGTTATATTTAAACTTTTTATATGCAGCAAGTGTTGTGTTGTTTGAAATTTTTTCTGACTGGTAACACATAAACAGAAAGTATTGTGATGTCAGAGTGTTGTATGGAAGGGATTTGCAGGTCAATTTGAGAAAGCATTGTGGAAGAAAGGGGTGGTGAGAGAAGGGAACACCCTACTCCATATGGACAATGTACCTGCCAACAGATCTCAAAATGTTCAGAAAACAATATCCCTGGACCTCAAAATTGAGCCCTTGGCCAATGCACCATATTGTCCAGATCTGCTCACATGTGACTTATTTATTTCTATACTACTTATTTCTATAGAGAAAGGACGCAGGTTTATTGCCATTGATGAATTAAAACAACCCGTGCAACTGCATCTTGTTACCATGTCAGAGAATGGATTCAGTCTTGTCTCACAATCTTGAGTTAAGAGGATGAGGAATTGTGTGCATGCAGCACTTGATGGAACCTATGTAGAGGGCCCTGTGGAATGAATGTGGCATGAATACCACATAGTGATGATAAAATATTCAAAATCAACTATGGCATAACAAAATGGGCCATGGGGTAATTCATGACCATAGTTGTTTGTTTTGTTCAGCCTGCATTCAACTGCATTGCATGTTAAACAAGCTAAAATAGCTTCAGAATGTTTGATGTCATGTCGGTCCCGGGGTACCTACACATCCTTCACGGAAATAAAGATATATTAAAATGTATAATGTTTTGTTTTCAAATCTTCAGAGTTGATAGATAATTGAATGATGTATCACTGGTAAAAAAATCGAAGGGATTGGTCTATAAAAAGCATCTGTGTAAAAAAGCGTCTATTACTTATTGATCACCCCTCGTATATGAAAAAATGGAAACATATGTACAAGTCCTAACTTTTGTATATTTCAGATAGTTATAATATAATGTTCAGGAAAGCTGTGGCCTTTTGTAATTTAGAAAGTTTCAGCCATGTTAATTTTTTCGAAAATAACATGGCAGAGAAGCATCAAAATATAAGAGGCCACAGATATAAACTACAGTAAAATGTTAAATGTTTGGAACTACTTTGAATTTAAAAAATAAGCAATCAAATGACTATTTTGCAACAGTTACTATATAAAAAATAGAAGCATGTGTACTTGTCCTAATTTTTGTATATTTCAGATAGTTATGAATAATGTGCAGCAAAGCTGTGGCCTTTTGTAATTTAGGGGGTTTCAGTCATGTTATTTTTCCGAAAATAACATGGCAGAGAAGCATCAAAATATAAGAGGCCACAGATATGATAGCTAAACTACAAAACAAACTAAAATATACAAAGATAGGACATGTATAAATGTTTTTATTTTTACATATACTAATACTGTTTCAATATGGTCATTTGATTGCTCATTTTCTATTGAAAGCCCATGGTTCCATACATTTAAAATTTTTCCGTAAACTACAAAACAAACTAAAATATACAAAAGTTAGGACGTGTATAAGTGTTTCTATTTTTAGGGTTTGTGTAAAAAAAGTGTGACCGGGTAACCAAGTAGCCGGGTGACCGGGTACCCTACCTTCCTACCAGGGTTAGAAATTTGATTTTTTCATTTTATGCCTCAAAACGCCCAACTGACATCCCAATCAACGTACCAGTGACACAACAAATCAAGCAAACAACCAAACAAGAAACAACATTTATTACCAATAAATCAACCGGCAAAACGACAAACAAAATTAATATAATGTCAATCAGTGAGGCAATAAATCAAGCAACTAACATTGTATTGTACATCGTACATTAATTAATATATAAAATAATGTTTAAATTTACGCATATGTAAATCTTCCAGATTTGTTTAATAGCTAGAAGAAATCGCCATCATAGAAAACAATCAACGATATCCTGTCAATCATCCAGACAATAAATCAAGCAACTAACGTCATCGGCCATTTAAACTGTGCAAATAACTACCTAAAGACTTCCGAAATTCAGTCTCTTACAGGTTCTTGGTAAAATGGTAACATAAAAATATTGAAGGGTAGTCTACAAATGTGCAACTTCGCAAGTAGGTAACCCTGCAAGGAACGTCAAGTACCCAGTTACCCGGCCACCCGGTTTTTTACACAAACCCCTATTTTTACATATTCTGTTTCAATGTGGTCCTTTAATTGCTTATTTTTTAGATTCAAAGTAGTCCAAACATTTACTGTAGTCTATGATTCTCATGATTCTGTACAGTGGGGAACATAAAGAATTGCTATAGCTATGAAAATTACATGCTGTCGCACATGTAATAAATTCATACCTCAGTGTATTCAGTGCTCTATTTTCTCCATCCTAGTAAGTCCAAATATAGTGGAATTTGTGTCCATAATGACAAATAAGAACTTAAAAGTTGAAGTGGATATTCACATGTTAATGCCGACTCTTCAAATGTTGAGGTGATTTTGTCGCCCGATTGTGCCGCAACGGAGGATTGGCTCCCAGAATGCAACATGACACGTGCCAGTTTTCAAAATGCCATTCACGAGTAAATAAGGTTAACTGATGTTGCATTCTGGGAGTCAATCATCCTTGTATAACAAACATGGCGATTCATGAAAACATTCGTTCGATTTGGTATGGATTTATCCATTATTTGCAGGTATGAAGCTTTGGATTCATTTGTTGTGCTACTAAGTGAACAGGGATTATTTTTCTACCGCTTGGGAGAGTTTGAGACACGAAACTTGGAATTTAGCTCATTGTGACAACTTTTGATGGTTGAGTTTTATTTTTGTCCCCCACTTTATATTTTTATTTTTTCATTTTTCCAAGAAGTGGCCAGTTCTGAAGGATTTAATGCACCTATAATGATTAGGATGTTACATTATGTAATGATGAAATAAACTGCTTACCAATGTAAGGCATATTGCAACCAATACTACAATATAAAGCAAAATAGTGGTAAAATCTAGCATCTTGCATCAACCGGAAATTGTTGTAAATTGAACATTTGGACCACCACCATATATTCACGAAATAATTTCGACCGTTATAATTTCGACCGTTATTGCAAGTGTGCAATTTCTACATCCTATCTATAGAAACACATTGTTCAACTGGTAAACTGAAATGGCAGGCAGCTGGGTAGCAGTTTAATTTTACGTAAAGTCACGATATGACACGAAGATAATTTGGAGCTAACTTACACATTCCAATTCTAGATCTAATCTACAATTTTATTCTTACATCATCCTTACAATACATTTGAAAACCCGATCTGTTTATTGAAATCATGAACAGCTTTTAAAATGAGATTTTGTAATAAAACAACTAAATTTGTGATACTTAGTCTTGGAATGTGTAGTAGAGCTCTCTACTTCGGGAGGCGTCAAGATGGAAAGTGATAAACATTTCCAAAACGATGAGGAACGTTCACTTTTGGGCAATAATCAACGAGTTTACAGGTAAAGTTCATATGTCAGATAGCATAAATTTCTAGATTGAAGGTTTACAGAGGTTATTACATGTTGACAAGAGCAAGAAGTACATGATGGGCTTTCAATAGCACCACAGGGGCTTGGGTTTTCGGAAAAGACCGACCCCACCGACCACCGACCGGTCGGTGTTTTCCACTGGTAGCCTCAAAACAGGGTTTGAAGAAAATGTGTAAAAGACCAACCATATTATGTAAAAGACCGAACATACAGGGTGGTAAAAAAAAATTGGAAACCCTTACACCATTTCCTCATATATTTGTCATTTTAAGAAATAACTCCCTGATATTTTGCACATTTGTACATCATTCAATTTCCTACCAGCCTATTTTATTTCATGACCATCAGATTGATAGTCACAATGTTACAGCACTTTACAGAACATGCCCAGTGGCCAATATTGCGCTGTCGGGACACCTGTACTCGCCGTCCTGAATGTCCCTACCTGTAGGGATATGGCTAGGAAAAAGTGTATGAGAATGACCTCAGGACAATCACAAACCTCAAAAGTGAGATCATCCGTATCATTCAGGCCATACCTGCTGAGGAATGCATTCGGCCCATTGATAACTGTGCAGGTTTGCCTACAGCGTGATGATGGCCAAACTTGAAGCATGTTATTCAAAGTGCTGTAAAATTGTGACTATCAGTCTGATGGTCATGAAATTTGGTAGGGTGGTAGGAAATTGAATGATGTACAACTATGTGAAATATCAGGGAGTAATTCTTTAAAGTGACAAAGATATTAGGAAAATGCAGGGTTTCCATTTTTTTTGACCACCCTGTATTTGTAGCCTTAGAATATTAATAATTTGATTTTGAATGTCAATCGTTGGACTAGGCAACGTTTTTTACCGATTTTGTACCTTGCAACGAATGGCAAGCAAACAAATTGGTCATGACCCTCTCCTCTCGATTAATTGCCCTGCCTTAGGTCCTAACCTATCATTAACCAACCTATCATTTCTACGGGAATCTATCCTAATTTTTTACTGAAATTTAACAATTTCGAAACAAAAATGATTTGTTATCGTCATAGCCTACTGAATACTGAACACGATATAATGTTACATGCGTTCTCTTATCGGGATTAAAAGTGACATTACCATTTCAGTACACCATTAGAAAGCTTTTTTTTGTCATATCAAATGTAGTGTTGTCGCGATTAATCGATACATCGCGATATACATCGCCAAAGCTGATTCTGGCGATGCATCGATGTCTGAAACAAAACATCGATGTTTTAAAAAAAATTAATTTGCTAAAAATCGCCTTTTCTTATCTTATTTTGACGCAAATTGCTTACCTTTTTTCATGTCTTATTTCATTTTCCAATGTTTTCTGATATTCTTTCGCTTTAAAACTGTTTTAGGTTGTCGAAATGAACCATTCATCTTAAAAAATCTACTTTACTTTCATTTCACCGTTACTAGAAGTTCCCGGATGCACCAGTGTACTCTTATTAATTTGTTCTGTTCGGTTTTTTAGTGCATTAGAGTTCGGTATTTCAGTGCACTTTTCTCAAACTTTTTCTCTATGTACATCGCGATGTGCATCGATGTTTACTACTGAAAATTGCCGATACATCGATGTACGATTATGGCACATCGCGACAACACTAATCAAATGTAGTTTTTACCAGTTGACGTTTAACAACTGAGAAATCAAACATAACGTTACGACGTCAGCATCGACGATGTTTGTGTGTTTTTTGTTATTGCGTTTCATATGAATGAAGAATGAATTTAATGCAATGTTACGTGCGTTTTTTTCCAAAGTGACTAACCAGGATGAAATTGGTCTTCTAACAACTGAAACATCACTTAAAAATATGACATTACACACCACGACGATGTTACGTTTTCGTCGTGATTTGAAATGATAATTATACGTTTTTAAATCACGACCTAGTAAAGGTACTATAGTCATTGGATTCCCAGTTTTAGTTTTACTTCTAATTTTGCATTTTTCATCTTTATGTAAAAGACCGTCAGCCGACCACCGACCACATGTACCCAACTGTGGAAAGTGACTGGTCGGTGGTCGGCGGTCGGTGTTTTACGAAAACCCTCCGGGCTTGGCTGGAGTTAGCCTTGAAGAAGGCTTTAGCATTTGTTGATTTTTAAAATTTGGATATTTTTTCCAAATGTAAAGTCTATGTATCATCCCCATTGGAAAACGCTCGATTGCACATCCAATAAATTACATGTAATTCGTAAGATAAATACTACTCACTATGTCATATTTCGATGCTCAACTCAAAGAATACCACTGTTTCTACCGTCCTGCGATGTCAAAGTATATCCTAAGTAATGACTAGAGTCATAAAATGAACTTCTTTCCGAGCAAACAAATATTTTACATTCTACCATTTTGCATTTCCGAGTAATTTTTTGGAGCATGCGTTATCGGATTTCCGGTAAAAGTATTTAGTCCTGGCAGGGTTTGAAAATTATTCAAGCATGTCTTACTAAACTAACGCGTGATCATGTAAGGGATTATCCACAAAATAAAAGGGATACATTATATCCTGTATGAGTTGGTATACTAAAGTGGTCAAGCATGGAGTAAAATGTAAAAATGGCAACCTCTATAATTTAAATCTATTTCAACTGAAATTAAACTTAGACCCTTAGTATTTTGTCAGTAAAAATAAAATGACGATGCTGTTTAAAGTATAGGTTGATAAGTATACCGAAAAACGTTTTATTAAAATTGCTAATAATTCTGGGAAGCCTAAACACAATATAATATAAAATATAATGCAACCCTTAATATTGCGACTGTATTGTGACTGGTAGAGGATAGTCACAATGATATGGCGCTCTTAATGCGATTGATTGCTAAGTCACAATCGTACTTTGATTGTGAATAAGTTTATTGAATGTTTCAGACATGCATCATTGACTGGTGTTCCCAGTACAATACTGGAGCCACCCAATGTATACAAGAGCAGATGGAGGTCCATCCGCATCATGTACTTGACCATGTTCCTCAGCAGTGTGAGCTTCTCCATTTGCATGTCTTCTATATGGCCATACTTACAAGTGGTGAGTTGACAAAATAGTAATATTTGTGTTGATATAGTGTTACACTTTTGTCTTTTGAAAGAATGTTATGGATCTTAATGTACATGTATGTTTTAGTGCCAATTTCCTTCTTCCCACGTAGGCTATCTTTTGGTTTTAGGTGGGTTTAATGGTAACAGGACAACTCATCCCAAGACATCTCATCCCAAGACATCTCGTCCCAAGACAACTCATCCCAAGGCATCTCATCCCAAGACATCTCATCCCAAGACATCTCGTCCCAAGACAACTCATCCCAAGACAACTCATCCCAAGATATCTCATTCCAAGATAACTCATGCCAAGACAGCTCATCCCCAAGACAACTCATGCCAAGACAAGCCATCCAAAGACATCTAATCTCAAGACAACTCATCCCAAGTCAACTCATTCCAAGACATCTCATCCCAAGATATCTCATCCCAAGACAACTCATCCCAAGTCAACTCATTCCAAGACATCTCATCCCAAGTCAACCCATCCCACTTGTATAATTAAATTATTAATCTCTTTAATACAAACAATGTACAATGTATATCTCTTTTTCATTTTTACGATTACAAAGTGATATTTGATTTCACACTCAATTTTTAATACTGATTTTAGCATTTTGAAATGGCACTTGAGAGTTATGTTTTACTTTTTAAGCACCAGTATTTTGAATAATTCTGGGTTATTCTCAATATATTTGAGAAGAAATAATTAAAGATATAAGTCATAGACATAATTTTCAAATTGAATCATCATTAATCTGAAAGTTTGAAATTGGAAATCTTATCTAGGATTAAGCCAAATATGACTTATTGGAATTAAGCTAAATGTTTTAAAACAAAGACCGAATTAATCTGGGAGAATTATTCTGATAATACCCCAGATAATACATTCTTACTGAGTTAATCCTAATCTGACAACTTTGATGATCTTCCCTTAATAATCAAACTATATATAATATAATATATTTATTTGAACATGTTTATTTTTATCCCAATCAATCAACAAAAATAAACTAAAACTACAGAATACAAAAATATTAAGTAAATACAGCATGACAAAATATAAAATGTGTCAGTTTGAAATACAGCATTAAAATGTAGATAATAAAAAAAACAAAGATATTCCATGGCCAAACACAGTGTGTTAACTGCTAAAATCTCTGAATGCTTTTCAATGATTCTTTGAAAAGTTGGAATTAATTGTATAAAATTGGGAAGTCTTGGGGACAAGTTGTCTTGGGATGAGTTGTCTTGGGATGAGATGTCTTGGGATGAGATGTATTGAGGATGAGTTGTTTTGGGATGAGTTGTCTTGGGATCAGATGGTTTAGGGATGAGTTGTCTTGGGATGAGTTGTCTAGAAGGTTTAATTATCAAGTCTTTTTTCAGAAAGTATGACTGAAATATGTGGTTACTCTATTGAACTCACATACCGTGATCTTGTATTTGTAGGTGGACCCTTCCGCTGGTTCCACCTTTTTGGGCTTGGTTGTGGCTGCCTACAGTCTTGGACAGTTCCTAGCATCACCCATATTTGGAGGCTGGGCAAACATTCAAAAGAACTCTTATGTTCCTCTAGTAGTTTCCATCAGTATCAATATTGCAGCAAACATTCTTTATGCTTACATTGAGGTGATCCCTGCCAAGAGAAGTTGGGTCCTTCTGGCTGCAAGGTTTGCCATAGGCTTTGGAGCAGGTAGGTATTACTAGCCAGTTAGTTTTAGGCAGATTTTAGCTCACATGGGTATCACCCACTTGTCTGTCCATCTGTCCGTTTGTCCATCCCTCTGTCATTGTCTGTCTGTCCATCCTTATGTTCATCTGTTCGTCCATCCATCCCTCCGTGGGTCCTTCCCTCTGTCTGGCTGTCCATCTGTCTCTCTATATATGAGTTCCTGTTTAAAACAATAATTAGAGAGCAATTCCAATCTAGAGAGGAGATGTTTCTAGGTATTGCAACTTAAATTCAACTTTCATATTCGGATCAGTCATTTTGCTTTTATCTAAATAGACAAAATCTGCTGTATTTTTATCAATGATATTTTAAAACTAGGATTGCTAATGATGTAAAGCTATTCATTCAATTCAAATACCATTTTTTGTTTTAATAAATGCAAAGTGCATCTCCCAATTCTCAATTGCAAAATCCCGGGGATCTTTGAATGATACATATCTGGGCGATAATAGGGTAATTCATGATTATCCTCCCTAAACTGGACTCACTCCGACTAGATAACATAATATCATACTTCAATGTTTTCATCATGCATTATCGATTGGCTGACTATGTCTTTGTGGATTAGTCAACATATATGCGTTAGTATCATTGAAATAATTCACTCTACTTCCTTCCTGAGCCACCTGCCATTTTGGAAATAACGGCGACATCTAAGTCAAATTCTGTTAATTATAGCATTTAACTCATCACTTTAATTTTATTATGAATGTTCTCATAGTTCTTAAGATTCCAGACACGTCTGAAACAGCATTGTAAATACAAACGGCTCTATCGATAGGGGTTAGTGAATTATTAACCCTATTATCGCCTAATATTTTTTTTGATTTTTGTTTCTTAAGTTGCCAGTCTTTCTTTGAAAAGTCGGCTGTGCATTTATTGGAGTGTGTGCGTCTATGAGTGAGAATACGGTAGTAATTTTAATAATTGAGTCACGAATATGTATGATCTACTTCAATGTGATTTTCTTGTTATACATCGGCTGATACCATCAGCTATCTGTATTTTTTTGGCTGAATTTCACAAAATCCACTCTTACTTTTGTTTTGCTACATAGATTTTTTCATTGTGTATAAACATCAAGTGCTTTGCTACATCTATAGGACTGTTCGTGAGCTGATGATTGGGATGGAGCTTTGGGTAGTATAAGCTTGGCTGTCTCTGTCGTCAGGCTTGTGACTGACCTTTGGCTGGTTTAAGATCTTTGATGGTACCAACACTCCCATTCCAGAGACTGAAGCTTTGGGACATTTCATTTGGTGGTTGAAGAATGATGGAAAACTTCTTCGTTTTATTGGTGGGTCCATTTGTCACGTCTTCTTATCCAGAGCCACCTGGAGCACGATTCTGAAACTGCTCCAATTTCTCTCATTGCTCGTCTGAGTTGGCTAGAATGTACCCCAATGTCTTTGAACAATGAGCGTAGAGACAAAGCTGGGAAGCCCCTGCATCCTACTTCTACAGGGTATAGTCTTGCTTGCCATCCTTTGCTCTGGGCTTCATGGATTAGATCTTGGTATTTGTTGTACTTGAGTTGGTGGGATATGTCTATTCTTTCCTCCCATGGTACTGTAAGTTCTATCACTAGTATGGTCTTAGAACTTTCTGATAAAAGTAGCATGTCAGGACGTAGTGTTGTTGCTACTATGTTCTGAGGAAAGATTAACTTCTTATCCAGGTCGACATGCAATTTCCAATCAGAGGCCTTAGACAGTGACGAGAGAGGAATTGATGGGTCTGTATTCTTAGTCCTTGGAGTTGGTTGCTTTCCCTCCAGTTGAAATGCTGTGAATATGGGCTTTGTGGGGACGAGTTGCTTGTTGTGTGTTCTAGCTCTGTCGACCCATTCAGCAATTTTCTGTAGGACTTTGTCGTGTCGCCATCTGTACCGGCCTTCACTCAGTGCTGTCTGGCAGCTGCTCAGGATGTGGGTTAGGGTACATCTGGGTCTTTTGCATAGAGGGCATGTGTTGTCATTTTCAAGGCCCCAAGTGCTTAGGTTTGTTGGAGTTGGTAAAAGGTCAGTAAAGGCGCGCAATATAAAGCTGAGGCTTGCTTGGTCAACTGTCCAAAGATCTTTCCATGTAGGAGATCTTTCCATGATTGATTCCCATTGGGTCCAGTTTCCCTGCTTGGAAAGCCCCACTGCTTTTACAAGGCGTTCTTCTTCCTGCGCTTTACGCGTTTGCTTTACCAGGCGGTCTTTCTTTGCTTTTGGAGTCTTTTCTAATAGCTTGGAACCATAATTGCCTAAGCCTAATCGACCTTGGCAAACAACTCCAACTATCTGCTCATGTCGCTCCCGTTCGTCTGCTTCTGCTATTGCTTGCTGAGGTTTCCATTTCCTTCCAGTTGATAGTGATTCTCCTGAGGAAAGGACCTTGGGATCCTTGGACATCCGAAGGGTTGTAATGGCCCTGACTTTGGCCACCTTAAATTCCTCCACCAGTGAAGAAATTGGGAGGGACAACTTTGAAGATGTGCTGTAAAGGTTACAGGAGCTGAAGCTTGGAGGTACTCCTAACCATTTCCTCAAAAATCTGTTGCACAACCTTTCCATGGAATTGACAAGGGATAGAGGGAATTCATACAAGGAGAAAGGCCATTGAAATCGGGGGATTACTCCAAACTGGAAACACCATACCTTGAATTTACCTAGGAGGTGACTCTTGTTAATAGTTTCCATCCATCTTTCTAGTTCCTTGAAGACTTCCTTAGTGGTGTTGCTATCCTTTAAAGTCTCGTCATAGACTTTCCCTAAGCACTTTATACGTTCATCTTGGATGGATGGGATAGCTGCTCCTTGGATGTTGAAAGTGTGTCTTTGGGTCAGTTGTCCTTTGACGATGGTCATGCTGCGTGATTTCTTGGGCTTGAACTGCATACGGGACCATGTAGCCATTTCCTCGAGACTTGTGAGAATCCACCGCATGCCAGGGATAGACTGCGTCATGACTGTGATATCATCCATGAATGCCCTGCAGCATGGGTGTCTAGTGCCATCCTTTGCTTTTGGTCCTTTGCATTGCGCTTCTCCAACCTTCAGAAGCATGTTCATTGCAGCTATGAAAAGTATGACGGAGATGGTACATCCGGCCATGATGCCTTTCTCTAGTGGCTGCCATGAGGTGGTGAAGTTCCTTGTGGTGAAACGCATCTTCATGTTGCCAAGGTGGTTTGTTGTAAGGTTAATTACTTCCTCTGGGATGTGGTAATGAGAAAGTGCTGTCTGTATAAGTTGATGGGGAACATTTGGATAAGCTTTGGCCAGGTCTAGCCACACAACAGCTAAAGTAGACTTCTGTTGCTTGGCTTCTTTAATTAGCTGACTGATGGCTGCAGTATGTTCTTGACATCCAGAGTAACCAGATATGCCACCTTTCTGTACACTTGGATCGATGTAGTTGTTGCTGATCAAAAAACTGGTCATTCTCTTAGCTACAACTGACCAAAAGATTTTCCCCTCAACATCTAATAAAGAAATCTCCCTGAACTGGTCAAGAGAACTAGACTTGTCTTCTTTGGGAACAAAACAACCTTCAGCATAGGTCCAAGAGGTGGGTAGCTCTTTCTTCTTCCAGATGGCGTGGATAAGTTTCCAAAGTCGCTTGAGGAGCTTTGGACAGTTCTTGTATATCCTGTATGTTACACCGGAAGGGCCAGGGGCAGATGCTGCTCTTGCATGTTTGACTATGTCTTGGATCTCTTGAAATGTGATGTCAGATAGTTTGTAGGGGATCGTTGGTTCTGGGCAAGGTAAGGGATATGGGCACTCTCCCAATGGGGTATTCTGTTGTGGATCACTGTGAGCTGCTTTGATGCTTTCTTCTGCTTCTTCTTTGGAACATTGAAGATGACCATTCTTAGGCTTTCCCAGTAGGCTTGAAACAAATCTAAAAGGATTTCCGAAAAATGCTTTCCTTGCCCTGCTTTTCTCTCGTGCTTTCTTGCGGAGGTTCTCTGCTTGACGTAATCTGAGAATGTCTTTGTGTAGTTCTGTCAACAGCTGCTTGAGACCTTGTTTGGCTTCTGGTCCTGCTTTCCAGAACTGCGTTCTCAGTTGTCGCATCTCTCTACGTAAGGAAGTGATCTTTCTTTGTCTTCTGCTTGGGCCAGCATGTCGTTTCACTTTGTGAGACATCTCAGTCACACCGAAGAGCTCCTCCGCCTCTTCAAAAACTATTCTCGTCATTGTGGTGATCTTCCTGGGAGCACTTCCTTTGAGAGTACTCTCTAGAATAGTGTCCAGGTTGTTGTCTAGCTCCTTCCACTTGGCGTCATTTGCTGGTGGATACTTCAGCCGTGGTTTTCTCTCCAGAGTTGGTGTTTCTTTTCCACTAACTTGACTAGCTACTTGGCTTGGATCAGCTTCAACGTGGAAGTCAGTGGCACTATGGTTTGCCTCCTGGCCTCTGTCTTCCTCCGGTTCACTAGCAGCTCTCTTTGTTGTGCTTGCTGCTATACGCTGTTTAAGCTTCTCTTTGCAATTCAGCTTCGTTTTACCTAGATGTATCTTAACGCCCTTTTCGTTCTTGAAAATACCACCACAGCTGTCGCATCGACGTCTTGTCTCAGTGTCATCATCTGTATTCGCAGTCCTATTCTCGTCCGTGTCACGTGTGCTTGGGTTCAAATCCGTCTTGTTCTGTCTGTTTCGAGGCCTATTAAGGACTTCTATAATACTCGTAGCAATATGTTAACTATGGTACAGGGTAGCTGGCCCTTGTGCCAAGTGTGCTGAGATTCAGCGTTTCTGGAATTATCCAGGATCAACCAGTCTTTCCTGGTAGTCAATGGGCCTTTCCCCATTGTCACTGCAGTTGCAGAGTTCATTGTGTATAAACATCAAGTGCTTTGCTACATCTATAGGACTGTTCGTGAGCTGATGATTGGGATGGAGCTTTGGGTAGTATAAGCTTGGCTGTCTCTGTCGTCAGGCTTGTGACTGACCTTTGGCTGGTTTAAGATCTTTGATGGTACCAACACTCCCATTCCAGAGACTGAAGCTTTGGGACATTTCATTTGGTGGTTGAAGAATGATGGAAAACTTCTTCGTTTTATTGGTGGGTCCATTTGTCATGTCTTCTTATCCAGAGCCACCTGGAGCACGATTCTGAAACTGCTCCAATTTCTCTCATTGCTCGTCTGAGTTGGCTAGAATGTACCCCAATGTCTTTGAACAATGAGCGTAGAGACAAAGCTGGGAAGCCCCTGCATCCTACTTCTACAGGGTATAGTCTTGCTTGCCATCCTTTGCTCTGGGCTTCATGGATTAGATCTTGGTATTTGTTGTACTTGAGTTGGTGGGATATGTCTATTCTTTCCTCCCATGGTACTGTAAGTTCTATCACTAGTATGGTCTTAGAACTTTCTGATAAAAGTAGCATGTCAGGACGTAGTGTTGTTGCTACTATGTTCTGAGGAAAGATTAACTTCTTATCCAGGTCGACATGCAATTTCCAATCAGAGAGTAACGTTACGAATTACAGATGTAATTACAAGTACACTTACATATAAAGAGAGTTAATGTCAACCTGCCTTTCAATTTGGATGTTATTACAATAAACAGATTCTGTACAGTGACGAGGTGACTTTGCGTCACGCAGTTGAGATTCCTTTAAATCTAATTGACGGGGTAAGAAATATATACATGGCAGCGCCATTATTTTTTGACAAATTGAAATGTCACTGAGGCCGCCATTTTCTTATGCCATACTCTCTCTGGTATTAATTCGTTGAACATTTATTTCAATTGTATAGTTTTTGAATAGCTGAATAAAGCTGAAACAATAGATGCCACCCTTGTCATTCTTCGTTTTGCTTGGGCCAGACTACCATAGCCTTTCATGTTATAAACTTGCAAAAGTCACTTAATTTAATGATTTTATGAAAGTGTTGGTTGAATCTGTCAATGTACATATTATGATTAATCATGACATGTTTGGTTGTCAAAAGAATATATATGTCACGATATAGGGACAAAAAATATTGACATTTTAAAAGTACTGTTTATTTCGTTTTGTTATTATGAAAAGTAATTAAGGAACGTTGGCTACCTTGGCTGTTGAAACCTGGTGATATAATCATTATCTTAACAAAGAATAGATTATGTTTTATGCAGGCATTTTAAAACACGTTACTTTGCCTTTAAAACATTCGTTCATTGTCAATGGATGATTTTTTATGAAGCTATTTCTAAAACACGTTACTTTGCCTTTAGAACGTTACCTTAATAAACTTTAAGTTTTCTCTTATAAGATTGGATGCTTTTTCTGTACGCATTCTTAAAACACGTTACTTTGCCTTAAAAACGTTACTTTATTGGACTTAAACTGATCTCTACGAATGGATGATTTTTTTATGTAGGCCATTTTCAAAACAAAGTACTTTGTCAGTAAAACGTTACTTTATTCGACTTTAACAATACTCCACGAAGAATGGATGAATTTTATGTAAGCATTTTCAAACACGTTACTTTGCCTTAAAAACGTTACTTAATTGGACTTTAACTGATCTCCAAGAAGAATGGATGCTTTTATATTAGGTATTTTAAAAACACAGTACTTTGTCAGTAAAACGTTACTTTATTCAACTTTAACCATACTCCACGAAGAATGGATGGCTTTTTATGCAGGCATTTTCAAAACACAGTAATTTGCCTTAAAAACGTTACTTTATTGGACTTTAACTTTTCTCCACGAAGAATGGATGAATTTTTGTGTAGTCTTTTCAAAACACGTTACTTTGCCTTAAAAACGTTACTTTATTGGACTTTAACTGATCTCCACGAAGAATGGATGATTTTATATTAGGCATTTTCAAAACACAGTACTTTGTCAGTAAAACGTTACTTTATTCGACTTTAACCATACTCCACGGAGAATGGATGGTTTTTTATGTAGGGCCTACTTAAAACACGTTACTTTGCCTTAAAAACGTTACTTTATTGGACTTTAACTGATCTCCACGAAGAATGGATAATTTTTTATGCAGGTCTTTTCAAAACACGTTACTTTGCCTTAAAACGTTACTTTATTGTACTTTAACTGATCTCCACGAAGAATGGATGATTTTTATGCACGCACTTTCAAAACACAGTACTTTGCCTTAAAGACGTAACTTTATTGGATTTTAACTTTTCTCCTCGAAGAATGGATGATTTTTAGGTAGGCATTTTCAAAACACAGTACTTTGCCGATAAAACGTTACTTTCGTGGACTTTAACTTTTCTCCTCGAATAATGGGTGATTTTTTATGTAGGCATTCTAAAAACACAGTACTTTGCCAGTAAAACGTTACTTTTAACTTTATTCCTTCAAGTGTCGAACATTTTAGCCTGGTGTTTTTAAAAAGCGTTACTTTGGCCGATTTCCGTAACTTTCTTGTACTCTTAGTTTTCCTCCATCGAGCGTTGGTGAAATTTAGGTAGGCATTTCAAAAAGCGTTACTTTGGCCCTTTTCCGTTACTTTCTTGGACTTTAACTTTTTTGCCCGATTGAGTATTTTGAATGTAAAAAATAAGGAATCAAAGGACGATATTGAACAGTATTTTGTAAAAGTAGAAACAATTGTACGAGGCCTAACTTTTGTATATTTTGGTTTGTTTTGTAGTTAGCTATCATATGTGTGGCCTCTTATATTTCGATGCTTCTCTGCCATGACATTTTCGACACTAAAAATTAACATGGATGAAACTCAATAAATTACTGAATGCCACACGTTTGCTGTAACTATCTGAAATACTAAAGTTAGGCCTTGTACATAGGTTTCTATTTCTCCAAATATTGTTGCAATATGGTCATTTGATTGCTTATTTTTTAAATTCAAAGTACTCAATAGATGATTTTGAATCGCATTTTGACGAACTTCAGTTTTGTCTCCGACAGTCGATAAAAAGCAGTCAAAAGACCACAGTGCAATATTAAATGGAAAAATACATTGATATTCTGATGCAAACGATTGTATTGTTTGTTAGCTCGTGTTTTTAATAATACAATGTGTATATAATTCTTGAAAACTAGTGATTTAGTTCGACATTTATGAGATGTAGTTGAAGCGAACGACATCTTTATGAATTACTCATACTTATAGTCGGATTGAAAACTGTGTTTTATAAAGATGTCGCTCAGTATCAGAAAATACACCTTCCAAATTTTCACATATCAATCTGTCAACAACTAGATCGAATAAACAAGATACACCATCAGACCTAGGATGAAGAAAAGAAGAATATTTGTTTAGGAAAGAGGGTCAAAATTGTTGCATCAATGTCTAAGATGGTTGCATTCAAACGTACTAATAAAGGGAAGTGGACCGAAAAATAATGTCATGTTATAAGTGACCTAAATGGCGCGGACGTCAGAGAGCGCCTTCCGGTAAAGTGGGTGTTTGGGATGAATCGATCTTTTATCGTATGAATCGCTAAAATTGCAACTCTGAAGTAATTCAACACTGTTATCGGCTAAACTAATCTATAAATTAACGTACATTCATGAAAAAGGATCCACTTTGGTCTTTTAACCGCCTAATTGAGTACATTGAACGTTAAATAAGCAACCAACATATTGCAACAGAAAATGAAAAAAATATACGCAAACATATGTACAAGACGTAACTATTGTACATGTATATTACAGATAGTTAGGTATAACGTGCAGTAAAGCTGTACCTATTTAGGGAGTTTCATCCATGTTATTATTTCGAAATAACATGGAAGATCATCGAACTACGAAACAAACCAAAACAAAAGTTAGGCATTGTACAAAAGTTTCTATTTTTCCATAAACTGTTTAAATATGGTCATTTGATTCGTTGTTTTTTAGATTCGAAGTAGACCTACTCAATGGAATTATTAATCGAGCAAAATTGCAAGAATTTAAGATTTTCAAGGTGGAATAAGTGAATTAATAGAAGGAAAAACACTACTAGCCTCTCTTTACACTATGGTCCATCTTATATTTTACAATAATTAGTAATACCACTCACTGACAAGATTTTCAAGTTACACATCGAAAAAAGTTTAAGTCCAAGAAAGTAACGGAAAAGGGCCAAAGTAACGCTTTTTGAAAATGCCTACCTAAAATTTACCAACTCTCGATGGAGGAAAACTTAAGAGTACAAGAAAGTTACGGAAATCGGCCAAAGTTACGCTTTTTAAAAATGCCAGGCTAAAATGTTCGACACTTGAAGGAATAAACTGGCCAAGTAACGTGTTTTAACAACTTGGCATGGAAACAGTTAGAGTCCACGCGAGTCCACGAAAGTAACGTTTTATCGGCAAAGTACTGTGTTTTGAAAATGCCTACCTAAAAAATCATCCATTCTTCGAGGAGAAAAGTTAGAGTCCACGAAAGTAACGTTTTATCGGCAAAGTACTGTGTTTTGAAAATGCCTACCTAAAAATCATCCATTCTTCGAGGAGAAAAGTTAGAGTCCAATAAAGTAACGTTTTCAAGGCAAAGAAACGTGTTTTGAAAATGCCTAATATAAAATCATCCATTCTTCGAGGAGAAAAGTTAAAGTCCAATAAAGTAACGTTTTTAAGGCAAAGTAACGTGTTTTAAGAATGCCTACATAAGAAATCATACATTCTTTGTGGGGAGAAGTTAAAGTCCGAAAAAGTAACGTTTTATTGGCAAAGTACTGTGTTTTGAAAATGCTTACCTATAAATCATCCATTCTTCGAGGAGAAAAGTTAGAGACCAATAAAGTAACGTTTTTAAGGCAAAGTATCGTGTTTTAAGAATGCCTTCATAAAAAATCATACATTCCGGCTTTTATGGGGAAAAGGTAAAGTCTTTAATATAAAATCATCCATTCTTCGAGGAGAAAAGTTAAAGTCCAATAAAGTAATGTTTTTAAGGCAAAGTAACGTGTTTTAAGAATGCCTACATAAATGCCTACAAAAATCATCCATTCTTCGTAGAGTATGGTTAAGTATCATACATAAATGCCTACATAAAACATCATCTATAGTCATGTTTGACTTTCCGTCAACAAAACGAAAAAAACGGTACTTTTAAAATGTCAATATTTTCTGTCCCTATATCTTGACACTGTTGCAAAAGAATAAACCAAGGTTTTAAGGAATCTTAGCATTGAGTCAATTGGAATCTATAGCCATTTTTAAAGTCATTGAAAATATTTTAAATGATATAACTGTATAAATCAAAATTATTATTGTGGAAAAATTTCGCTGATTTCTAATATACTATTAAAAAGAAAGAAAAGTTAGATTTTAAAGCTATACCGAACTCCTCTGTTGTAAAAATTTTGAAGTTGATTGTTTTGCAGCTGTATTTGACCTTCATGCTAAATATACCAGTTATGATTTTCCCTTTTCATAATTTATTTTCTTCATTTATTCATTAGTTTTCACATGATGCAGTCATATAGACACGGTACCATCTAATCACTGAGTGCTGTGATAAACACGAGTAAATTCAAAGTTCAAACATGACCTCGACTCCAATGAATATATATGTATGTATAGAGATGACCTTCATCTCTGATTGGTCAAATGACATGAGCTGACATAACAAAAACAAAATTGCGGATTCAAAATTTTGTAAAAACACTTTGAACAATATGATTTTAATTTTTGGCATATTTACCAATACAAGGTGCTTCAAGTTCAATGTATTTTTGTTGTTTATTTTGATTTTATATTATTTTATATGATTTGTATCTATTTTTGTATTTAAAAATATGAACATGCCACTCTTGTGTTTGGTTGAAGGAAATGTAGCTGTTGTGAGGGCCTATGTGTCTGGAGCAACTACAATGAAAGAACGAACACCAGCTATGGCTAACTTAAGTGCTGGTCAAGCCATTGGCTTTATTATAGGACCAGGTAAATCTCTTAAACATTTTTTAGGTGTTTTATTATCCCAACGAACGAAATTTGGTAGGGATATAGTGAAGTCCTCCATCCATCTGTCCTTCAGTCAGTCAGTCTGTCCGGAAGATAACTCGAATAGTAGTTGACAGATTTTCATCATATTTGGTGGAAAAATGTATATTGGAAAGTAGTTTTATGCAAAAAAGATGGCCGCCAATTTAAAAATGGTTAGAATTTTTCACAAAAATCATATGTTTTTCATTTTAAACAAAAATAATGAATATTGTTATTTGAAATTTTGGTAGTATATTCACAACATCTATCCATTTCACATATATCCCGTGTTTTTCACCCTGAGCCCCAGTGGCGGTAAATGGGGGGTCGGGAAAACAAGAATTTGCGGTAATTTTGAGATGTTTTTGAAGTATAGGGTAGGGTGCTTCCTCTGGTGTGTCTGAGCATTAACATCAGCTGCCTCTAGTCAGATTGACTAACAAAACAACCTTTTTTGGGGTTGTCGAGTTGGCCGAGAGGGCTTGAGCGCCAGCACGTTTAGGCTAGGCGATTGGGGCTGTAACCACAAGGTTGCGAGTTCGAGACGCGTTCGTGCGCTCCTTGCGTTTATTCATTTATTATACTCAAATGGAAGGCAATTTAGAGTAGATTGCAAATATTGTATCGTTTTTCTGATTCAATTTCTGTACAATTCTAAATGGCCACCTGATGTGGGATTTCGCAATTATTTTCAGATCTCTCAAAAGTATGGCTATATTATACTCAAATTGAAGGAATTTCAGAGTAGATCATAATTATGGACTTGTTTTTCTGATTTGTGCCTCAGAAAATTCAAAATGGCTGCCTAGAGCAGGAATTTGCCATCACTTAGAGTTTTCTTGAAAGTATGGTTACACGATAGTACAATGATCTCAAATATTTATTGAATGGAAGAGTAGATGGTAAATATTAAATTGTGACTGTACAGATTCATGATTTATATATTGTTCGTTGGGATTTGCTACTCCGTGGAGTTGCTGTTTTCTAGTTACCATCTCCATCATTCAATATACGCAAAATTCCCTGAATGAGACATACATAAAGTTGAATCATCGTGTAGCATATGTTGATGAAGTAGAAACATGGTTTGATTTAGTACTTGACTGAATCTAAATTTTTAAATCAGATAAATCAGACTTATTCTAGAAATAATGTTGATGTCATAAAAATGATTCAAATGTTCCAAATTTACAATTATTATGTCATCACCAAAACGTGATGACATATTGTTATGGTCTCTGTAATGATATCCAGTTTCTGGTATCATCTTGCTAACTGCCTTTGAGGTATTATGTTACTTGTACATGTGTGGGATTACAAATATACAACTTGGTCTTCTAAAGCTAGAACTTGTACTGTCCAGATCATTACATGGTACTGCGTGGTGAAATATTTAATAATACAATACAAAAAATGGATTATTAGCATAGAAAGGCCTAAAAATGATGATGAATAATATTCCGAAGCCAGAAAGGGTGGATTTCTCCAACAATTTGGAGAAACACTGGTTAAATTTCAGGAGTGAATTTGAGTTCTATCTAGATGCCCTTGGTGAAATCACAGACAAACAGAAGATAGGACTACTCGTTACCTGTGCTGGGCCCAAAGCCAGTCAACTGTTTAAGACATTCAAATTTGATAAAGACGAAGACTCTACAAATTATAAAGTTGTACTTCAACAATTTGACGCATACTGCATCCCAAAGCAGAATGAAACCTATGAACGTTATGTATTTCGGATTAGATTACAGAAAAATGGAGAATCCTTTGAAGAATTCCTGTCAGATTTGAAGGTGAAAATCACCACATGCAAATATGGGACACTGGAAGATTCTATCTTACGTGATCAGTTAGTAATCGGAGTCAACGATGACACGCTCCGAGAACGCCTATTAAGGCAAGATGATTTGACATTGACAAACTGTGAGAAAATTTGCAGAGCTGCAGAGCAAACCGTTGAAAGAATGAAGACATTTAAAAATGTTGAGACTACTGCGTCTGCGGACATCAACAACGTGACAACTACCCCAAGGATGATAACAGACTGTTCACAATGTGGATATGATCATGCTATCCGTAAATGTCCAGCGTACGGACAAACGTGCAACAAATGCGGCAAGAGGAACCACTACTCATCTAAGTGCCACATCACGAAAGGTGCGCGACCCAAGGAGTATGGACGAAAAAAGCGACAATCAGGCCGCAGAAAACAGGTGAACATTGTAAATGATGAAAATGAAACCGATAGCAGTGACTGTGAGTATTACATAAATTTTGTAAATGAACAACCTGAAGAACAGTACTCAGAAATCAGTGACAATGAACCATCACATGAGATCAATGTTGTAAATGATGACAAATGGGTAGCTCCTTTGGTGGTCAATGGTGTTCTTATACCATTTAGACTAGATACAGGGGCCAATGCAAACATAATAAACCAAAGTGACTTGAAACAATTAAGATGCCCCCCTAACATATTCAACAGAAATACGAAATTGTATGATTACAACAAACAGCCTATTGAAACATGTGGGGTATGTGTATTACAGGTTCAAGTAAAAGGCAAGTGTCACAGGGTCCACTTTGTCATTGTAAAAAACGGAATTTCGTTGCTTTGTGATAAAACATGTGACAAATTGGGCCTTGTGAAGCGTGTCTGGGTTGTCAATAACAATAGACCTGTTAAAGAGGTCAAAGAAATGAAAATGCCTAATGTGAAGAGTCCTGAGGAAAGTAACATGCATCACAATAGCAAATCACCTGCCACAAGGGTGGATAAATTGATAAATGATTATCCAAGTGCATTCAATTCAATTAGCAAGTTTGAGTCTATGCCTTTCACATACAAGATATCTTTGGAAGAAAATGCACAACCAGTTATTCATGCCCCAAGGCATGTATCAGTGCCTATGAGAGGTAAAGTGCACAGTGAACTTTCAAGACTTGAAACATTAGGCATCATAAGAAAGATTAATGACCCTACTGATTGGGTTAATAGCATGGTAGTTGTAAAGAAATCAAATGGTGATGTAAGATTATGTGTAGATCCTACAGATTTGAATAGGTCAATCAAAAGGGAACATTACCCAATACCAAAAAAGGATTTGATTATTAGTGAGATGAAAAATGCAAAGGTGTTTAGTAAGTTGGATGCTTCAAGTGGTTTTTTTCAAATTAAACTCCACCCTGAAAGTCAACCCCTCACAACCTTTAATAGTCCCTGGGGCAGGTACTGTTACCAACGTCTCCCACAAGGTATATCTAGTAGCCCAGAGGTGTTCCATAAGGCAATGGAACAGGTAGTTGATGGTCTAGACGGTGTACGAGTATATATCGATGATCTGATAATCTGGGGAGAAAATGCAACTGAGCATGACATGCGCTTAAAAATGGTCATGGAAAGGCTGGTCAAATTCAATGTCAAGTTAAATAAAGGAAAATGTCAAATTGGTGAATCAGAAATTACCTTTTTGGGAGAGAAACTAACTCAAAATGGAGTTCAACTTGATGAAGGTAGGATAGATACAATCACTAATTTAGAGAGTCCAAAAGACAAAACTGGACTTCAAAGAATATTTGGGGTGATTAATTACGCTGGAAAATTCATCCCTAATTTGTCTGCAAGAACTACTCACATGAGGAAGCTTTTAGAATCTCAAGTTATCTGGAAATGGGAAAGCAATCATGAGCAAGAGTTCCAAGACATAAAAAAGGTCATAAGTTCATCCCCAGTGTTAGCCTATTTTGACCCTCTAAGGAAAACAAGAGTTTCAACAGATTCCAGTAAGGACTCACTAGGGATGGTTCTAATGCAACAGCATGGTACTGATTGGAAGCCAGTGGCTTATGGTAGCAAATCCCTTACAGAATGTCAAAAAAGATGGGCCCAGATAGAAAAAGAATGTTTGGGATTAGTTGAAGGGTGCAACAAATTTCATGAATACGTATATGGGATGGATAAAATTGAACTTGAAACAGACCATAAGCCCTTGATACCAATATCCCAGAAAAATTTGAATGACATGACCCCAAGGTTACAAAGGTTGTTCATGAAACTGCAGAAATATGATTATACAATGATATACACCCCTGGAAAAAACTTGGTATTAGCAGACACCCTCAGTAGAGCAAGTTTCAGAACAAAAAGATCAGAACCAAGAATTTCAAAACTAGATATCCAGGTAGAAAATCAAGTGAACATGATATTTAGTGAAATACCTGTCTCAGAGAACATTATGAGAAAAATCCAAATAGAAACAAAGAAAGACCCCATATTATCCAAGATTATTGACTATGTAAGAAATGGTTGGGAAAAGGGGTCAGAGAAAATATACTCCCAAATGAAACATGAAATTACTGTAGTGGATGATATTCTTTTGAAAGGGCAAACAGTAATTATCCCAAAAAGCATGAGAAAGGAAATATTGAATAGGGTCCATGAAGGTCACTTGGGAGTAGAAAAGTGTAAGCGAATAGCTAGAAAATCAGTATACTGGCCAGGCATTAATAATGACATCTCAGACATGATAGGAAAGTGCGAAACGTGTCTTGAGCTGAGGTACAACAATGCAAAACAGCCATTGATAAATGGTGACAAAACAAAAGGCCCCTGGGAAAAGGTTGCAATAGACCTTTTCAAGCTCTTTGATAAGGACTATCTTTTAGTGACCGATTATTTCTCAAACTACCCAGAATGTGTTCATCTGTCAAGTACAAAGGCAAAAACAATAATCAGTCACATAAAGTCAATATTTGCAAGATTCGGAATTCCCTTGAAAGTGAGAATTGATAATGCTACTATGTTTGAATCAAGAGAATTCAAGGAATTTGCAGACACCTATGAATTTGATTTGTCATTCAGTAGTCCTTTCCATAGCCAGGGTAACGGAAAGGCAGAAAATGGGGTCAAAATAGTAAAAAGGCTGATGAAAAAAGCAATTCGCAGCAATACTGACCCACATCTGGCCCTGTTAGCATACAGGAATGCCCCATTAGAGTGTGGTAAGTCACCAGCAGAGCTCTTAATGGGGAGACCATTAAGAACTCGATTACCATCTGCAATACAGGCCAATGATAGATTTACCAATATAGAGAAAAGTAAAGCCCTGCAGAAGGAGAAGCAGAAAAAATATTACGACAAAAACACGAAGCAACTTTCAGAGTTAGAAAACAATCAGACGGTTAGACTGAAAAGAAACCCGAAAGATAAATGGGATGTAAAAGCCAGAGTTGTCGCAAAAGTTTCCTCCAGATCTTACAAGGTAGAAACAGAAGGAGGGAAACTTTTTAGAAGGGATAGGAGAGAGCTCCTGTCATCAAAGGAGCCATTTAATGAGATAATGTGTCAAGACCTAGATATACAAACAAGACCTCCCACTCCTTGTCCCCCAAATTCCCATGAAACAAACCAATCAACCAACCCATCACCTGTTCCAACTAGTAACAGGTTCAGCCCCTTATTAAACATAGATGTGGAGCATCCAGCTGCTGAATTAAGGAGGTCTGGCAGAGTGTTAAAACCAGTTAACAGACTCTGTTATAATTAGTGACTTTTGATCAGTTAACTGGTTATTTAGACACTTGATGTCATTAAGATACTTTGATAATTTCAAAGATACTTAAATCACATGGGATATAAAAAAATGAGAGTGTATCTAAAACATAAACTTTCGAAACTAGTGACTCCTATATTGTAACATAAAGCTTTCGAAATTAGTGACATCTATATTGCCTTTTTTATAATCATTCAAACTTAGAAACATTTTTCTGAGATACTTTGAGAAGGTTAAAGATACTAACAATATTGTATGAATAAAGGGTGATTATAGGATGCAGTTTAAATATCAACAATTTGTAGATTATTAGTGTGCTATGAATAGAATTAATGTACAATCATTCATAGATTATTGTTTAAGAAAAGTCTTTATTATGATTGATCATTTGTATTATTTTATATTCCTTTACATTCTTTAGAAAAAGGGAGATGTAATGATATCCAGTTTCTGGTATCATCTTGCTAACTGCCTTTGAGGTATTATGTTACTTGTACATGTGTGGGATTACAAATATACAACTTGGTCTTCTAAAGCTAGAACTTGTACTGTCCAGATCATTACAGTCTCCATTTTTTGTGGCAGCGATTGGTGATTGGCGATCTGTGGTTGGCACCTGTAATGAATTCTTATAACTTCCAATAACTTAACAAACACTGTTTAGACTGACTTCACTTTTTTTTCAAAATCATCTACAAGTTGTCAGATGTTCAAATCTGACTTTAGATTTAAGTTTTGACCTTCTCCAGGCCCGTTAATCATACAAAATGGATGGAGGGACTGAGAAGGCGATTTCTGCAAGAAAACTCAACACATTTGTAAGTTTTATTTTTTAAAGAGAAAAACAACTGTATTGCCAAATGAATAGGCACAGTGCATGGCAAAATATGTTAGGTCTTCTAGTATTTTTTTGAACTGATACGCTTCTAAGATATGAGATCTATTAAGAAAGGCGCATCATCACTAACGTGCAAAAGTCAATGTTTTTGCTATAAATAAGGCAACAATGGTCTACACAACCTGTAATAAATAGGTATAAGGGATGTTATTATTATCACAACACTAATATCATTGCTCACTTTTTAAAGTTAGTTTCCATGCATTATACAAAAAATAATCGAAATAAATTAATATTGACCTATTAACATATTTTGCCATGCACTGCGCCTATTCATTTGGCAATTCAGTTGTAAATTTTCTCTTGAAAAAATAAATCTTCCAAATTTGTTGAGTTTTCTTGAGGTAGTAGTAGATCAATTTTGTTGAAATTTTATATGTGCTATTTCACATTGTTGCTAAGTGAACAAGTTGTGGATCTCTTTTATGAAACTTTTATATGTGAATAATGAGAAGCATATTGCACTCTCTACTGACAATTTGGTAAATAGGCGACCTTTTCAAAAATGATGACAACTGTGGCTGTTGATGGGATTTGCTATGCCTTGGCGTTACTGTTTTCTAGTTACAATAGCAGTATTTGAAATCACTTATGTATTAGTTGCTTTGTAATGATGAATGCACTAAACTAACTCAATTATACATGCTGGAGAGCATGTAGCATCCATAACAGTGGTTGTTTTGCAATTTTAGACAAGTTGATAAATACAACGACTGGCTGTCCTTGTAAAGTGAAAAGGCCATCGAAAGTTGTTGATAGACCCCATGTAAAGTTTTAAAATGCTGTTAAATCATCCACATATTATTTGTCAATACTTAAAAATTGTTTGAGACATTTTCTTATATCCTTAAAGTACACTTTGATAACAATCTTTTCCTTGTTATCCCACCTAACAAAGTTTAGAAGGGATATAGAGATGCTGCCCATCCATCCATTCATCCATTCGTTCCTTCATTCATGCATTCATTAGTCTGTCGATTCCTGTAAATTCCTATGTTATTTCTTCATATAACAATTCATGTGGTGATGCAATACCATAAAAACTACTTTTCAGATTTACTTCAATGTCAGATGGAATTAGGTTATATCAGACATTCCAGTGTTATTGAGTGTTGGATTTGGATTTTGTTTGTTTGCAGGTATCCAGGCTGCATTCTACCCCATAGGTTACCCTGGCATTGTACACATCCCAGAGCTGCATATTGATCTCTACACAGCCCCAGCATTGTTCAGTGCAGTACTTGGTGTTGTTAACATTGGCCTCATCCTTACTATATTCAGTGAACATAAGGTCCAGGATGATGACATTGGGGGTGGCAGCATACAATACTCATCAGGTATGACAATATACAGGGTGGTCCAAAAAAAAGTGAACCCCTGCAACGGGCCATATTTCCCTTATTACTTGCAGGAATTCTCTCATATTTTCACATGTTGTAGAGGAAGGTCTAAAATTTATGTTGGTACCACACATTTTTCTTAGTCTTGAAATTTGCAGAAATTATAAGCCCTGGCCAAACATTACTGAAAATGGATAAAATGTGATTTTCAATATCCGCGATTCTTCAACCCTTCACCTATCGCGATTACACCCCTACATGATCTTGGAATGTCAATACCTTCATAAATCATGGACCAATTCTCATGAAATATGGCTCAAAACATTGAATATTGAATTTTCTTTTGATTTTTCAAAGTTAATTGATGAAGGGTTTCTCAGATACCCGGTCACAGGGGGCAACTTCCTTCCACAAGAGGCCCCCCTCTAACTGTTTGTGTAAGTAACATACCCCTCAGTTGTTGAATGGTTAAAACTGCTTCAAAATGATCAATGAACGTGTGAATGGTGTTTTCTGCTTAGTGTCCCTTTTTTCATATGGTAGGGTTTTAAACTTGTATCTCTAACTGAAAGCTGTTTTAAGATCATCCAACGTGTTTCAACTATTTCCGTGAATCACACTGGTAAAATTTTGCACAATTTCTTATTTTCAGGCATGTTTGTTAAACTCTTGTAATTTCTTCAAAATTTAAGACTGAGAATAAATTAAGGAATTAACCAAAAGGATGAGTCTGGGTATGGACTTAGAAAATATTGAAAATTGTATTGTCTGAAAAACCAACTCAATCACAAATATTATTAATCTTCAATATCTTATCCTTCTTCTGAGATTACAAAAATATCAATTTGTATCACAATTGATGAAGAATATTGGCATCAAAGACAGTGCATATCACTTTGTCAGAATTGAAAAAAAATCAATGGCAAATATCAAATGAATTATTTATGCAAAAAGTTTGAAACATAGCTTCCAAAACATTGGTTACTTTTTTTGTACAGACATTGTATGGTATTTCTGGATAAGTGAATTGGTGTTTATCTGGGTGATCAAGGGATTATAGTCACTCAAAGTTACAGAGCATCCAGTTTTGAGACTTCAATTGTGTTGGTGATGTTACACATATTTCAGTCCAATTCATGCTGAGCACAACATTTTGGTTTCAATTTTATAATCTCTATACATGACCCTGGTGATGAAGAGTCAGAATCAGTCAGAAAACCTAAACCGGAAAACTGTGCTCATTGTGAAAACTAAAAGTGAAGCAACTTTTTTCCTGATATTTCTTACATCAAATGGCAACCATCTTGTTTTTCCCCCTTCAAATTAAACTGGCGGGAAATTCAAAAATTTGAAAAAAAATTTAATCCTTAAATATATTTGAAAAATATGATTTTCTTTTTAATTCTTCATTGGTCTTAAGTTATTTCTGTATGTCATACATGTTGCAATTGGTGTTTTTTTTCTTTGATAATGACTATTTTTTTGTTTGTTAAGATACTTATTCTGACTCTCAGCAGGGGGTTAACTATGCATCAAAACTCATGAAAAAGTAAATATACTTATCAAATATAACTAGGACAGTAATAAAAACCATATTTCACATACATTTGACCGAGGGACCAAAAGGGCATATACCCAGACACATCCTTTTAGACCTTTCTCTACAACATGTGATAATATGAGCCCATTCATGCAATTATTAAGGAAAAAAATTCAAAATGGCTGCACTCCTAATGTTGCTTAAAAATCACTTTGTGAGCCATAAGTCTGGAATTATTTCTTAAATTATGCATTAAAATCTACAGGTATGCACAGGTATGAAGTTCCATTAAAATTTCTCTCTTCTTTTTTTTGAATTAATTTCAAAACATACCGTATTCTCTGTAATTTCCGCCCACTCTCTAATAAGCGCCCACCCCGCTTCACAAAGTTCAAGAAAATCAACAAGAATTGAAGAATATATCAGGAAAAAAATATTTCTCAAAATCCAGGAGCGGGCGATAATAGAGTACTTACCCTAAAACTGCTGTAAACACGACGCGTTTTGTAATTCTATGCATCCTCTCGATACATATCTATCGATTGGTGCTTCCCACACCATACCATGCTAATATTGTCTCCAAATAGTCCATAATGAATGAAGGAATTGTTCTTTATCGGCATTCAGAAATTTCAAAAGCTACTGCGCAGATGTTCTGCGCATGTCAAGGTCGTGAACTTTCTGGTTTCTTTTAATGTTTCTCGACTTTTACATGACTTTTGCACGAATAATGATGATCTCTCATCAAATTAGAAATAATGTATAACTTTAGATCGATATCCAGCAGTCTCTAGTGGAAATATTGAAGGTAATCGGTGATAATGACAAAGTGGGCGTGCCGGAAATAAATTAGACATAGACGGGTCTTCAACCACTGTCAATATTGTCTAAGCGATCTTTACCGTATTCTCTCCAATAACAGCACTTGTCATATTATTATAAAAATATGTTGAAGAAAATGCATTCTTGTCAAGAAAAATTGTCATACATGAAATTCCTCGGGATTTCTGATTTCTTTCATACATGGGCGCTTATTAGAATGGTCTAAATAATGTATTTTCAATTTTCTAAACGCCCTGGGCGCTAATTACAGAGAATACGGTATACAATTGATTTTCAATATGAATTTTATTCCAGGGTAATATGATTTTGATCAAGGGAAATATGATATTGACCGAGGTCATTGTCATATTTCAGGCTTGCCAAGCTAAAATGGAAAATTTGTGTGAGAGTTAAAAATTGTGGTACTTTTACAGGAGATTTTTCTAAAATCCGCTAGTTTTTGTGGGAGTTTTTTTTAAAACGCGGTAGCTTTTTGAAAAAATGGTAGTTTTTACGGACGATTTTGAAAAAAGGGAGTTTTTCGGCATGGTATTTTTTGAGGAAGAAGTTTTTTGTGCTTTAGGTTTTTGAAAAAACGGTAGTTTATACGTGAGATTTCTGAAAAAATTCTGGAATTTTGCAACTTTTTTTTTAAAAAACAGGAGTTTTTGTGGGAGTTTTTTGAAAAACTGGAGTTTTTATGGTAGGCTTTTGAAAAAACCAAATTATGTAAACTATAGACTCTAACAATAGAGGCAGACATAAAAAGGTATTCTCTAAAACTTAAAGTTGAATCCAACATTGAACAATCCGTACACGTGTACACAAGAAAATTCATAAAGATTGTATATATGGGAGTTATTATTGCAATGAACGAAGTCATGAGATTTGCTACTCAGTAGAGTTGCCATTTTCTAGTTTCAGAATCATTGTATTACTATCTTCCAGATACTGAAGACCTCTTGACAGAGGCTGATGTGGACAAACCTGATACGGTGGCAGTAGTGGCATCTAATATCACATTCTTTGTTGTCTTATTTGTATTCTCCCTATTTGAAACGTAAGTTTGACTTCTCTGGCTCCACTCTTCCGTAAAGATCAAAACTTGAATTTCAGCTTATTCCATATACCAGTTGTCTCAAAAGTTCTAATTCTTTCATGAAGTTATAGACAACTCATGTTAGACTTCTTTGTGAAACAGATTTTATTGAAGCGTGAAAGGGTCAATCTACAGTACACTAAGATCTCCTCATCAATTCAGAGTAGAGTGTTTATCAATCATGTTCATTAATATTTATGGTCACAATTTTAGGTTAATTAAAATTGTTGAAACCTGTGAGTCAACCTTTTTACCTGGATAACCAGTTAAGTTATCTGGGCACATGTATTGTTGCATTCCAGCATTAGTACTCCTGTGTCTATGGACATGTATGACTGGACAAAGTCCCAGGCCACCCTCTACAACGGCATCATCCTGGCATGTGCTGGAATACTTGCAGTTATTGTCTTCATGGCTATCAAAGTAGTCACAAAGAAGTAAGAAACATTCCAGATTCAATAAAAGAAGTTGTCCAAATGTCATTCAGTTGTGGAAGAAGTGGCTTAAATGAGGCTAAATTTAGGAAGAATAAGTACATGTGAAATTGGGGAATGGGACAAGAGTGAGCATGTTGCTTAGATAAAGTCATCTTTTGACATTGAGAAGCATTGGGAGCCTCAATAATAAAAATACATGTCCAAAGCAATTTCAGCATATAATTATCCCATCGAAACAAAGTTAAGGGGGATATAGAGAAAGGCTCTGTTACATGAAAGTACCAAAATTAAATGTATATGAAAACCTAAAACCCCAGCTGTCTCAACACCGCAGCTTAAATAGAAATCTTTGTCTTACATGTCTTTAAAGACAAAATATCTGTAAAATGTTTTCAAATTATTGAATCATACATTGTCAATTTAACTAAAATATTCAAAAGAAAAGCATGCCCTCTAAAGGCAGTGGCGCTTTTTAGTTAATACCATAGACAAATTCTTAACACTGTAACAGTCTGTTACTTTAAAATACAATATGTGAGTGATTAATCTTTGAGCTATTCAAGTCAAATGTAACATTGATCAGGTTTTAGTTAAAAATAGTTTAAATCATGTGATGATTCTACATGTACAAGTTGTATTTTAAAAACATGCAAAAAGCTCCATAAAAAGTCATCTGTTGAATCTTTAAAAGCCATATTTAGACTGAGGTCAGGATTATAAGTGTTGTACCAGGATCTTTTACAGCTCATCTTTATTTTCAATAAACCAGAAGTAAATTTTCGAAATGAGAAAATGTGATTATGTTCATTTTATGAAGCAGGGAAATCAAAACATTTCTAGTAGAAATCAGAGTAATCATTTGAAGATTAAGACTAAGCATTTATAATCGAATCCAAATCAGAATTTGAAATAAAGTGATGTAAACAATTAAACGTCACTAAACCCACGTCCAGTTCTATTATAACAGATTTAATCTTGGTTTTATTGATCAGAAAATATGTTATTCATTTGTGTTGATTGGTATTTTGGTCTCTTCCCAGAAACTAATGAAACTGCAATGAAGAATTTTGCATGTGCATATGAAATATGAATGTGAAACTTGTTTTGTGCTACAATATAAAACATTTTGTATTTTAGGATCAATGAGAGAGCCATCCTGCTTGGAGGCTTTATCTTTATACTGGCAGGCTTCATAGTCTACCTGCCCTGGGGCAATATATATCCTGATTATCAGTTAACAAGTATGTATTTAAAGATAAATTGTGATCATGTAACCATGACTCTAAATGTTTTCAAAATCATCCATAAGTTCTCAGAAATTCAAATCTGACTTAAGATTGAACTCCTAATATTTTGAGCAACTAGGTAGTGACATTTTGTTAATGCCTTGTTCCAGAGCTTGTCCCAGCAATAATGAACAATACAAACCAGTCTAGCACAGTAGGGCCACTAATTATCAATGGCACTGATGTTACCCCAGTGGGCTGCCCAACCTCACAAGCCTGGTGTGCCTACATTCCAAAGATATCATTTGCTCAAAATATAGTAGGGTCCCTGTGTGTTGCAATAGGATATCCTACGTGCAATGTGATGTCATACACAATATATTCTAAGATATTAGGCCCAACTCCACAGGTAAACATTTCCTCTTTACTTTAAAGTAAATAATATATTCTGATCATGTGTTCATAGGAAGGAGGGGTATAACCTTCTATAGTATATGACAATGTCTTCATGTAAAGATGAACCTTGTTTTTATTGATCTATGACTGATGCTTTCATCATTGCTGATCGGTCAAAAAGTATCTATTGATCCATTACGAATGAATGAGGTGAATGATTCAAAATTTTTAATAATGATTTAACAATTTGCACCAGCCAAAAGTGGTGTGTGGAAGAGATAATTTTATTCTGGCTGGTTAGAATACAATAAAGATGAACTATTGGCTTCTTTTCTCTATTTGTAGGGAACAATGATGGGATGGTTTACAGCATCTGGGAGTCTTGCTCGTATGGTTGGACCAATCTTCATCAGTTATTTCTACTCACATTTTGGACCGCGGGTGTCATTTGTCACAGTCTGTGCAATAGTTCTTATGACAATATTAGGTGTTATAGTCGTGTACAAGAGACTGGTTCCTTTTAGAATCACCAGAAAACCACTGAGATCATACACCACTAACTAGGATGGAGATAGCGTTATAGTGCAGTACTACCTGGAGTTGGATATGCATGTATTATTAGAAGGTTTTAATTCATTCTTTGACAGTTTGGTTTATTTCCACTACTAATAGTTTTTATACACCAATACAGTATGTTTTATGAGATATTTAATGTTAATATCTTTGTCAAAGGCATCAAAGGATCCTGGAAAGTTTGAAGAGGAACTTTGAAAATATGTGATCTAGTAGTCCAGACTTAAATGTTCATAAATTGTTACTTTAAATAGTAGGATGATGTCTCTGTAATATTCTTGGAATATCAACCTTGATCTCGGTCTACTTGCACTTGTAAAATATTATCATATTATTTGTGGATCAGAAGAATTAATTCTTTTGAAGGAAAACTGGAATGTAAAAATAAAGGTTCATGTGCAGTGTGCCAGGTGATTTTAGACAGTCATATATTGAACCATGAATACTTTCTGGGCATAAATACAGTGTTTTTTTATGTAATGTTTTCTTTCTTGTAAAGTACCCATGATGATAAAAAATATCAGTCGAACAATTCAAAATTTTTTGAATAGGGACCCCATGTCAACCTTTTTTTTCAAAATGTTGAACCTATTTACTCAAAAGAGGATCTTCTTTTTCTAGTTTTTATTGCACGAAAAGTTTATTCAACAAGGGGTCTTAAACTTTCTCAAAAGTAGAATGGTATTGAAAGTCTAGTTTTGAAGATATCAATTTTGGATGACCAAAATTATGCTGAAGTTAATGGATAGCACGAGTTTTCCCTATGGGAAAATAACATGGGATATGTTGGTCCGTCCGTCCATCCGTTGGTATGTCCGTCCGTTGGTCCATCCGTCCGTCAACATTGGCCGCACAAATTAAAACTGCTATTCGGATTGAGTCATATCCACATTCATTTTATGCATATCCATAATGCCTATTTGACCTATCATCGCCATTTCCCAAGTTTGCCCGGTTTCCGAGAAATTGCGATTTTGACGTCAAAAAGTCAAATTTTCTGTAAATACTAGACACTTTGTTGAAGTAGAACTTTCAAATAACTTTTATTAGTTGGTGTATATTCAATTTATGTCCTCTGAAGATTTCAAAGCTCTTGGAATTACGGTTTTTGGTGTTTACTCTATAAAATTTGAAAAAAAGTAGGACTTAGTCATTTTCAGGAAACTTTCTCATGTATAAAGTCAATGGCAGGTTTTGTGATTGACAAGATTCTTAAAGTTTGCCTTATACTTGATCATTTCCTGCAATAAATTACATCATTAATAGATTTAAGCATTTCCTACATATTTCTCAATTTTCTAAGCACTTGATAGTTTTATTATAGGCTGTTATTATCAAATATTTTTTATTAATATGAGGAATCGATTGTAATATGAAAGAAAACTTATTTTACCCAAGTAAGAGTTAAATTTGTATGTAATTGTGAAATAATTTGGGGAATCTACTAACGAGATTCTGGAACTGATTAGGTTTTGGGCATTCCGGGTAAATGTTAAGATGGCCATTTTGGATTTTCCGTCCTAAAATCTTGTCTGTAAAGTCTTTTCTGTCTACACGTTTTGACGGTGTTTGGCATTCAGGATGAAAAAATGATATTGGATTGCCCATTGGCAGGGACATGTACACTTTTGTGTTCTTGTATTATTTTCTAAGCACTTGATAGTTTTATCCATCCTTTAATGTTTTATGTCACCACCAGGAGTGGTGACATATTGCTACAGTCTCCAACTTGATGGTGTTTGGCATCCAATGGTCGGTGTCTGTAACAAATTCTTACAACATAACAAGTATTGTTTAGACTAACTTCAAATTTTGAAGAGAGGTCTACAATTGTATACTGTAACTATTGTTACACTTTTGTAACCATTTTCAATAACTAGCTTAGTGGTGACATTTTGTCATGTTAATGCCTTGTATATTTATGCCATCATGAGTTGTTGTTCAGTGGTTGATGGTCGGCATCTGTAACAAATGGCAGGTGGTGACATTTTGTCATGTAAATGCCTTGTTATGAAATGTTTGCAGTATAACAAATTGTAAGGCTTCCTACATTCAGTTAGTACAAGTGCAAAACTGTTGTTAATTTATGCAATTGTATGTAAATCATATTGAGATGCTCATTTAAAATATATTTTGGATTTGTTATATGAATTATATGAAATTTTACACTCCCAAGTATTGAGACAAAATGTTACAAAATGTTATACCAAGAAGTGGTGACACCATACATATTGTTACAGCCACTATGGTATACTATTTAAACTAATTTCAATAACTTATAGCCACCAATATTCTTTATTATCTTTTAAGGCTGCTTTGTATTTTACAATTAGTACAGACATACCTGCCAACCTAAGACCAAAATTTTGCGGTAGATTTTTTTTAAATTGCTGTATTTTTGCGGTAGATTTTTTCAAAATACGGTAGTTTTTGCGGTATTTTTCAACAAAATTGCGGTAGTTTTTGCGGTAGATTTTAGAAAAAAACGGTAGTTTTTGCGGTAGATTTTTAAAAAAACGGTAGTTTTTGCGATAGATTTAAAAAATACGGTAGTTTTTGCGGTAGATTTTAAAAAAATACTGTAGTTTCAGATGTTTGGGGTAGATTTTTGAAAAAAGTGTAATTTTGCGGTAGAATTTTGAAAAAAAGCGGTAGTTTTGCGGAAGATTTAGAAAAAATGCGGTAGTTTTACGGTAGATTTTAAAAAATGCGGTAGTTTTTACGGTAGTTTTTGAAAAAAAACGGTAGTTTTGCGAAAGATTCTGAAAAAAATGCGGTAGTTTAACGGTAGATTTTGAAAAAATGCGGTAGTTTTTACGGAAGCTTTTTGAAAAACTGGTAGTTTTGCGGAAAATTTTGAAAAATGCGGTAGTTTTACGGTAGATTTTGAAAATTGCAGTAGTTTTTACGGTAATTTTTTGAAAAACCGGTACTTTTGCGGAAGATTTCGAAAAAATACGGTAGTTTTACGGTAGATTTTGAAAATTGCAGTAGTTTTTACGGTAATTTTTTGAAAAACTGGTATTTTTCGGTAGATTTTGAAAAATGCGGTAGTTAAACCTTTATACAATGCGGTTTTCTATATTAATACAATGTTTACGTGGTCATATTGTTGTTGTTGTTATTGTGAATACATATTTTACTGCAAGAGTGCTTTTGATAATAACAGTTTGTAAAGCAGAACTACCACCTTAGAATTATACGAAACTATTATTTTCAAGAAATGATAGATATACTATTTTCAAGAATAAATAGAGACTAAACACTTTTTATTTTTTATTTACCATGCCTACAATGGACAGACAGCAACTTTGGATTTTTATGTTTCAGCAACTCTTTTACAATAAATCTAGATTGATTCAAAATACGAACACAATATTCATATTAAACGAATTGAAATGACAGACATAATGTTCATATAACATTGGAATCATATGATATTAAATATTGATTTTTTCACTCGCAAGTCTAATGATATCAATGTGTTTGTCTGGCACAAATAGAAAATAAGTCTTAATCTGTTATGAGCATTTGCTGAAACCTTTCCCCTGAGACATCGTTCAGATTCGGATATCACAATACTTTTATAATAAACCAGAACTCAATGCTTTATTTTTTAATTATGTATTTGTTACTAATAATGTGTTCTGATGAAAAATACAACATTTTATCGTTCTGTAAACAAATTGATTAAACTATGTATATGTGGCGTTCATTACTGATCATAACAAATCAAACTACGCATATTTCATACGCTAAATATGCATACGCATTTCCACTCATTTATTTAGATGAAGTGCAACTAAAATCATGTTTTTGTTGCATTCGGAATAAAAATCTGTGTACAAAAGGGTTTGGTTAACTACAAAAATCATGGCAGAAAGAATTCTTTCTAGCTAGTGGTAGTTGGTGTTTGGACTGATTACACGCAAGCTTACTTAGATAAATGCGCAATAACCTGATAACCACAGACCTGCCGATACCTATTTATATTTTGGTTGGTGAAGGAATATTACAGGGACAGTACAGGAAAACTTCAGTTTCTCAGCATTTCTCAATAATGATAACGGGAAATTTTACGGTAGTTTGAACAAAAATACTGTTGATTTTAGCAGAAATACGGTAGATTTTCGATAATTTACGGTAGATTTTCAAAAATTTACGGTAGATTTTACGGCCGTTCTCATGGAATAAACGAGTTTTTTAAAAATAAAATTTACGGTAGATTACGAAAAAAATACGGTAGATTTTTTTACGGGCGTTTTTACGGGAAAAAAATGGTATTTTTTTACGGTAGTTTGTCATTTTTTTACGGAAAAACGAAAAATTTACGGTAGATTCCCGTAAAAATACGGTAGGTTGGCAGGTATGACAGAGTATTTCAATCTTTTCAATTTTTTGATCAGTGGGAAATTTAAAAAATGAAGCAAATATTTTTAAAACTTTAAAAATGCAGCATTACTGAACTGAAGAGTTGAATATTAATCCAACCATGATTTGTGTATCATGATCACAATCTGCTGTACAATATATTTATAGTGTGAAGCTTTTGATATATTATTTAATTATTTTATACAAATGCCATATATTTTTTAAGTTGTGATCAAAAGAGAGATGTTCACCAACATCTAATTGTCTATTTTCAGATTTTATGTATGATATTTTATGAATTTTTATATATTGATTTTTGAGATTATTCATATATATTGATTTTTGAGATTAATAAAATAAATTGAATCAAGCAACATTGTAGTTTGGAGTATCTTGCTGAGATTCAGGGATCAATCAATGTAAAGTTCACATGTCAATGTTTATTTGTCAGAAACGACCTTTTACACCCAATATTGTTAGAATGTTAAGCTGACCCCAATATTGCCCCTGGGTCAACCTATGTCAAGGTCACATTTTGAGGGTTGACCAGTGCCAAGTAATGCACAAACATCACGCTGATCTGATCAAAGAGTTCAACCTATGCCATGTGAAGCCTTCATGTGGGAGGATATCCTGCCAGGTTGGAATATCTTTGAGCACATTGTGCACATGACATTCTTGATCTGATGTATGAACAGGCCAGATTTTGACCCAAATAACTTATAGCACACCTCACACTGGAATGGCTTTACATCTGTGTGAAGCATCCCATGGTGCATCAGTTCACTCAACTCTAGGTGGTCCAAACGAGTATTGCAAACATCGCAAAACTTATTGTGTGCAACTTGCCGATGATACTCCAGACATTTCTGGGTGGGGAAGGTGCCACACTGAGGGCAGTTAGTGTCTGTTGGGTCATCAACTATCCACCTCTTGTACTTGGCTGGTATTGCGCTTGAACTGGAGGGGGCCTTGGAACTCTGGGTAGACTGGGGCTTCTCTGTCTCAGAGTAGAATGTTGGCATCTCTGGAGTGAGAAATAATTGAAGCAAATACATATTTTTGTATTATATATCATGTATATATAGATGTTGTTTAATGGGAGGGATGGAATATGAATTCTATTGTGAGGGAAAATATGATATTGACCAAGGAAAATATCATATTGACTGAGGGCGACAGCCCCGGTGTTAATATGATATTTTCCGAGGCCAATATCATATTTTCTCAAGGAAAATTCATATTCCATCACGACCATCAATAAACAATAAATAAACAATCTAATTTATCGAATAATATTTTCAACTTTTATTAACAAATTTTAAAATAGAATTAATTTATAATACTAATAGTCCATTTGTCACCCCTATACATACTATAGTGAAGCTATGAATTGTTAAAAACACGATGTTTTATGGTTAATTTATAATAACAAGGATTTTCTGAAGTGATTTAACTGGGTTGGACAAAAAGTTAGTTTTGGTAAAAAAGTATATCGGCTGATTAGGGAGGGGTGCATTGGCTTAACATGGCGTTGATTATTGACTTAGCTTCGGGATACCACCATGTACCTGGTATGTTACCATGGTGATAGATACAAAAATTTTCCCCAACGTTAATTTTTTGGCAACCCAGCTAAATCACTCCAATAAACCCTAATGATAGTATTTGCACAGAAAAACATCATGTTTTTAAATATTCATACGTTAAGAAAATGACAAATTGACTATAATATGGATCATAATATACCATAATAACACAATATTAAGTCTCATGAAATTTTCTGATAGTTCTGAGTCGGGATTTTGGCTGATACGGGATTGAATACGGGATCTGATACAGGATTTTGGCTGATACGGGATTTTTTGAATATCAAGTTTATTCCCATGTTATTCCGGAATAAAGTATTTACATTTGATGGATGTGAAAAGTGGATATAGACAAGGATAAATCAAGAAGGAGTTTGGAAATAAAATATGGTCTTATTGTCAACATAAAATTATCAGCATGCACAGATCAGATTGGTCCAATTTATATAACTCCTTCAGGGGATAATAGGATGATTTGTTTAACCACTGGACCATTTGCTACTGAACACAGTCTATATTGTGTTTTGGTGATGGTAGAGTGAGTATATCTATGAGTGTGAGAAACAGGAAACATATATTCCCCTTTAAATTAATTATATATTACGCAAACAAGGGTACTGGGTGAGAGGATTTAAAAGCAGAATCTCTTATTATCTTGTTTTTAGGACAAATAGCATCCCTTTTTTTATTTTGACTACAAAGCTTGTGATTAAGATAAGAATGTTGTTATTTTTGCACACTTTTTGAGGTCATCTGACCATGAGGTACCGTGTGCCAAGTTATGCCTGGGTCACATTTGCTCGGATTCATTGGCTAGCACCCGGGCGATTGAGTATTCTGCTCAAAACTGTATGCAATTTTGAACAAAATACTCAATCTGCATGGCGCCAGCCGATGAATCTGAGCAAATGTGACCTAAGCATTATTCTGGCGCTGAATCGAAAAGTTGTTGTTGCAAACTACTATGAAGGCTGAACCAAAGTATTGGTTCCACATTCGCAGGTATTCCAATTGCCAAATAAATATTTTTAATTGATTGAACTTCACAAAAAGAAATCTTTGAGGAAAGAGCACTGCAATATTATTCATTACATATACAAGGAATTGATGGAAATGCATTTGTGAAACCATATATCGATAACTGAAAATGTTAACCCAATAATTATAGTTTGGCCTTACAGCATGAAATGAACTTTTTGAATTGTTGGTGGTTCACCATCGTAAAGTGTGGCCTTCATATGGTAAGGCAGCATAAATAGGTCGAGTACAACTCTAAGGATTCAAAGTGCAAAAATGGTGGAAAATTCTACAAAATAATAAAAATGGCAACAATAATCATTGAAAACTAACACATTGTTGTCAAAATCTTTAGTTTTTCTGAAATAAAGTATGCACTTTGGGGATTTTTAGAAAACAGAGATGACAAAGAATGATACTAGCCCAAAATATTCTTAAGATTGAAACAATTTAGAAACTTGCTAGCTAGATCCAATTCTCCTACCAAAAGAGGGTTGTAAAACCACTGAATAACTTACTGATAAGAAGGTTAAAATGGCCCAGTAGTTTCATGTGGAAAGAATAACTATTAAAACTCAAAACGATGATGGCAATTTGGAAATGAAACATTTGATCAGGAACATCATTGCTGAGGAGAAGCTGTAAAATACAATCATTGTTGTTTCTAGATGGGAAAATGGTCACTATGAAAACTAAATTTATGAGCCAATGTAAACTATGTTTTTCAAATATGAATTGAGACTTTGAACTGAAAAACTAGAAAACAACACACATACATTTTTCCTGACTTTATAAAACAGAACTTTATTTCTATTACCTTGAGATACTTAAACAAAGAAACAATCATTGCTAGGCAAACGCAGTACATAATTTGTAAAATGCTCTCATTCTAATAAATAGTCGACCATGAGAGTACTTTGTTAATTTTCAATTTACTAACAGAACCTCTACTC
The DNA here is from genome assembly GCA_903813345.2 of Owenia fusiformis. Classification (NCBI taxonomy): domain Eukaryota; kingdom Metazoa; phylum Annelida; class Polychaeta; order Sabellida; family Oweniidae; genus Owenia; species Owenia fusiformis. Next base: position 14,531,792 of record CAIIXF020000002.1, on the reverse strand, counting down.
ATCATTACAGATTTCACTCATCATAAGTGAGAGTGTACCTTATGCTCACAAGTATAGCTTTGTATTATTAGTTTATGTGAACTAGACAACAGCAACGCCAAAGGGTAGCAAGTCCCATCGAACGGCCATGGCTGATATAGTAGAATACGTTAAAATGGCAGGCATTTTTCTACCAAAAGTGTCATTAGACAGTATGCCATGCTTATAGTATTCACATACCAAATATGAACAAAATCTCGCCATTACTTTACGAGTTACAGCAAAAATTGTAAAATAACGAGCAAAGGCTGCCATTTTTCAAGATGGCTGCCATGTGCTTCTTTAATATCTACATTTCTAGCTTTGTTAGTGTCCTAAATAATTTTTTTTACATTTAAAACATATTCCTATTACAGTTTTACATATTGTACCTAAATTACTGTAAAATAGGAACTAAACGGCCGCCATTTTCAAATGAGCGTCCATTTTGAAAATTGGGTTTCGAGTAGAACTTCTACCCCCATAGGGTATATGTGTACAAAATATGAACAAAATCGGGCCAATGGTATTATCGGGCCAATGAAGTTATTGCCTGGAAGGATGTACATACGGACAGACGGAGGCGTTCCCTATATCCCTCCGAACTTTGTTCGATGGAATAATTTAAATTTTGGGTTTCACAATCAAAATTATAAGTTATTGAATGATTTAAAATGCAATACAGGATATATTTTGCTCGAGAAATTCTGTATATAACAAGACAAAGTCAAGTGCCAAAACAGAATACCAAGAGCAGAATACATCATGTAATGCACTTCAAATCATTCTATAATGTTTTATCGTGTGATCCTCTGTATTGCTACTGAAAATGTCTTCTCCATACCAATATTTCCTGTATTGCGACAGACGTGATAAATGGGGACAATCTCAGTAGCAATACAGGTTGGTACAGCACATGAGCTGAACAATCGGGATCATACGATAAGAACTTATATCAACCATATCATCAATCAATTTAATATAATTTCACTGAAAATGACTGAAAATAACTATGTCTAAATGAGATAAAGCTTTATAGCTCATGTATACTGAGAGTCAAAATCATGCCTCAAACTAAAAATGACAATTGGTGTTGTGCAGGGCTCAGCTCTGTTTAAATCTAAATCAAAGTCTAAATCAGAAACTTTAAATTCAATAATGAAGTGATTGCATGTGTTGGAGATTACAAATACTAGTATCCAAGGTGTATTTTCAACAGGACAAATAATTTTGAGAAGCAAATATGCAAAAGCTATATCTAAAATTAAAGCAGCAATACCATTAGTTTAATGACATTCTTTTTAATAGCATCTGTTGCCTTACATGTATTTGATTCGCTTGTCCAACCAATTTTGATGTATGGTTCAGAAATATGGGCAAGTAAGTAAAACATTGAGACAACTGAAACTATTCATCTTTCCTTTTTAAAATGCAACCTTTGTGTGAAAACATCAACTGCTACACTAGCAGTTTATGGAGGGCTGGGTCATTCCCCTTAGTTTATTTTTTGATATTCAACTCATTAAATATTTGAAAAAACTTTCAAAACTATGTCCAGACAATCTCCTTTATAAATCATATCTATATATGACTATGAGATAAACAGTATAGGTTTTAAAAATACATGGTCAAAATGGATATGTATTTAATATACATATTCTAGCTTAAATATTGCATCGGAATTTTAAGGACAAATAAAATTGTGATTTACAAATTGTATATTTAAGACATCATTTGAAATGGAGCAATAATCTAAGTAAAGTCACAGGCAATCCTTAACATTTAAAATTTCATTTTTTCCAATTTTAACATGTTACATATAATCAAATACAATTTGACGCAAAGCGTATATTGTATTGCTGTGGTTGCTCTCCCAACAGTGGTTGTTCACTTCTCTCCCAACGTGTGACTCTTCATATGTTGGCTTTTATAATTGCTCTTGAATGTTTTAAAACAGATCTTGCACATCAGTGGTTTACTTAGATGCAATTTGAGGCCACTTTCAGTCTGGAAGCCCTTGAAACAGTGGTCACAGTGTATAGGTTTGCACCCAATGTGCTTCCTGCCATGGTTACCAGGGTCTGGGTCATCATCAATCCTTTCCCTGCATACATCACAGAATTTATTATGCACCAAAGCTGTATGATATTCTAAACATTTCTTTGTGGGCAAAGTCAAGTGGCACAACTCACATAGCACATCACCTTCCATTTCTTCTGGCTGGGGTAACTCATTTAATGATCTAGCATCTACCCCAGAATTGTCTCCATATGGTACGTTGAAGTTGACATAAATTGTTCCATATTCATCAGCAGGTTGCTTGGTAGAATCTCTAATTGTAGCATGTCCTTGGTCCAGTTGCACTGAATGACTGGAGCCATGTATGGACTCACTGAACAGCACTGCAAATATAATGTCTAACATTATATGCAAAGAATAGTTTTTTTCTGAAGCTGTATGTTGATATCATGAACAGTAATTCCTAATAATAAAATAGCAATTAAAACTATTTTTACTTAGTTGCTTAACATTCTGTAACACACAAAATTCTTGGAGGAAATCAGTTAGATGCTAAAATATCTCAAAATTTAGTCCCTTTTACAGCAATCTTTCATAAGATGACAGGCAATGATTGTGACTTATTGAAATGACTTCACTGTTTATGCCACTTCCTTTTTGTCAAACTGAACCATCAAGGATATTGATGAACACTTAAAATTAAATCTTTTTTCTTAGTAGATATAAATATGAAACTTGTGTTATATGACCAGAATTTAATCCCCAGTCCCAATTACATGATGATTTAATACCTGATTGCACAATAGGATCAGTTGACTTGTTACTTGTTACTTGACTTGACTTGTTGTTCAGTTACTGAGGATATTTCAAAACTTGGCACAAAGGCCTTTTCACCCATGCATGAAAAAACAATGATTATTCAATAATCCATCATCAGATATGAACAAATGATATACCATTGAAAAGGGGAGACACGTGGCTTCATGGTTAATTCAACTAAATTGATGTAATCATCACATATTTTGATTGTTGCATTTTTTTGGTACGCACTGTAGTACATCAACAATGCAATGCAATAAGGGATGATATTTTACATTTTTGGTACATGTCCTTTATGGAATGACACTCGATTAACTTTTTTTTACATTCACATTTAGTTCAATTTATTTCATGTATTTTACAAATTACAATATAAAACAATCCACTAGACACACACAGGGCACATGCTGCAGCGTTAACTAATAAATTTTAACTATCTCTAGACTACATTAGCCTATTTATTTTCAAGATGTTCTTTGTCAGCTTTTTAAATGAATGTCTATAAAGTTAGGTTTCTTTGTCTAAAAGAACATATTAACTGTAAGGCAATATAAATTAAATGTCATTACATGCAGAACATGATCGTGAAAAAGTTTATGTGATGTTAATAATTCATTATAGTGTATACACATGTATATGAAAACATGTACATGTACAGTATATAAAAAAACATGTGTAGTCTTAGAATAGTTGACCTTTAACAATAAATCACTGTAGTATATAGCTACAGTACATTAGTAATCATGTTTCATTAATAGAACTTCTACTAACATAAACTGCTTCATATTCAGAGAATGGGTCGGATATCCTCTTTTATTTCACTGTCATATTCCTCACTCTCTGATTGGTTCATGTCTTACACACAACTAAAAATAACAAGCAATATTCAACGGAAGTCACTTGATTTATGTTGAATATCAAATGTTATTCCATAGTTAGCATTATATTCATAGAATAACATGTCAAAATAAAAATATTATTTTTGTAATCAGTGGTAAAATATGATATTTTTATCAAGTTTTCACTTAAACATAGCATATGGTGTTTTAGCCATGACATACGGCGCCGTATGCTATAAATTATGGATTTTTTGCTACTACAGACTCAAAACGAGGCTAAGTGTCAATATTTGGAAAATTCGATTTAAATCACCTAATTTCTGACGATTCTGATGATGACTTTAACTATGGAATAAAAAGAACATCCTATGATTTACTCGTGATACGCTCGGTCGTGCAAATATCATGTGATTCATAAATCATAGGATATCCTCTATATATTTACCAGTCACGACATAGTCCAGTGTAATTTTAATAGTCATCATGCCCGGGAGTACATTGTTATGATTAATTAGACATCAATAGTTTGTTATTCCATTAATGTGGTGAGGAATAAAACAGTGAATAATAGGACAATGTTTAATTCTATTCTAATAAATATTATTGGAATTAAATATCTGTATAGTTTTGAATATTGTAATTGGGAAAATTGACCAACTCAAACACACATATTAAACCTTAATATATCTTGAGAATACGAAGAACAACGATTTTGAAGAATATTGGCCTCAAAGACAATGCATATCAATATATATGCAAGGATTGAAAAAATACTAAATAAATAATCTATACAAAAGGTTTGATGAAACATCCTCCGAAAAATTTCACCAAATTGAAGGGCTTATAATTATTTATTCCGATTCAAACATTAAAATGAAAACATTGCTCAGAGAATGAGGGATTGATGTCCATAAAATAACCAAACTTGCTGTTATTATTGTCATTCATAGGTGTGATGTCACAATATATAGATCCCTGGATGATTGAATAGATCATGGTCATGCATGTATTGAGAAATAGAGAACATTCTTTATTGGCAGTACTACATTCTGATTGGTTGAGAAATTCAATTAGAGCACGGTCATATTTGAATATGCATTAAAAAACATTAAAAGCGCATATAATAAAATTTAAATAAAAACCCAAGATTTAATTTCCTTGCAACTAGTTTCTTGTTCAAATCCTCTTTTATTGACTCTTTGATGTCATCACAATGAAATATTAGTCAGGACAATGTGCAATTTACAAAACATAACCTAATCTAGATTAAACTAACTACAAAAATATAAAATATTTACAGCATGACAACTATGTTTAAATGCCATTATGAAGCCTCTTGCATTCAGTGTTCATATGCCACTACAAAGCCTCTTGCATTAGGTGTTTATATGTCACTTTGAAGCCTCTTGCATTGTTTTTATGCCACTATGAAGCCTCTTGCATTGGGCTTTAATATGTCACTATGAAGCCTCTTGCATTGGGTGTTTATATGCCACTATGAAGCCTCTTGCATTGAGTGTTTCAATGCCACTATGAAGCCTCTTGCATTCAGTGTTCATATGCCACTACAAAGCCTCTTGCATTAGGTGTTTATATGTCACTTTGAAGCCTCTTGCATTGTTTTTTATGCCACTATGAAGCCTCTTACATTGGGTTTTAATATGTCACTATGAAGCCTCTTGCATTGGGTGTTTATATGCCACTATGAAGCCCCTTGCATTGAGTGTTTCAATGCCACTATGAAGCCTCTTGCATTGGGTGTTTATATGCCACTATGAAGCCTCTTGCATTGGGTGTTTCTATGCCACTATGAAGCCTCTTGCATTGGGTGTTTCTATGCCACTACCTAGCCACTTGCATTGGAGTTTCTATGCCACTATGAAGCCCCTTGCATCGAATGTTTCAATGCCACTATGAAGCCCCTTGCATTGAGTGTTTCAATGCCACTATGAAGCCTCTTGCATTGGGTGTTTAAATACCACTACCAAGCCACTTGCATTGGGTGTTTATATGTCACTATGAAGCCTCTTGCATTGGGTGTTCATATGCAACTATGAAGCCTCTTGCGTTGGGTGTTTATATGCCACTATGAAGCCTCTTGTATTGGTTATTTATATGTCACTATGAAGCCTCTTGCACTGGGTGTTTATATGTCACTATGAAGCCTCTTGCATTGGGTGTTTATATGCCACTATGAAACTTCTTGCATGGGTGTTTCTATGCCACTATGAAGCCTCTTGCATTGCTTGTTTATATGCCACTACCAAGCCACTTTTATTGGGTGTTTATATGCTACTATGAAGCCTCTTGCATTGGGTGTTAATATGTCACTATGAAGCCTCTTGCATTGGGTGTTTATATGCCACTATGAAGCCTCTTGCATTGAGTGTTTCAATGCCACTATGAAGCCTCTTGCATTCAGTGTTCATATGCCACTACAAAACCTCTTGCATTAGGTGTTTATATGTCACTTTGAAGCCTCTTGCATTGTTTTTTATGCCACTATGAAACCTCTTACATTGGGTTTTAATATGTCACTATGAAGCCTCTTGCATTGGGTGTTTCTATGCCACTATGAAGCCTCTTGCATTGGGTGTTTCTATGCCACTATGAAGCCTCTTGCATTGGGCGTTTATATGCCAATATGAAGCCTCTTGCATTGGGTGTTTCTATGCCAATATGAAGCCTCTTGCATTGGGTACTTCTTACCACTATGAAGCCTCTTGCATTAGGTGTTTCAATGCCACTATGAAGCCTCTTGCATTAGGTGTTGATATGCTTTTATAGAATAAATCCCTTATATTGTATGTCTATATGTCATTATGAGTTCAATGTATTAGGTGTTTAATAGCAAGATTACTCAAAAATTGGATAATTGTGTATGTTACTAAGCAGAAGGTATAGGATTTGTATTTCCCTATATAAATATGTGTATTCAACTCCACATGATGTACAAATGTCACTTTAGAATCTATGTGTGAGATATTTAAACATCGCCATGAGCCCCAAACATGTGTTACCATACAAGTGTACATATTGGGTTGTAAATCCAACTATTATGTTCTAATACCAGTAAGGGTCTTTGGGTTTTATTATATTGGGTGCTGCTTCTTACATTGTCTCATGTGGGAAGTTTTACCACTCCTCAAGAACTGGTGTCCACACATTAAGCACCTCAGGTCATTGCCCAGGTGTACTTTTAATCCTGCTGCAGAATTAAACAACTTGAAACAGTGTGAACATTGGTGTGATTTGGTGTGCTTATGAGTTAATCCATGTTCCAAGATAGCTGCATCAGATTCCTGATCTAGTCGAGTGTTACAAACATCACAAAACTTGTTGTGGACAAGTTGTTTATGGTATTCAACGCACCGTATAGTGGGGAACTGTGTCACACATAATTCACATGTGTATGTATCTTCTACTTCTACAGGCTCAGGATAACCATATGGTGATTTTTGAGATGGGCCCACAGTTGAAATGTCAGCAACAGTGCTATCATGGTTCCCATAGTTACTAGCCCAAGCACCTGAAGGTACAAGGAAACATAACAAGAATTATAGTTTTGAATAAATGCTTTATTTACATCTTCTAAGTTATTTGTTTACAAACAATCTGATTCTATAATAATCATTCATATTAATATAAGGGGCTGTCCGTTTTATGAAGCCAGAATACAATTGGACAGATAAACAGCCTTGGAAAGAAGTAAAAATCAGACAACTTAACATTTACTGCTATAGAATTTTGTACATCATGGTATGATGAGTCAAGCATGCTTCTGCATCACTGTGGTGGAACTCTTCAAAATGTTTACGAAAACAGATCCATTTTGGTAAATGATTTCATGAGATGTAGACAGATATATCTTAAAGACCTTTTTGGCACAAACAAGAGTGAGCATCATATGTTCAAGAAAACCTAAGCATTTGCGATATCGTTAACAAAAGTGGGCCATTATTTTGATCTCTTATTAACTATTTGTTTGCAATGGATTCGATTTACTCAAACATTTGATGCTGACACAGATTTTTGCCAAAAAGGTTGTGAACATTCTGTCTACATCTTGTGAAATAATGGGAAAAGAAAAATTGTAATTCTAAGACTCTAACATTTTGGTTCAGATCTGTTTTCAGAAAATTTGAACAGTTCAACTACTGTATGCATAAGATTCAATTGTATGAAATTCATGTCACAATACAGAGAAATAGGTTAATACTGAATGAGGAATCTAGTTTGTGCTCTTAAATGGAAGTCAGTACTTTACAATTCCAAATATAATATCCTACAAGATGCACAATATCTTTTTGACTCAAATGCTGAAGCAAATGCCCAAAATTATTGTTTTAGGGAGAACCAGGTCCACTGGGAGTGCTAGGTTAAAAGCAACAGTTGACTTCCCAATATACTCTTCAAAATCATAAATATAATATCTCCCAAAAGATCTATGATATGTTATAAATTGGTGAAGTTATTTTAGTCTCAAATGGGGGAAAATTGTTTAAATTCTACCAAATTATAAAAATGGTAACCACAAAATAGAAAAAAATGAATGTTTTATTGTAAAAATCTTTAGTATTCCTCAAATACAGTATATAGTTTGAGTATTATTATAAAATAGGCATGACAAGGAATATACAGGGTGGGCCAAAAAAAACCACCCCCCTAGCCAATATTTCTGATAAATATTCAATTTTTAACATGCACACCAACAATGATATATCATTTTAAAGATAATTTAATTTGCAACAGAATGATATATAATAGAACAATTTTCAACAACCCAATATAGAAGTATGACCATTTATGTGACATGGGGGTCAAAAAACACCTTTTCAATTTTCGTCGATTTTGCGAACAATTGCCTATTTCTAACAAATTTGAGTAAATTACAATATTGTCATGAATCTTTCATAATTGGATATTATATATTGTTTTCATTCAGTTTTTGAACCTTACATGCTCAATATACATGTGTATGCTTATAAAACTAATTCATTTCTTCTTCAGTCTGTCCAAATATGGCTCAATAGACTCACCCTGGACCCAACTTCTGATTTGATTTCTCGCTTAAAACGCGAAAGCCATTGGTATAATTGATGGACCTCTGCAGAAGTACCATCCAACACCTAATTATTCATTCTTTCAGTATGTCTACACCCCTGATGGGCTAGGGATCTCCATAGACCAACTGTTCAAAATGCCCCAAGTACTATACATGTAATAAAAAGGCTATACTCTATATCAGTAAGCAAGAATAGTGACATTGCGATAAAAGGCTACTCAAATCAAGATGACATTTTTCTGAAAAGTAGATGGTGTCCACTCAGTGTTTCCCAAAAAGGAAAGACCATACAGTCACTGTTTTTTGAACCAGGAGCAAAAATATACTTTGAATGTTAATGACGTGAGGTGGTAAAAAAGGACTCCTCGAGAATATAAAAAACATGTGAAAGAAATTTCATTTTCTGAAAGAACAGTGCTCCATCACACAGGTCCAATGCTACCCTGGAGTTTTTGGAGATTGGAAATGTCACCATCTCTAGCCCAAAATAATGGCATACTAGCAGTCCAGTTGCCAATAATGTTGATTACCATACCTGGGAGCATCTAGAACAGTTGATATTTAAATATACCAAGCCTATCAGGGATGTAGAGGAACTAAAAGAAAGAATAACTAGCAGTTAAATGGTACTTCTGCATACATCCATCAATTATGCCATCAACCAATGGCTTCCGCGTCTTAAGCGAATAATCCAATCAGAGGATGGGTCCGGGGGGTGGGTCTATTGAGCTATTTTTGGACAGATTGAAGAAGAAATGAATTAGTTTTATAAGCATACACATGTATATTGAGCATGTGTGGTTCAAAAATTGAATGAAAACAATATATAATATCCAATTATGAAAGACTCATGACAATGTTGTAATTTACTAAAATTTGGTAGAAATAGGCAATTGTTGCAAAATCGACGAAAATTGAAAAGGTGTTTTTTGACCCCCATGTCACATAAATGGTCATACTTCTATATTGGGTTGTTGAAAATGGTGCTATTATATATCATTTTGTTGCAAATTAAATTATCTTTAATATGATATATCATTGTTGGTGTGATTGTTAAAAAATAAATATTTATCAGGAATATTGGTTAGGGGGGTGGGTTTTTTTGGCCCACCCTGTATATATAACAATATGCAACACCAGCACTTGGTGGCAAACACAAAAATAGTTTTCTTGTAAAGAAACAATTACAAAGTTGAATAAGACACAAGTTGAATGGATGAATAGAATATTGATTACGACAACATTTATGGAAAAATTCATAATAGCTGCCAAGGAATTTACCCAGCATGCCCAAAGTATTAAGCATATCTTGGCTCTATTCTGCTCTTGCATCTGTGAAAATATCAAGTTGAACAGACAAGCGGTTTTTCTGGAATATTGATGCCAAGATTTATGAAAAAATCAAAATAGTCGATCAACCAAAGAATTAAAAAGCCACTGTGTAATTAAGTCATCATACCCAAAACCCAATCAGATGTTTCAACTAATCTGCTCTTGCATCTGTAAAAATTTCAAGTTTAATAGATTAGTGGTTCTCCTGGAATCTTAATGACAAGATTTATGAAAAATTCAAAATGGCCACCAAATAATCTACCTAGCATGCCCAAAACCTTAATTTATTACATCTTGGAACTCTTCTTCTCTTGCAGCATTTGTACAAATTTCAGGTTTAACACTGGCCAGTGGTTTTCCTAGAATTTTGATGACAAGATTTAATTTATGTGGCACCCAACCATCAGTAGTACAGGATGACGGCAATATAGCACATTTTCAAAGTGCGATAAAAAGGTTCCCACTTGCAATGTAATGACAACTTTCTAACAAATGCTTACAAATGCAGTAGTTTACATTATTATATACCTCAAATGTATTCTAGATGCTCATTGGCTTATTCATGGTCACATGACATGGAATAGATGAACTAATTCCCTGGAAAGTCCTAAATCCCTGCTTTCAGGGAAGATGAATTGTACTAATCACCAGTTAGGTCATGTGACCAGTCAATAGTGCATTTTGTTAGTACCTCAGTTGAAATACTCGATTTTGATTGGTCAATGAGCGGTGAATAATTTTAACTGTACACCGCGCAATGCATTGCCGGTGAATAATATTCCCAGCATTCCACTAAAATGACGTCATTATCAGACGATAAAATGGCCGCCGCTAGCACAAGCCGTTTCAAAAATGTTGAAGATGAGGATATTATTAGTCTCTTAGAGAGTAAAGACAGTCAAAATACGAAGAAAAATCTTAAGCTTTTAGTGGACTTCGCCCAGGAGAGTAATTTGACTCCATTGAGTGAACTTACTGCCGATATACTGAAATACAACATGAACGTCTCGAGGGTCTGGATCCAACTTCAAGTCAACTTCAAGGGTCAGAAAAATCTAAGATATTCTTCGGACTAACAAAACAATTATAGACCTCTCCATTCGGTTTACTGTCAAAATTATATCCCTCGACTGTAAACCTCGACCTACGGTCTCGGTTTACAGTCTCGGGATATAATTTTGACAGTAAACCTCTGGAGAGGTCAATAATTGTTTATTATCTTCCCCCAAATCTGAGATTATAGGAGTTGAAAGGTAAAATGCCTTTAAATGCCAATAAGAACCTGTGAACATTTGATATTGAAATGAAGACTTCTCATTTTGTTTTTGTTTACAGAGTACTTATCAGGTATATAATAAAACAAATAGTGACTGCCACATTTTTGGGAAATAGTGTAAAAATTTTCCTCTCGGGAATATCCTGTCCACTGACTTGTTCCCTCGGCCTGCAGCCTCGGGAACATGTCAGTGGACAGGATATTCGCTTGAGGAAAATATTTTGCACTATTTCCCTCAATGGCAGTCACTATTTGTACAATAACTATCCCTTGTACCTTGTGAAATGAGACAATTCTTCAAAATAAAGAAACATTTGTTCCCAATATATCAGGTGTTCCAATAAGAATTTGACAAGTATTTTCTCGATAACTGATGAACCAAATTCACTGAAAATTACAAAGTAGCCCCAGAGTATCATTAGCAAGCTGTAAAAATATAAATAAAGTATTTTTAATATTCTTTGAGTACTAAGAAATTCAAAATAGCATGTCAAAAATTCCCATACCAGAGCTCTGCGATGAGACCAAAATTCTTTTCACTAAATTGCTCTTATTTGAACAATTTTCATCCAATATACCCAAAAATTGTTTTAAAATGTGTAGAAATGATCTCTGCCGTCTAATTCTACTAAGTTGTTAAGCATCTCAACAAAAAAAATACATACGTAATATGAGACCAATCTCTTACATATTCATATCACTAGCAGAAGATAGCCTAAAGAGCCTCAAGCAATTTTTTTAAAGAAATTTGGCTCATCTATTGCTGAGAAATTACTTGTCAAATTGCTTCCCATTTTTTGGTACAAACGCTATGAAGTTCACTGCGTTGCTATGGTATGGGATCTTTTGACATGCTATCCTGAATTCCTTATACATGTAGTTCGATATTAGTTCTCACATAACATTTACCTCTGATCTTCTTCATATGTTTTTGAATCTTGCTAACAATACTCTTGGGCTACTTTGTACGAATTTTCAGTTTTGGTTCATTAGTTGCTAAGCAAATACTTTTCAAAAAGTGTCTCATTTTTTCTGGGACACCTGATTAGCAGATATTGTACTCATCTAATTTCACAAATTTTGAGAAATCACAATTTCGCTGCAACTAAATGTCTTGGATTTCAGAATTTCAAATTTCATTAATCTCTGAATCCTCAAGCATAAATGTAAATTGAATTATCCGAGGCCCCCTAAAGTTTTAAAAATATCAATTATTTCACCCTAATCGCGAAACGCGAGAAATTTAATTGAAATGAACAGGTTTAAACAGGTTTAATTGCAAGCAAAAATCCATGAGTATACTCCCTAATTCAAGGGGAAATCTTTGCCTTTTCTTCGATAATTTAATTTTTAAAGCATTTTTCTATTTTCCAGGGCAATAAATAGGTATGTTTTCATTCTATTTTGTTTTTTCATTAAATTAGATATTATTAACATTAGGTGTGCTTCATATTAGGTGTGTTTTCATATGGTTTGACTTGTGTGTCTTCATGAACTCCTGTGAACATATCAAACACCTCAGGTTCTTGTCTTGGTGGAATTTGAGGCCTGCTTTTGTGTTGATCAACTTGTAGCAGTATTCACATTGAAATGGTTTCATGCCAGTGTGCATCTTGCCATGCTGCAACAGGTTTTCTACACTTTCATCATCGAGACGCTTAGAACAAACATCACAGAATTTGTTGTGAACAATCATATTATGGTTATCGAGGCAACGGATACTTGGAAATGTTATTCCACATTTTTCACAATTGATATCTCGATCCACTTCAACTGGTTCTGGAATATCTCGAGTTGATCTATAAATTCTGAGTTGTCCCTTGGATGGCATTTTCATATAACTTTGGTTGTCATCATAACTGCCTGAAAGTCCACTGTTGCCATGTGTATCACCCCACATTCCTGTGGTTAAAAAAACAAAACAAATATCAATAATAAATAAATAATTTTACTTTGACTTTACATAACCAAGATCCAGTCAGGTTCCTTTGGAAAACTTCACAAAACAGACTAACAAAATAAATACATGTAGATACATAGTCTTACACCACTGATTTTAAATAAATGAAGTATGAACATGATCACATCAAATTTCCTACTTACTAATATTTCATTTACTTTCAAATAACAAATGAATTGGCAGGGATTACTACATGGCACATAGCAATTTTATTGCTCGGGTACATGCAATCATTTTTTCACAAACTAGCTATACAATCAAATTGCACAAGGATAATGCAGTCACTTTGTATCTACAGGATATTTCATAATGACCGTCAATCCTAAATAGCATACCCCCACATGTTATATATGAAAGCTTTTTCAATTCTGGACTCGATATACTATTAGCTAAAGTAATGTACATCTTCTAACATTTGATTGGGGCTGAGGATATATCTTTATGATATTTAAAATAATAAAGTATTAAATATTTCAAAAAAAACAGAGAGCACAAGATGATACAATGGTTATATAGCCATCTGCTCCTCTCTTAAATCCATTGGGAATAGTAGCTTCAATTCATGCAAAGTCTACCAAATATTAATTATGTTCCCAGAGATCACTGCTAAGATTTGGCACAATAAGTCCAGAATTGAATAAGCTTTATTATGGTATGTAGATTATGGGGGCATGTAATCTAGGATTGACTGTCAATGGTCATTTTAAACACCCTGTACTAGGTATGCAGTTAAATTACACAAGATACACAATCGTACAAGGCATGAAATCATATTCACATGTTCAATATATGTAATATACATAATGTGCAGTATGCAGCTATCACAATTGCACAAGATATTAACTTCTTCACAAAGTATGAAATGACATTTGTACATGATGAAATCACAGAGCAGGTACAAAAGGCCACATTTGGAAAATCATGACAAACTACAATATCAATAAGAACTAGGCTTAGTGCTTTAATAACCTAAAAGTGAGAATTTGATAGAATAATATTTCATGAAGGCAAAGTGAATGAATCAACACTACCCCTCCCTCTTTTTCAGTCATGCTTGCAACAGTGTCCATCATTGCTGGTCTGTTATGAATAAAGGTTTTGCTAATTTTACATTTTCCAAGAAACTGGTTAATTTCTTCATGGAATCAAATGGAGAGCATATTCAATAAATGTAAACACTTTCTTTGGTGTTAAACTAATGCAAGATTCCCACATAAAGAGTTACTGGTGCAGACTCATGTGTTTCCTCTTGCGGTTCCTTGTCACTACTTTGCCACATATCTGACACAGCAGGTCTATAGCAGTGTGACTCCACAGGCTTCCCTCAACATTGAACTGTTTCATACATGCCTTGCACTCAAACTTCTTGCGCTCCATATGACCCATGCAGTGTAGTTCTGGGTCCTCCTGGTCTAGCCTGATATTACAAACATCACAGAACCTGTTATGCACCAACATCTTGTGATAGTCCACACATCGACTTGTAGGGAAGATTTTCCCACATTGGTCACAATGGTAATCCTTCACCAGGTCTACCATAAAGTCTCCCCGTCGTGTTCTACCTGGCAACCTCTGCTGTTGATAATTCTCCTGATGATCTGGGTTAGGTAATTGTACTTGTTCCTGGGGGTTTGTGTGGTATGACTCCCTCCAAAGCTCTGCTTCCTTCATTCCTGCATGTGGAACAAAAAAGAATTTATGAATTTCTCAGCATGGCTGCTTTGACTAATATTTGGCTTTCAACTGGTAGTGAAATGCTTAACCCTTGCAGAACTGCAATGTTTTGAAATACTAAACCCTTGCAGAACTGCACTGTTTGTCTCAAAATGATATCTTATTAGACTCCAGATTGAAAATCTTGAGTCTACTACTTTTGCCTGTATTCTTGTTCTTCACCAGTTTTCTACATTTATTATTATTTCTTCTTGGCTCCATGTTTTCTTACCAACTAGAAGAACTTACATCCTGCTTACATGGTTTATATTTAATATCTTTTTGTTTAAACTTGGTATAGTGATAGACAAACAAATGATATAAAAGTTTTTCCTGTTGAGATATCTTAAATCAGTTTCGAGATAAAGGTTCAAAAATGTAGGTCAATATAAATTATTTCCAAATGTCAATGTTATGAGAATCAGAATTGATGAAATAGAACACATATATTTCCTCTCTCTTTTTTCCATCAAAATCAGATGTAAAATCGTTTTTAAGGCCGGTTTTAAACTTGCTTGCAACTCTCATTAAAATATCAGGTTACACCCACACTTTTACAGATACTCAGGATTAGTAAGTAATAACCAACAACATTGCTAAATACTTGATTTTGGCTAAGCTTGAGGAGGACTTTTAAATTTGAAAAATGTTATTGCTGTTTTTAAATGTCCTATCACAATCCAACAAAATGATGAAGTTAAAATCTAACTGCAGAATATGAACTTAAAAACATTGAAAGTTACAGATAACAAACTTGGAAGCAATACATTTTCTCAATCAATGTGAAATTTGAGAAAATTGACCAGCTTTGTGAAAATATCAAAAATACAGTTCTTTTGGCTGTTCCATTAGTCTGCCTCCTATTTATACCCCATGTCCCTCTTTAGAAGTCTTGAATCTGGAGTAAAGAATATTCAATTCAATTTCCCCCAGACAAGCCATTGGCACAAATGTTTGATTAATGAGAATCAGTTCATATACTTGTATCTAGGACATCAAGTGTTCAAAAAAGTTTTAAATTAAGAATATAAAAAAATGCTGATTTATTTTTTAAAGACAGCACTTTGCTTAGAATTTGGTCTTCCTGCTAGGATTAGAGCTTATTAAGGTCATATCCTTATTACGCTTCAGGGGATGGACTAGATATTATTTCCATTGTAACCCTACTAATTTAATTTATTTAAAGAAATATTTCTATTTGGTATGCAGGAACAGTAGTTCATTTTGTTTTTGTTAGGTTAAAACTTTAGCTTTGAAATACAATTTTAGGATGAGAATAGGAGTATGAATATTCTGGAATGCTTATTGTAAGAAACATGCTTCTTAATTCTTTGACTGTTCAGACTTCAAAGCTCATTGGTCATCACTATAAAATTAATAATAACAATGATGAAAGGAAGCTATAACCCAATGAGTCTAATTATATTCCATTTTCTATCAAGGAGGATTGGAAGCCAGGGTTCCAACTCGATATTCTTTAATCTCCACGCATGCGTCATTTGCTATTCGTGTCTGTATAATTTGTACGACTGCATGGAGAATGACCCGATACTCTCCAACAAAGCTATCGCTACCCTTAAGAAAAAACCCATGGTCTCCATGATTTGTCATGGTAATTACCGGTTTTCCATGGTAAATACCGGTTATTCATGGTAAATACCGGCCTTTCATGGTAAAAAATCATGAACTTTTCCATGGTCATTACCGGTATTTCATGATAAAAAAACATGGAATTTTCTATGGTATTTACCATGAAATACTGGTTTTCCTTGATATTTGAAAATGAATTATTCCCACCAAGTGTGTCAAGGGTAATGTGTAATATTGATGTATTGGTATTTAAAGTTGCAAACATATAACAAGTTTTCAATATTTTCTCAATATTTGAAGATCAATAAAATAAAGAACACAACACAGATGATAAATGACTTGAAAGAAATGAAGGTAAATACTTAAGTATGCATTATTATTTAAGAGAGAATCAGGTAAAGGGAGCAGGCAAAACAAAAATTGTTTCAATTTCAATAAATCTTAGGTTCATTCTTTTGCAGCTTACATGTCAATTTTCTGAAGGTGAAAACATTAAAACACAAAATCTTGAATTCTGATTACAATTTCCAAAATCATGGAACTTGATCTCATTTTTCCCAAAATCATGGAACTTGATTACAAAATTCCAAAAATCATGCATTTTAATCATAAATACTATGAGATGTAGATGTTGGCATAAAAGAACATGTTATCAATCTCCATAATCAATGGTCTAAGAACTTATACAAATATAAAATTGAAAATTGTAGGAAGTTAAAATATCAAAGAATATTTAATCTAATTTACCAGTCAATGGTTTAAATACTTATACACACTAAGTTAAGGTATGGCAATTGTGTAAAATTGAAATAATTTTTGAGATAACTTCACTTTATATGATTTTCTTTTTTCTTAAAAACAAAATTGCTACAAAACATTAAAACACAAAACCATGGAGTTCTGATTACAATTTCCAAAATTATGGAACTTGATTGCGCTTTTCCCAAAATCATGGAACTTGATTACAAAATTCCCAAAATCATGGAGTTTGATTGCACTATTCTGAAAAATATTTGTTTAAGAAATGTAAACAGGCTCATGATTTCTGAAAACTACATGAGTGTACATTTTGGTGAGGATACAAGGCTTTTAATAATTTTTTATAAAATATTGTCTACTCCATCCATGTATGCAGTAAATTGTCTATAAATACTATGAAATGTTGATATTGGGATAAAAGAACATGTTATCAATCTCCATAATCAATGGTCTAAGAACTAATACAAATATAAAATTGAAAAGTGTAGGAAGTTAAAATATCAAAGAATATTTATCTAATTTACCAGTCAATGGTTTAAATACTTATACAAACTAAGTTAAGGTATGGCAATTGTGTAAAATTGAAATAATTTTTAAGATAACTTCACTTTATATGATTTTCTTTTTTCTTAAAAACAAAATTGCTACAAAACATTAAAACACAAAACCATGGAATTTTGATTACAATTTCCAAAATCATGGAACTTGATTGCGTTTTTCCCAAAATCATGGAACTTGATTACAAAATTCCAAAAATCATGGAGTTCGATTGCACTATTCTGAAAAATATTTGTTTAAGAAATGTAAACAGGCTCATGATTTCTGAAAACTGCATGAGTGTATATTTTGGTGAGGATACAAGGCTTTTCATCATTTTTTATAAAATATTGTCGACTCCATCCATGTGTGCAGTAAATTGTCTATAAATACTATGAAATGTTGACATTGGCATAAAAGAACATGTTATCAATCTCCATAATCAATGGTCTAAGAACTTATACAAATATAAAATTGAAAGTTGTAGGAAGTTAAAATATCAAAAAATAAAAAAAATACTTCAACAAACTAAGTCAAGATATGGCAATTGTGTAAAATTGAAATAATTTTCGAGATAACTTCTCTTTATATGATTTTCTTTTTTCTTAAAACATAATTGCTACAAAACATTAAAACACAAAACCATGGAATTCTGATTACAATTTCCCAAATCATGGAACTTGATTGCATTTTTCCCAAAATCATGGAACTTGATTACAAAATCCAAAAATCATGGAGTTCGATTGCACTATTCTGAAAAATATTTGTTTAAGAAATGTAAACAGGCTCATGATTTCTGAAAACTGCTTGGGTGTATATTTGGTGAGGATACAAGGCTTTTCATCATTTTTTTAGAAAATATTGTCTACTCCAACCATGTGTTCAGTAAATTGTCTTTAAATACTATGAAATGTTGATATAAAATAACATGTTATTAATCTCCATAATCAATGGTCTAAGAACTTATACAAATATAAAATTGAAAATTGGTCAGAAAAAACACTCAATTGAAAACCCTGTAGTATAATTTAGAAGCTGGAAGGAGATGCTAGAATAAAAGTTTTAGGTAGTAATTTTGTCTTTGATATTATAACTTCAACAATTCAAAAACTTAATTTGTTTAAGTATTTAAACCATTGACTGCTAAATTAGATTAATTATTCTTTGATATTTTAACTTCCTACAATTTTCAATTTTATATTTGTATAAGTTCTTAGACCATTGATTATGGAGATTGATAACATGTTCTTTTATGCCAATATCAACATTTCATAGTATTTATAGACAATTTATTGCACACATGGATGGAGAAGACAATATTTTAAAAACAATTATGAAAAGCCTTATATCATCACCATAATATACACCCATGCAGTTTTCAGAAATCATGAGCCTGTTTACATTTCTTAAACAAATATTTTTCAGAATAGTGCAATCAAACTCCATGATTTTTGGAATTTTGTAATCAAGTTCCATGATTTTGGAAAAATGCAATCAAGTTCCATGATTTTGGAAATTGTAATCAGAATTCCATGGTTTTGTGTTTTAATGTTTTCATGGGCATCTAGTTGAATGCCCCTGATGTTTTGTAGCAATTTTGTTTTTAAGAAAAAAGAAAATCATATAAAATGAGTTTATATCAGAAATTATTTCAATTTTACACAAATTCCATATCTTAAATTCATTTTAAATGAAGCAAATAGGTTTTATCTAACAACTTGAGATTGATAACATGTTCTTTTATGCCATTATCAACATTTCATAGTATTCATTGTCAATTTACTGCACACATGGATGGAGTAGACAATATTTTATAAAAATGATGAAAAGCCTTGTATCCTCACCAAAATATACACCCATGCAGTTTTCAGAAATCATGAGCCTGTTTACATTTCTTAAGCAAATATTTTTCAGAATAGCGCAATCGAACTCCATGATTTTTTGGAATTTTGTAATCAAGTTCCATGATTTTTGAAAATATGCAATCAAGTTCCATGATTTTTTGGGAAATTGTAATCAGAATTCCATGGTTTTGTGTTTTAATGTTTTGTAGCAATTTTGTTTTTAAGAAAAAAGAAAATCATATAAAGTGAAGTTAACTCAAAAATTATTTTAATTTTACACAATTGCCATACCTTAATTTAGTTTGTATAAGTATTTAAACCATTGACTGGTAAATTAGATTAAATATTCTTTGATATTTTAACTTCCTACAATTTTCAATTTTATATTTGTATAAGTTCTTAGACCATTGATTATGGAGATTAATAACATGTTCTTTTATGCCAATATCAACATTTCATAATATTTATAGACAATTTACTGCATACATGGATGGAGTAGACAATATTTTATAAAAATATGATGAAAAGCCTTGTATCCTCACCAAAATATACACTCATGCAGTTTTCAGAAATAATGAGCCTGTTTACATTTCTTAAACAAATATTTTTCAGAATAGTGCAATCGAACTCCATGATTTTGGGAATTTTGTAATCAAGTTCCATGATTTTGGGAAAAACGCAATCAAGTTCCATGATTTTGGAAATTGTAATCAGAATTCCATGGTTTTTGTTTTAATGTTTTGTAGCAATTTTGTTAAGAAATAAGAAAATCATATAAAGTGAAGTTATCTCAAAAATTATTTCAATTTTACACAATTGCCATACATAAACTTAGTGTGTATAAGTATTTGAACCATTGACTGGTAAATTAGATTAAATATTCTTTCTTACTTTAACTTCCTACAATTTTCAATTTTATATTTGTATAAGTTCTTAGACCATTGATTATAGAGATTGATAATATGTTCTTTTATGCCAATATTAACATTTCATAGTATTTATAGACAATTTACTGCATACATGGATGGAGTAGACAATATTTTTTTAAATATTATGCAAAGCCTTGTATCATCACCAAAATATACACTCATGCAGTTTTCTGAAATCATGAGCCTGTTTACATTTCTTAAACAAATATTTTTCAGAATAGTGCAATCGAACTCCATGATTTTTGGAATTTTGTAATCAAGTTCCATGGTTTTGGGAAATTGCAATCAAGTTCCATGATTTTGGAAATTGTAATCAGAATTCCATGGTTTTGTGTTTTAATGTTTTGTAGCAATTTTGTTTTTAAGAAAAAAGAAAATCATATAAAGTGAAGTTATATCAAAAATTATTTCAATTTTACACAATTGCCATATCTTAAAAACATTTTAAATGAAGCAAATAGGTTTTATCTAACAACTGGCCTTAAACTGAACATGAAGAAAACACAAGCAATGTGGCTTGGTCAGAAAAAACACTCAATTGAAAAACCCTGTAGTATAATTTGGAAGCTGGGAGGAGACGCTAGAATAAAAGTTCTTAGATCATTGATTATAGTTGAAAGCCCATGCCTGAACACAGGAAACAAAAGCAATGTGGCTTGGTCAGAAAAACACTCAATTGAAAAACCCTGTAGTATAATTTGGAACCTGGGAGGAGATGCTAGAATAAAAGTTTTAGGTCGTAATTTTGTCTTTGATATTATAACATCAACAATTCAAAATATTAGTTTGTTTAAGTATTTAAACCATGACTGATAAATTAGATTAAATATTCTTTCATATTTTCACTTCCTACAATTTTCAATTTTATATTTGGTATAAGTTCTTAGACCATTGATTATGGAGATTAATAACATGTTATTTTATGCCAACATCAACATTTCATAGTATTTATAGACAATTTACTGCACACATGGATGGAGTAGACAATATTTTACAAAAAAAATGATAAAAAGCCTTGTATCCTCACCAAAATATACACCCATGCAGTTTTCAGAAATCATGAGCCTGTTTACATTTCTTAAACAAATATTTTTCAGAATAGTGCAATCGAACTCCATGATTTTTGGAATTTTGTAATCAAGTTCCATGATTTTGGGAAAAATGCAATCAAGTTCCATGATTTTTTGGGAAATTGTAATCAGAATTCCATGGTTTTGTCTTTTTATGTTTTGTAGCAATTATGTTTTAAGAAAAAAGAAAATCATATAAAGAGAAGTTATCTCGAAATTATTTCAATTTAACACAATTGCCATATCTTGACTTAGTTTGTTTAAGTATTTTATTCTTTGATATTTTAACTTCCTACAATTTTCAATTTTATATTTGTATAAGTTCTTAGACCATTGATTATGGAGATTGATAACATGTTCTTTTATGCCAATATCAACATTTCATAGTATTTATAGACAATTTACTGCACACATGGATGGAGTCGACAATATTTTATAAAAAAAATGATGAAAAGCCTTGTATCCTCACCAAAATATACACCCATGCAGTTTTCAGAAATCATGAGCCTGTTTACATTTCTTAAACAAATATTTTTCAGAATGGTGCAATCGAACTCCATGATTTTTGGAATTTTGTAATCAAATTCCATGATTTTTGGAAAAACGCAATCAAGTTCCATGATTTTGGAAATCGTAATCAAAATTCCATGGTTTTGTGTTTTAATGTTTTGAAGCAATTTTGTTTTTAAGAAAAAAGAAAATCATATAAAGTGAAGTTATCTCAAAAATTATTTCAATTTTACACAATTGCCATACCTTAACTTAGTTTGTATAAGTATTTAAACCATTGACTGGTAAATTAGATTAAATATTCTTTGATATTTTAACTTCCTACAATTTTCAATTTTATATTTGTATAAGTTCTTAGACCATTGATTATGGAGATTGATAACATGTTCTTTTATGCCAACATCTACATCTCATAGTATTTATGATTAAAATGCATGATTTTTGGAATTTTGTAATCAAGTTCCATGATTTTGGGAAAAATGCGATCAAGTTCCATGATTTTGGAAATTGTAATTAAGGAATAAATAATGATAGGCCATTCAATATGGTGAAATTCAGCACGAGTTGGACAGAATGTCGTACAAAGCACGAACCGAAG
This sequence comes from Owenia fusiformis, assembly GCA_903813345.2. Taxonomy (NCBI): domain Eukaryota; kingdom Metazoa; phylum Annelida; class Polychaeta; order Sabellida; family Oweniidae; genus Owenia; species Owenia fusiformis. The sequence goes on along the minus strand of CAIIXF020000002.1, from coordinate 14,508,914 downwards.
GTGAGTGCATTTGTACTGACATTCTGTCCAACGAGTGCTGAATTTCACCATATTGAATGGCCTATCATTATTTATTCCGATTCAAACATATAAAAAATGAAAACATTGTTCAGAGAATTGGGGATTGGAGCTACATGAGATACACCAAACTCGAGCTCGCTGTTATTTTCGCCATTCCCAGGTGTGACGTCACAATGCAAATACAATACGTAGATTCCCGGATGATTGGATAGAGCACGGTCGTGCATCTATGGAGAATTAGAGAACGTTCTATATTGGCTAAGCTGCATTCTGATTGGTTGAGAAATTCAATTAGAGCACGGTCATGTTTGAATCAGAATTCAATGGTTTTGTGTTTTAATGTTTTTTAGCAATTTTGTTTTTAAGAAAAAAAGAAATCATATAAAGTGAAGTTATATCAAAAATTATTTCAATTTTACACAATTGCCATATATAATTATCCCACCGAACGAAGTGTTTCCGGAACGCAATGGGAAATACCATGAAGATTATTAACCTTCATTTACCTGAAAATGCTATGCTAAACTCTGCTATTAAAACTGTGGTCATTGCAAAATTTGAAAAGTTTTTCTTGAAATAAAGTACATGCATGCACTTCAGAAAATTGACATGTAAGCTGCAAAAGAATGAACTTAAGATTTATTGGAATTGAAACAATTTTTGTTTTGCCTGCTACCTTTATCTGATTCTCTCTTTAAATAATAATGCATATTTACCTTCATTTCTTTCAAGTCATTTATCATCTGTGTTGTGTTCTTCATTTTATTGATCTTCAAATATTGAGAAAATATTGAAAACTCGTTATATGTTTACAACTTTAAATACCAATACATCAATATTACACATTACCCTTGACACACTTGATGGGAATAATTCATTTTCAAATATCAAGGAAAACCAGTATTTCATGGTAAATACCATAGAAAATTCCATGTTTTTTTTATCATGAAATACCGGTAATGACCATGGAAAAGTTCATGATTTTTTACCATGACAGGCTGGTATTTACCATGAAAAACCGGTATTTACCATGGAAAACTGGTAAATACCATGACAAATCATGGAGACCATGGGTTTTTTCTTAAGGGTAGGTGATTGTTTTGCAGAATATCGGTGTTGCATTCTGGGAGCCAATCCTCCTTGATTTTCTATTGACACACACAAACAATACACAAATTTAATTTGATTGTTGTTTTACAATGTCCAGACTGATGATAGTCCCAGTACCAGTGGCATCCATCCATGTGAGAAACCTATTCCAATTCTATTCCAATTCTTCCCTCTTATGTTATGATCTGATGCAGGATCGGCTATTTAAGTCTGCAGACAATAAAATAGCGTTATTCCACATAAAAAAACAATATGCTATGGTTATGAATGTTATTGCTCTGAATGATTGCCTCAAGCGCTTGTGGTCTCCATCAAACAATGTGATGTGATGCCAATATGTGTTTTAATAACTCATAGGTTTCAATGTGCAATTCTGGTGACATCTTCCGATCACAGGGCTTCAAAATCCAGAATATCTTCTTTCTTTTTACAGTTTTTACAGTGACTTAGTTTAATTGGGCGCTTCCAAATTGGTTATAGCAGGGGGGAAGAAGGAGGTATGGATTCTGGGCACCTGCTTGGGAGGATTTTCAATAAGAGCTCTTCGTCTCAATCTCCTGAGAGATTTCCTACTATATGAGCTCCATGTCTCAATCTTAAGAACATTTATCTCAGACATGTCAATCTCTAAAGGGGTTTCCTTCTATATGTGCTCTCATATGTTTGTTTCTTTTATCTCTTCTCATTTGTTTGCCACATATTTGACAGATAAAGTCATTACTAATGTGGCCCTTTAGACTGATCTCATTATTGAACAATTTGTAACATTCACTGCAACTAAATGGTTTAGAAGATAGGTGGCGCTTATAGTGCTCCTGTGGGTCAGGTTCATGATCAATACGGACTTTGCAGACATCACAAAATTTATTATGGAAAACGATCACATGATGATCCACACATCGAGAACTTGGAAACACCCTGTGGCATTTTGGGCATTTGTAATCTTTCTGGATTTCTATGGGTTCAGGATATCTCTGTTGCTCATTTGTTTGTCTAATACTGGCTACAGGAGGAATCAGTTGCTGAATTGGAAAGCCACGTCCACATATGTCACTGTAATCATCTGGATTTCCAGTACGTGGGATTAGTGTACAACCTGAGATAAAAACAAATAATGATTTTAAACATGAATTTATTCTATTTTGCCATACATAGTCAAGGTATAAACTAAGGGAGTATACATGTAATACATGCTTTTAAAATCTGAGTGAGTCCACAGAAACAGGTCAAATGTTTGATCCTGACTTGGTATTGCATAACATTTATTCTGTCTTCATTTGATATTCAAATTGCCATGCAAACAATCCTAGAATTCCTAATGATGTTGAATTGTAGTTTTTGGGATTTAGAAAGGAGGTTTTGATAAAAGTACTTTTATAAGACAATTTATTTGTAAATAAAGGGAGTTTCCGTGTCTTGGCTCAGATCTAGAAAACAGCAACATCAACAGTAACAACTTTTCAAGTTCTGAAATTGTGTGGTGGTCACATTTCTCAAACCATGACAAATACAGTATAAGCAGATTTGCCTCTAAGGATTCACAATCTCTGGGTTAACGGCTCTAACAATCTCTGAAATGAAATCACCACATATCAAATAATCTATCTTTGTAAATATTGTTTATCGTTGTTATATAGAGGTTCTTGTTTGAGTACCTTTGCAAGATCTTCTATTCTTGATGAGAAACATTATCAAAGAGAGTCAAGAATTGATGATATTGCACATGTAGGAGTACAAAAAAGTTTTTCTCAAATGACTCTGTATCATGTCATATTTTTGCTTTTTATGACAAAATCATGTAAAACTTGGGTGTTAAACAGCTTCAGATCAATGGATATGAATGGCAACAAAGCTCCATTATTGTGACATTTCAGCTTATTCAATAGAAAAAAGTAAGGGTAATCATAGAAACAGGGTATATGTAGCCATGTTGTTGTTGATTTGAACCAATAATATATACCATAATCACCATATTTAGCGCCCAACCCCCTACTTCATTTTGATGTTGCAAATAAATCATTCTTAATTGGCAAGAAAAAATGCCATGTAATGAAATTCCCGATGATTTTTGACTTCTTACAGTATATGGGCACTTATTAGAATGTCTGAAGGATGTATTTTTAATTTTCTAAACACCCCAGGCACTTATCACAGAGAATATGGTACTTGTCACAAGTAAACTCATACGATTTTTTAGAAAGAAAGATGGCCGTATCTTGGTTAGTCATATGATAAAGCAGTATATAATGCAGTATAGTGTGTAATATAAACATGCTATTTGTTATAGAACTTGTTCATGTAGAATGCATAATAAAGCCTACAATTCTAAATGTATCAACATATCTATCTCTGACACAAACACAGTCAAATTGGGAAATTATTGATGGGGTGAAAACCTAATTTTAATTCATAATCATTGTCCTTTAAAATTAGAAGGGGAGCCACTGGGTACCTAAAAAAAGTAGATCCTATGACCCACATAATAAGAACTCACAAATCATATACCAAATTAAAGTGTAAGTCATGTTCTTCACTCCTCACTAGCAAAACAGGATTATTGACACATCATATTGATATTGACTGATTTTGCCATAAATTGTCAATATTGTCATACTTTACCATATTTGGAGATCATAGTAACTTCACAACTGCCTATTTTATAGCTAAATTTGAGCCCTTCAACACTATTCTATTGTTTATTTGCCTTTTGTCTTTTGAGATGAGCCAAGGAAAAAAGCTTCCAAATTTGTTTGAAATTATTGGTAATTTAATATCACTTTAGCCATGATACACAATACATTTGTTTAGTCCTTCCATCCAATGTCATTTTGATTATATTCTACATTGTATTTGCAGATCACTTTCAATGTACATTTGTATCTAAATTAACCTATTTGTGGCAGTTGTATGAAATAATTCCCAACAGCAAACACCTAAATGAAGTTTTTGTGTTGAAGGAGCAGAACTATGCTGAGAGGGTACAATTTTCCATATATCTTGTAGTCTTATTATGTTCTTGTCTTACTAGATGCCTGGGTGAACTGTAGACATATGACGTTTTCTTTCATTCCTCAGCAAGCGCTTGCCACATAAGACACACTGCAAGTCTTTTGCCCTGTGGGTCCTCAGCCCACTTTCAGCATTGAACAGTTTATAGCAAACATCACACTGGTATGGTTTTTCATCCTTATGTTTCAGACCATGCATATCAAGATCAGACTCATGATCAATCCGACTTGAACATATATCACAGAATTTGTTGTGTGATATCAACATGTGGTAGTCAAGGCAACGTTTCCCAGGAAATATCCTTGTACATTGGTCACAATTATATTCAACTTCAAGCTCAATGACATTTCCAGAAGTTTGATATTTCATTTTATTGGAAGCTTCACCTGACATGCTATGAACATCAAATCTGACTGGATCCTGATATGTGTAGCCCCCTAGAAAAGAAAGAAAAGTTTATTAATATCAACTGTCTCAGTATTAAAAGACTGTACAGCAGTTACTAAACTCATTTTCATTTGTTCTTGCTTCTTCTCAATCCACAGCCTCTGGAAAGAAGACAATTAGAGCCCTTGACATGTGTATCTCAATGATGCACATTCAGGTCCAGTGTTTGTATGATGTCATCTTCTTAAAGTTTACTATACAAGTTATGCAAGTTCATTAGTCACCATGAAAATCATAATGGGTCTGAAAAAAAGAAAAATTGAAAAAGTTTGCGTAAAGTATGGAATACCCTATAAAATGGTTCGAATGTAAATAAATTACCTATGAACTCCTGTCCCCTCTGTTCATTATATGGGTGTGTATGTTCTATCATATATACTTATAATATAAAGTGTGAAGTATAAAGACTCAGAAACCTTCTAAAATTTCACATTACACTTTAACATGTATTGTATTGTATTGTATTTATTATTTATTATAGTGTCACGCCATAAAATATTACATAGTACTAAAACGATATTAAAAAACATTGGCCCTGCCGATGTCGGCATATGAGACACTTAACAACAATTCGATTAATAAGTTAATATAAGAATGTTCGACGTTTCATACAAAGTTTAATTACAGTCTTTGCTAGGGAACGTTGCAACAATTCACAATTCATAAGTAAGCAATACTGTCCTAGACTAGTGGTATCAAAGTCATTCCCTATTAGCGACCTGGCCTTATGCAAAAGCTCTCTCCTCTCAGTCTCATAAAGGTGACATTCTATAACAAAATGAATTTCTGTTTCCACGGCGTTGCCACAGAGACATAGTCGCTCATTAAGTGGAATGTTGGTATATCTCCCAGTCTCTAATTTGAGTGGCAACATTCCGCTTCTAAGTTGGGCAATAGCACGCCTCTGAAAGCGAGTGAGGTTCGCATTAACATAGTATTCCGGACCAATGGCGTGTGTCTTATGTAATCGATATGTTCTAACTTTATTACCATTAACATTGCGCCCGTCATTCCACATTTGACGATGCCAAAGCTCGTGATCACAGTTAAATAAAATATCGTGCAAATCACGAAGTTCTTTTCTGAAGTCAGGGATTTCGTCTCGTGTTATAAGATGATCAAAATCATGAGTCTTAATGAGTTTAATTGTTTTTGCTTCCCAGGTCCGAGCTCGACGCATTGACCAAATATGTATATGTTTCATGTTTCTAGAATTGTCCATGTTTTTTAGGCGACACCATAAACGAACTACTGAGACGCGTTGTTTTGTAAATATTGAGGTCCAGCCAATATCTCCCTTCATTGCAATATTAGGTGCCTTTTGTCCTAGTCCCAAAAAATAACGCGCTGCCTTGTGTTGCACTGCATTTATTTCGGTGTACTGAGCATTGCCCCATACTCCCGCGCCATACAACAAGATAATCTCAACATGTAACATTAGCCCTAGTACAAATCACATATACTTCCTAAAATATTTTTTTTGCTTTGAATCAATATATATTTTGGCAAACATGTTTCTGTACAGAAATATCATGGTAACTTATGAAGCATCCAGTGTGATAAAATATCACATACAGACAATTAGGGCTTTAAAGGTGAAGGAACATAATGAACTTCTTAATTGACAATGAGGATGAACAAATTATTAATGTACATTGTACATTAAAATAAGTTAAGTGACTTTATATTCTTCTATTCTGATCATGTTTTGAGCAGAAAAAGCTTTATGAATGGGATTTAGGATTGAAATTTCTATTTTCCTCTCTCCTTTTATCGATGCCATTAATTTTTCACTTCACTTCAGCGAACATCAATATTTTTGTGAATGGCAATCTTTTTCTGAATTAACGAACCATTAAAAATCACATACAGAAATATCATGGTAAATTGTGATTGAGTCTAGCTGAAACATGTAAAAGTTTATTCAAAAGTTGATATATAAACATTATAAAATATCACTATGATAACACCTTTCTGGTAACTAAATAGTACCCCGGACAGGTTGTATGATGCAGTCGTTTTTTTACTCTATATTTGCAATAGAACGACCATTCTTATTGAAATTTTCAAGATTTATTCTAGAGACAATTTCCAACATGGAAAATAAATGTCTTATCAAATTTCCAATTTTATGATTTTGACGGGCTTTTTTCAAAAACGCTACACTGTCAATAAAATACAGGTTTTTGAACAATTGAACTTTTAACGTCATTTCAAATATTGTCTGGCTATTGAATTTCCGGCCTCTTAAAGTCTTTCCAGATATATCTGTTGCCATATTAATAATTGTATCTGATTATTGTTGTTCACTTGAGTCATATTCAATATTATTACAGTGCATTAGGCCAATAAAAACGTGTTGCTCTGGGTCTCATTTTGTGAAGCAATCCCTAGATTGAGCCCAGATAGAGGAGGTCAATCTTCTTGTCCACGGACATGAGTTCAACTTGGTCACTGTTCATACTGTCCAAAATGAAGTAAAACATTACGAATCTCCTGTTTGAAGTATTCTTGGCATTAGATCCTACAGAGATGTTAATACAGCTGTGTCAAATTTTATCATGAATTTGTCAGGGAGACCTGACATTTTAAAAGCATGGTACAATTTACTTCCCACGGGCTTGCATGCTGAGTGACGGTGGCGGAAAAACCCAGTGGAGAAAAAGGTGCATTTTCAGAGAAAACGTGACCCAACGTGACAAGTTTTTCATGGGCCTAATGCACTGTAATAATATTAGGCCTATTGAATATGACAAAAATGAATAACAATAATCAGCCATAATTAATATGGCATCAAATACATCTGGAAAGACTAGAGTAAAAAAACGACTGCATCATACAACCTGTCCGGGGTACTATATTTAGGAGATCCTCATGATGCTATTAGACAGAGACATATGTCTCTTTATTAGACAATGCTGAAAAACCTAAACAAAGAGTAACTTACTTTACATGTATGTTATGTCATTATATATAATGTTATTATATTATGATATATATTCTGACTATCTTATGCAAATAACCACAAGCCGTGTTAGAACTTTATAGTCTAATGACGGAACTATTATGTTCTACTTTTAAATTATGAACTGCTAACTATGCTGTGCTTGAATGAAATGAATAAGAAATTACATGTATCTACAATGTAATATAATGTATTTTCAATTTGGGTATTAATTATTTGGAACTTTTTGCTGTTAAATATCAAGTTCTTTATTGCACAATGGCAATTGGTCTCCTAGTAGAACAAACCAAGCACAAAATACAGGGTGATCCAGAAGTAATGTCAAAGATGTTACCATTTCAATACTACAAGACAAATCTTCGTGAAACTTTGTATAGATATTTCCCAATTATTTTATGGTAATAAAATATTTTTTCTATAAAACTATAACATTTTCATAAATATCAAGCAGCATTAAATTAAAAAAATAAATTGTGCAGAATTCTTGACATTTCTAGGTAAAATCCCATGCTTTGGCACTAATAAAATAACATGTTCTATTCTGTCTTAATAAAACCTGGGTGCATGCTTGTTTGAACTCTAAGTTCTGTGTTTGGTAAATAGTCATACTATTGGTATCATTGGTTACTCAATATCCAAAATCAAACTACATGTAATATCAATATTACTCTTTTGAACCATACCCTTTCTCTTGGGTGTTTAAATAACAAATGTTTCTTTCACACATAATTTTGCAGCATTTCAATACCTGGTTAGCTTCAGTTTTTCATAAGGAAAATTTGAAATTACCCATTTGTGTCTCAGGGAATGATAATAATGTTTACTGAATTCTATGCTGGTATTTTTGGATTTGATGCAGAGTAGAATATGTTCTGATGAAAATGATATGTATGTCATGCATGTTCTATGTCCAAATATCTTAGTACCGCTTGTTGAAAACATGTATCATGAAACTAGCTACTAGTTAGCTACTGATTTTATGTTGGAAAATCCAAAATGGCCGCTTTAACATTTACCTAGAATGGCTCAAAACTAATCAGTTCTAAACTTTCACATCCCTGAAAATTTACATTACATTTATTTTTTTTGAAAAGGGACCCCTGTGTAATCCCAAATAAATGATAAATGGTTATGTTATATAAAAATCTGTTTAGTATTTCATTTTCATTTTTGTTGTTATTGGGAACACATGCATAAGACACATTATAAATGAGCTTATGCACTTAAGGGGAGGCATCAAAAGTTCAATGTCTGATAGGAAACTAAATAAATCTAGTTTTGAGTTGGACCCCCCCCCTCCCCCTCAAAACTAAATACAATGAAAGTTGATTAAGGACTTTTCACATGTTTTAACGACTCAGTTTGGACTTTCATCGGGGTCAACAACAATAGGCATAATATTCCATGTTGCATGCATCTTGGTGAAGAAGGCATCTGGTAAAGTCTTTATTTTTAAACCATTCAAAGGCATTTCGAGCCGAAATTGCAAAAATAGCAAGCTGACAAAGCTTTGACCCCCTCCCCCAAACTAGATTTATTTAGTTTTCTATCAGACATTGATCTTTTGATGCCTCCCCTAAACTAAGAGTGGATGGCATTGCCTTAGATGGAATATGAAAATATGGACACAGTGATCAAAAAGTGTCGAAACTTTGATCACCGCTACTAGCGCTGATCATAACCTCAGTGTTCGAAATGATGCCTCCAGATGCAGTATATCTATCTAATAATAATGTAACCACTAAACATCAATGTAAAAAGCTTGAGTCGTTTATTTGGAGAATGTGAACTGATGTACATCCGTGCGATTATAAAAATCGTATGCTTTTAATGTTCTTTCCAGTTTGCTACATTTTGTTACATTTATAAAATGTAAGATTTGACATTGACATTTGATTTTTTATAGTCATATTTTTTCACATTAGGACCACTTTCTTCATTTATAAATGAATGTAGTTCGAATGCACATACGTGTATTCAAAAACTAGGAACTCTAAATCGCAATCGTATCATTTTAGATTTTTAAAATACTGCCGTAGTTTTGAAATACGACTGTGTAAACACAAATGTTGGACAAAATTTACTCTGAGCATTGTCTGATTTCACTTGAGAAAAGCATTGCCGAATGAGTAATGTTTATGCACCCACTGCTCAGTACACTGAGATCATTAAGAATTAAAAAATAAAAAACCTCCAAATCTTCATTTTAATCTGATCATGAATCTGAAACCTATTCAAAAATCTATTCAAATTCAGTTATTGAATTGTCCATCTGAAGTTTACGCTATACACTGAACGGTTCAGACGTCAAAGGTTGATTTCTGACGGCAAGCACAGTTCATTCCTCAATATTTAGACATGATAAAACATAATTTACAATGAAAGTATGGATGTGAAATCAATTATTGAAATACTTACATTCATACTGATTACTGTCAGGGAACTATTTTCGAAATCCGTCCAGAAACAGTGGTGTAAAATGACATATCCCGCAACCAACCTTAACATGTCTGTTTGACGCAACAACTTTGAAATTGCAATGGTTTCAAGGTTATTTACAGAAAGATGACAGAAAAAGTTGACACCATAGCAACTTAAAATTTAAATAAAAATTCAGTAGAGTCCCCCGAGTATCACCATTGAAATAATCAGAAAATTCTGATAATTTTAAGTATTTCTATTCTGGTCTCCAAGAAAATATGTTTTACAAAAAAATAAAGATCAAGACCACATGGATTTTCTATTTCAAAGCGATTCCCGGGTACTTGATCAAAATTAAGTGACTATTTGATCACTGTGGGAGTAAGAATGGAATGTAAAATACTGAGAAAGGGAGGAGGATCAGTAGAATGTGAAAATGGAATAATAATGATGATGACGGGTAAATAAGATGGAAATAAAAAGGTAGTGAAAGGGAGGGAGCAGGGGACATGCCTAGGTAAGGAGATATGGGAGACTATGTAAATGGCGAGAGGATGGCATGGAGCTGAGGTGTTTATATTTCCATATACAGTGCGTATCAAAAAACGCAACAGATTGTTATCTCGGAAAAGCACAAAACTAGTGATAACAGCATTGATTTCATTCAATGTACCATAAAGCCATGTGTCACCTCTTTCTAATGGTATATCATTCGTTGATATTGGGTTATGGTTGGGCTAGTAATCATTCCTTAAGCAAAGTAGGCCAAAATTACCTTTGGGCCAAGTTATAAACATTGCAAAAGTCGGTGCACGGGGCCCAATGCAATATTGGAAGAAAACCTAAAACCAATGATGAATGCATCCTTTTTCATTCAATGTACTAAAAACCCAAATTACTCCTCTTTACAATGGAATGTCATTCATTCACAGGGAGTCATGGCTGTCCGAATAATCATTATTTTGTAAAGTGGGGCAAAATTCAGAGCTCAGACCCAAGTTTTTAACATTGCAAAAGTCAGTGCATGGGACATAGAGGATATTGGAAGAAGTTATGGGATGTGTGACATAAACTGTAAAGTGTTTATACTCATACCTTTGCAAGAATAATCCTATACCCTCTAAATTTCAACCACTTCTTAGGACACAAAGATGCCCTCATCTCTCCATGCCATTCATGGCTCAGCTCTGAGTCATCCGTGGATTAAGGCGGAGAAAACCAGCCCATTGGCAATTCTTTCTTGAACTTTTGCAATATCTAGTGAAGGAATGGTGAGCACAGATGCTCCTGAGATAGCTCCAAAAGAAAAAGTCACAACAGATAAAGTCAGGAGAAACTCCATTGGCACTTAGTTCTTGCACTGATTTTTGCAATTTCTGAAACTTGGCCCAGAGCCGATATTGACCCACTGTGTGAATGGAAGGATTTCTTACCCAACCATGACAACATGTGAATAAATGACATATCATTGCAAAGAGGAGGGGCGTGGCTTTATAGTAAATTGAATGAAATTGATGTAGTCATCACTAGCTTCGTGATTTTATGAGATAACTGCTTGTTGCGTTTTTTTGATACAGCCTGTATATAGAGGATATCCTATGATTTTTGAGTGATGCCATTTTTATCCATGGGTGGATATTGCCCAACTCAACGAGGGAGCGCTATTTTTGTATGGACTTCATATAATATTACTTAAAAGTTTTTTTTTTATTTTTTTCGTTTTATTTTCTGTGAACCTATTTTTACAAAATGATTGCATGAAAAAATTTAACTCATTTTTCCTAGGCCTTGGAATTATATTGTTGCAGATCAAACAGTCAAGCTAATTTTTTGACGTCATATGAGTCGAATACGATACAATTTTAGTTTAGCATAATACCAAAATTATCTTGTGTTGGAATCTCCATATATATTTAGTATCCATTGGATAAAAAGTAGTTATTAACCAGGGGGATTTGATATGGGAAACATCACAAGGATGATGTAAATTTTTGGAAATAATATTATCTACCCAAATTGCTCTGACAATAGTTTAATAATAATTAGAGGTTATGTCACTATCGTTGCATATATGCCCGAGGGTTTCAGTGATATGGCCTGACCTTGGGACGGACATTGATCACTGAGAACCGAGGGTATATGTGCAACTATATTGACATAAACGATCTATAACATACCTAGGTGATCTTGTCTGGTCAGAGAGTATCGTTTTCTTATCTTATTGACTAGCAATGGTTCGGAAATGATGATTTATTCCCATGTTACGAATGTACGAGTCAATTTGACCTAGGCCTAATGTATGACGTAGTCCCAGCGCTTGACCAATCAGAAAGTTAGCGGGCGCTGGCTTTTCAAAAGTTATATCGGCCCACTCTCTTGTGAACAGTTTACACTTTACTTCGTCATAGATATGTTATAATATGGGATATACATACATGTAGTTGGTGCATCTACTTATATGTACACCACCTCCCCTAAACAAGTACACCAACAAATCAATCAAGATGATCTATTTTGAAGTAATACTGTATAAAACATAACTGACTGACTTTTACACTTCCAAATACTGAGACCATCATTTGAGGAATTTCAAAAATGTTTCACATAGTACTCATTTACCAAACACAGAAAAATAACACATCAGATACAATGAAGTCAAAGAGAGTTATACAAACTGTTCTCACCTTGTTCTGCCATTGCACTGTTATTTCCTCCCATGTATGCCTGGTCAGTTGCTGTTGTCATGTCTTCTTCTATCAAAATTGGGTCCTCAGTCTTGATTATTTTGTTGGCAACTGAAGTTGTATCAAGCTCTGGTGGCTTACGCTTTTTTGCACTACCACTGGGGACACCTACATTAAAGTAACAATAATGTATCTAATATACTGCTTAAGTATCTCGCATATACCAATACTTGTATTTAATTCTACTAAAATACAATTTATTTCTGGGGTGCACAGCAGTACACCATGCTCTGCTCCACGAGGAAATTTATTTCTGAGGTGCGTGCCGGAATGCCTGTGGTATCTGCATGTAAGATTTCTATATACTAGATGTCGCAATGGTACTGAAAACTAATACCGGTAATTCGAGTCAGAATTTACCAATCAATGTATCGTGTTTACAGGGTTTGGCGAGTAGTTTCGAGTCCACGAGTCAATCGTTGCTCCACTACCGTAACCATAAATTACCCTACCGTTACCGAAAGGTTTCTACACAACTCATCCCAAGAGAACTCATTCCACTTGTATAATTGATAAATGATTTTCTCCTCTATATTATACACTATATAATCCCCTTTTCATTTTTACGGTAACAAATTGATATTTGATTAAATATTTAGCTTTTTAATATTGATTTTTAGTATTTTGAAATATCACTTGAAAGTTATGTTTTAGTATTTTTATCAGGGTTATTTTCAATATAAAGGGTGAACCAGGGTATATTTTTACCTTCTGTGAAATAACAAGTGAAACTGAGTGGTCCTTTTGTGTTTTAATCATTCTGCATTGTAATTCTATGTGCTGTGGTGATAAAAAGTCAGCAGAAACACATATCCATGATAATTGAGTGAATTAGATAAAGATTTCGAAAACCAGTCTCCTACTAAGGATAGATATAGAAGTGCGGACTGACGGCATATTAGACCATTCTGGGATCTAAGATTTTTAGTATAGATAAAGTCTTTTGTGATCTTTCGAATGAGGTAACATGCATGGAAGACCCATTTTCGTAATGCCATTAGCTGATGATTTTATGGCCATTTACAAAAATGCTTCAAATGCCAAAACAGGTTACACTCAATGGACATAAAACACTCCAGATGTTTAGTTTTGGGGCTAAAGTCTCGAGGAACAACCCTTGAAACATTGAGACAAGAGATATGAAGGATGATGAGAGCCATTACAAAAGGTGTGTGGTGTGTAGTAGTGTATAGTGAACAACTTCGCCAGATATGTCCAAGAGCCTTCAGATACGACAGCATGTTCTGGAAAATGGCCATGAAATCATGACCATTGGGGTAGACTGATGACACTTTGTAGAATAAAACAACATTGAACAAGATTTAATTTTGCTAAATATGACTTTAAGCCCATGTTGATTGAGTGAATTGTTACCATTTGTCTTGGTTACCTTTTTTGGCTCACCCTGTATCTGAAAATATCATGGAAGATAAAAGTCATAGATATAATTTCCAATGGACAATTTTAATCATCATAAATCTGAAAATTTGATTTTTATTTTAAGATTAACTGTAGTAATTCTTCAAGACATTTGACTATCTACTCTAACAACTGTGTTGTTTAGATAGGAATTAGGTACAGTCTTGAACAAAGTATTTTCAATCAAAGAATGAATTAATCATGGGGAATTATTCTGATAATACCCCAGATCAATGAATAATATAACCACATTGGAGAAAATAAATACAAACATTTGAAAAAAGACATTGCAACAATTCAATTTCTTTATGAGAAGAATTTCTTTTTATAATATGATATGGACATGAACATGCGGCAGCAATGTTAAGCGGACAGAAATAGTTATAAAATATCAGTGAAATGTGTTCTATTTCTGCGATCCGAGTATGACGTGATTATATAGCGACACTTCCCAGGCATCAATTTTAAGGCATCAAGGACGTCATTGATACATAACAATGGCGGCATCCGCAACGATCCAGATATGGGTACTTTGAACTTAAATTATATGTTAGTTCAAACACAATATGTCCAATGCACTCAATATGGTACAACTAAAATGGGACTTCTGCGCATGTTAAAATTTTTCTTCAAAACTCAACTTTTGTTCAAGTTGATACGATTGTCTTTCGAACTAGAGACTTACCTCATTCGAAAGATCATAAAAGACTTTATCTTTACTGAAAATCTTAGATCCCAGCATAGTAGAATACGGATTTGATTTTTTGAAGTGAGTTTCGTAGATCGCCAGATTTCTCCGACTGATATCGGGTTATCTCAAATTGGTTCGATTATAAATACAAATTTCTTTACCCTTGTAAGGCGCATGCGCGAAATTGATTTATATACGTTATTGGTTGATGGTTTTCTCCTGAGCATGCGTGAAGTCTGATGAACACTTATGACGGAGACCGGACCAAACATTACTAGCTCTCGAATAAAATTCCAAGATCCAGATCATTTCGCCGTGTTTGCTAAGCATGTACACGTGAATGACAAACTGTTTTGAGTAGATCAGGCACCTGTTTTAGACACAACATTGATTTAGCTTAACATTGATGTGCACATTGGCACTTTTAAGCATGTTAATACAAGTTTTTACACATTTAGCAGGAGACAGGTTTTCGAAAAATCTGTTATCTAATTCACTCGATTATCGTATGGATATGTATTTCTGCTGACATTTCAACACCACATCACATAGAATTACGATGCAGAATGATAATAAAACACAAAACAACTACTAAATTCCACTTGTTATTTCACAGGAGGTAAAAATGCACAATGCCTAGATTCTTTGTAAGGGTCGTCAGACATCGGATTGGCCGCCATATTTGAAATGAAAATATCACTAAATAGAGCTTTGCGCATGTCAGAACATTTCGACTGAATGAGTGAGCTGAAGTGATAGATGATGGTTATAAGTATAGTCAGCGTGTAAATTAGAACATGAAACTTCTCATTCCCTTTAATACTACAAGTTTCAGGACCACGTCATACTCGTACGAATGGCAAGTTTTTTTTAATTTATAGGTGATAAGTTGAATAAAAATTGTAAAATTACGACCATACGACTGGGGATTTGCAACTCTGATTCACAGACCAAATATAAAAAATCGCTCCATAGTATTCACATACCAAATATGAACAAATCGCTCCACAACTTTTTAAGTTATAGTAAAAAATGCTAAAATGGCGGCCATTTTTAGAAATGGCCGCATTCTACCAAAAGTTTCAGTAAACAGTGTGCAATGCTAATAGTATTCACCTATTGTACCTAAATTACTGTAAAATCGGGACTAAAGTGGCCTCCATTTTTAAATGAGCAGCCATTTCGAAAATCAGCTTTCAAGCAGACTTTCAAACCCCATAGGGTATATGTGTACAAAATCTTAACTAAATTGGGCCAACGGTATTTGAGTTATTGCCCGGACGGACAGATGGAAGGATGCACAGATTGATGGAGGGAGGTGTTCCCTATATCCCTCAGAACTTTGTTCGATGGGATAATCAAAGCATTAACATGACAAAATGTCACCACCTAGTAGCTCACGATATTATGAAGCGTTTTTTCACCTTGAAAAGGTCATTGAAGGTGAAATCTCAAATCTTAAGTCAGATTTGAACTTCTGAGAACTTGTACATGATTACGAAAAAAGAATTTGGTCAATTTGAAGCAAGTTGAGAATATACCTTTTTGACTCTTATTTTTACCTTTAGAAAGTAATTGAAGGTCAAATCTTAAATCTAGTCAGATTTGGACTTCAGAAAACTTGTAGATGATTTTGAAAAAATGAAGTCTATCTTTAACAGTACTTGTTAAGGTATTGAAAGTTGTAAGAATTTGTTACAGATGCCAAAAGCCACCCACCGATCACCAACCGCTGTCACAAAAATGGAGACCATTACAATGTGTCATCACTTTTTGGTGGTGACATAATAAAGGAAATGACTAGCCCCAATATTCGTGTTGAGAAATTGTACTCACCGTATACTATTGCTCCATCTCCAGTGTTACTGTCACCAGAGCCTACAGAACCAGATGGTGTCTGACTGTCCAGATATGTTGGCTCAGATTTTATGTTCATACCAGTCTGTGGCATGCTATCAGGCACTGCATATTGTTCTAGTTGAGGTTGGTTGTCTAAACGACGTTTGGAATGTGGAGGATCATGTCTCGGTGATGGTTGCTGGGGGCTCCCTCTAATTTGTGATGATCGATTACGGGACCTTTGGGACTGAGTATGTGTAGCCTGTGGGCTTCCTGTGTATACATCAGACCCAGTGATATCTGCCCATTGTGCTTGAACTGGCTCTTCTGGCTTCATGATGGTACGATGCATCTTGATGACAATCTCCGGAACCATCTTTCCAGGACTGACACATATGATGCCATCTATTTCCAGCTGGGTGTCGAAGGTGATGTGTTGAGTGCAGAGTTTTAGGACGGCATCTTGTACAACCTGTGTTAACAGAGCCTTGTTGTTTGATCCCATTGTTAAATGACTATAAAATACAAAGATACAATGGTTGGAAATGGAGAGAGAAAATCCAGGTGTCATTTATTTATAGTAAGCACTTTATGAAAATTCCAATGTGCACTCTGGCCCCTGGGCTCTGGCCTAAAATCGTCAGAGAGCATGGTCCTCACTAGGCTTTTAGACCCCAGAGATTCTCCGGAGTCTAATGTCTTTAGACCCTACTGCTCCAGAGTCTAACAGCTTTTCCAGAGTCTAAAGTGTTTTTCTGGAGTTTTTCTGTAACATTATTTGTGGTAACTCTTGAGAAAATACATAAACTAGATACAAACAAGGAACAGGAAGTCAGAAACTTTTTAGAAATGTATATTATGAATATTATTATTTAAATAGGAAGATAATCTTCATAGTAGTATTTTGAAAAGTATACTAATAGGAAGGATATTTCTGATTTCACATGGGGGAACTAGGAGTAGTCGATATACCGCAAAAAATCTGGGGTTTGTACAAAATACCGGGTACTCGGTAGTAAATCATCCATGCTGGGTTCCACCTGGGTACCCGGTTCTCTGTGAAAAAAAAGGGTACCTCAAAAAACGAAAAATACCTTACGAATATATAACATATTTAGTTAAACATCATTAGAAAGCCTCTGTCGTTTTCACCCAAATTTTTGACATGAATATAACGAGTAATATTTGAATAAAAACATGTCAAATCAATCTTAATCTGATGTTGTTGTTTTTTTAAACAACAAACGCTCTTTTAACTACCTTTATGTGTACACATGTTATTGTTTATAACACAGCATGTAGTGTTGAAACAAACAAATGTATTCAAATACGACTTTTAAGTTTTCTTCACGTTTGTTTTATAATTGCATATTACACTTGAATAAAATAAAAACAAAACACAATTAGAAATAACTTATACCAGTAGATTTTATTCTTCATTTGTTCCATTAATTCATCCACATTACTCAGGAAAATAAACAGTTTTAAATTCGCGATCTACATTCAGGCAAATAAAGGCGAAATCACTATGCTTGCGAATTTAGCATATTTTACAATATTTAGCAGACCCAAAGACTTTTGGTCGGTTCTCAGTTAGATCCTATTAGGAGTGGCTTCAGTGTCAACATTTGATTCTCTAGCGTTTCCAACTAGGAGGAGCAAAAATGCCGACATTTTATTTGTCAGTCCAGCTTGTAAACACAGCAAAGTCTCCTGACCGACAATTGTCAGTACTCTAGCCTTTACGAATAGTATAGAATCAAAACGCTTATTCTGGTCATCAGTTCATATGGTTAAAATAACGAAATAATGAAATGTTACCGTGTGTCTACTTACCAGTTTGTCCTATGTCATCCATCCTACTAGGTTACATTGTGGAACTCAGCCAAACACGACACTGAAGGCAGTATTCTGAGGTTATTAATTCTAAATCTAAAAAATTTCCCATTTGCAGCCCCTTGGAGATTTCCGGAATTGAACAAAGTAGCGAACGTTGCGATCTTTCAACTTTAGTTTGTTGTTTTTTCACCACTTTATGTGTGGTGTTTTCTTTCAGTCTTATTTGAATGCATCATTTCAGGTCTTTATGAATCAATAGATCAATACGCAGACTAAAATTACAATTTAGCAGTTTCATTGAAAAAACTGATTTGGAATACCCGGTGACTTTAGCAGCCCTCCCTACAATGTTTGACATTGCTATCTCGGCGTGCCCTCTTCTATAATCAGTAGCAAATGCTCGCAAAACATTTTCCAAAATATTTACTACCGCTTTCCTTGAAGACATGGTTGGGTGACACGTCATTATCGATACAGTAACTAGTCACGTGATCAGACACGTGTCACATGATCAGACACGTGTTACGCGATCAGTCACGTGAGCTTGCAAAATGGACGATCTAAATTTCCACAAAAATTCTGCTAAGATCAATATCGACATGTTGTTGCCTTCGTTGTCATGTTTGGCTGCGGTCTAGACTATATCCTCTAGTCTGAAATTTTTTTGAAATTTGGAATGAAAATATTCAGACTATAGCTCACATATGTTAAAATTTGGGATTGAAAAATATTTGTTTACATAGGAAGTGCCATTCAAAATGGCCGACTGGGTAAATTAATTTGCATATTGTTCCCCTAGCTTTATTTCCATTTGACAATATGCTGTGTTACTTTTCATAGCATTTAATTGTACCTTACTACTTAATTGAATTGTTATAGTCTAGACTAATGCTGACTAATGCTTATTTTTGGGAATGGATTAGTTTCCTAAAATTGATAACTTTGTGCCTGAAATTTCCTGTTTTTTTCCCACAGGAGGGACATAATGATCAATAGACTGCATTCTCAGGAAATTCAGTCTATTGGATATAGTCATATAAATCTGACCCTCGTATGATGTTATTTGTTGTTATTTTTTCTGATTTGGATATTTATTTTTTCTTATTTTCTTGCATACGAGGACCGTGTATAGAAAATGATAAAAAATAAATATCCAAATAAGAACAAGGAATATCGAAGAACAGCATACAACGGTCGGATTTATATGACTAATTGGATATAGACTAGGCTGCGGTCCACAATGTAACCTAGTCCAACAACATTAGAACTAGCCTGGGCCTAGTTTCTTATCTAACATGTCTTATGGCCCAGGCTAGGTCTAACCTCCATGATCATTTTGCCCTTGATGCGTTAATTTAATCGTTCCGCAGGTTTCGACAAGCGGAACTAATTTAACCCTGAAACCATGGTAATATTACAGAAAGAATGTGATTCAAGCATGCATACATACCTTATGAATACATATACACCATCCCGTATCCACCTTAGACCCAATTGATGCATAATTACGAAAATATTGGAGACAGGTTTGGAATATAACGAAGATACCTGTTATCCTTTTAAAATTTATCTTTTAATGCGAGTAATCGCGATAATAATTAGTAGTTTAATTTTACGATCCGAGACACTCGGACGAACAGACACAATGACGGACATACGGAAATGTCATTTTAGAGATCGGTAAGTGTAGCCTCATTTTACGAGTATAAATGAACATTTAACACAATAATATTGTGTTATATCGCTTGATGTTATGTGTTTTTATATTATTGTCAAGTATCAATTGCATGTTATCGCGGCAAAATGGTTTCGATGGATCCAGAACTTGCATCAAAGGAAAGAATAGTAAAGAGGTTAAACTCAATAACGGCCCCAAGAAAATTCCTAATAGTAAAGAACGCCATTATTGAGTTTAACGACGTTGAACTAAATGTAACCTAGCAGGAGGGATGACATAGAACGAACTGCTCAGTAGACACACAGTAACATTTCGCAATCAGGGCCAGTAAGGGCCGTTTAGAAAGGGGACCACAATCCCTGGGGGACTTACTCTACAGAGCTGACAGAAGTCAGCTCTGGGAAGTTGGATTGAAAATTCTTGAAGAGGAAAAATCGAGCCCATTTTGAATAAACGCTGTGCTGAGTAGCGTTTATAACACACTATATATTTGAATCAATACATAATTTATTTGTTGTTACCTTATTTTGATCCTTCAACAGTCTGTTGTTGTATTAAATCAATGTTCTATCAGTTAACAAAACTTTTGAATTTGGATTGCAGCCATTTTAGGTCTCGCGAGATCTCTTGACTTTCGAAAGTTAAGATTTGCTACAAAATAACTCGCGTTAGCTAAATATGTATAGTCACGTGATCCTTTAGCGGCGATGCCCATGCGCCTGTAAAGTATAATGCGCATGTGCCCGCATGCGCAAAAATTAAAAAATGGTGCGCGCCAGATCTGGAATTTCTCTATTTAATTGCAAATTACACAACAAGTAGGACTTATTGTCACCACGCATCAAGAAAAGGGCAAGTTAAATTCAATTATCTTCTTAATACCGTTAACTTATTCCAGCGCGCCTGCTGGAAGTTGGAGTAAAACACTTCACAAGACAGTATATTTGAACGGTCTGTCAGCTGGCTTTTGAGCCAGCTGTGTTCAGTAATGGGGGACCATCATTTCTTTCACAACTGTATTCCCTACAAACCCAAAAATCCGGGGTCTAAAAATTTCCTGGTGAGAACCCTGAAGAGATAGATCGAGTGAATGTACGCAGGAAATGAATTTTGAGAATGGATAATCGTAAAGAAAGAAGAAAATACCAGTCAATTCTGTTGTAAATTGCATACTTACTGAGTATAGATGATAACGCTCAGCAATAATGCCTTGATTGTCTTCACACGTGGCGGTTCAATTCAATTATGATAACACACCACAATTATGACCTTTTCAATGTCTATGTCAAAAATATTATCAACAGAAAATGTGTACGTCTGATTCTATGATTGTGTAATTGTTAAGCCTATTTTGATTTAATCATATCATGATATAGATTATAGGACTTTTATATTGATGAAAATGTTCATCGAAAATACTTAAATAAACTGTTGTGTTAGCCTCCATGACACGCCACAACTTAGATCAGGAACAACAAAGCAAAGCAGCTCTTTACATGTTTTAGCCTCTATACTCGGTAAGATCTTTTGCAAAATTTGCAAGGATCCGTGTAAGCTGCAACCATAGTCCTGAGGTCAATGCAACCAACTTCTATTGTTGCTAATAATAATTAGCTACATTGTGACCAATTTTAACAAATAAGAGCCCAAAGTGCACTCTATATAGATCTGGCTATCATTGGTTGCAGATTGCACACATAGGCCAAGGGAAAAGTAATAGTAAGCCGTATATAGACTATTACTTTACCCTTGGCCTATGATTGCACACTTCAAATCTGCAATTATCTGATTCTCCATAGGCCTCTCATGCTTATTGCAAGACTTATGCCTGTCACAACCGTCGCCATGCTATTAGTGTTACTAAGTTTCGCAAGGATCCTGCCATGACATATTGTTATTGTGAAAGTCTGGTATAACCGTGACAATGCTATATTGCATGACCCTGCCCTGTCAACCCTCACGCATTAGGCATGATTGTCACGCATTTGCTGGAAAAATAGAAATCACGCATCAATTTAGCGTGTATGATCAAATATCATGTTTGTGAAATGCCGATACGGTAAAAACCGAACGGCGAAAAAAAACGAATGCATTCCGTTCGGTCTTTGCACGCAATTGCCGTTTATGTCACGCATTTGGTACAAAATATGTGTATATATCACGCTTTTGTTTCAAAAATAATTTTTCATTACAGTATTCTCATGCTACTAAATGTCACTTAATATATAACCATTGTCATGGTCATATTGTGCTTTAACATTGCCACAGTCATGACAGGCCTTGCAATATAGTATAGCAGGATCCCTGCGAAACTTAAAAACACTCAATAACATGGTGACGGTTGTGCCACGCATAAGTTTTGCGACAGATAGGGTCTCATAGCTCCTTCAGCGTTTCTTCGAATTTTTTTGGCTATAATCTAGTATGAAGATGTGAAACAGAATGTACTAAAAACCCTTCGACCTACGACCCTACGACTATTTTTGGAATATATACATGATTACGAATAGTTCATGCTTGAGTACGCCGTAGGATTTTAATCTACATAATTGGAAAATGAGACTCTTTCAATTAAAACATAGTTGGTACCCAGTACCAGTACCATCCTTTCTTAAATGCTTCAGAACTAACTTTGCAATGTAACATGGAAATTGCGTATTCTTTTCATAATGATAAAGGATTCGTATCGATATGGTGAACTTTTTGAACACACGTTTCTCTAAAAATTCTAAAAATTTTACACATCGTCAATTTAATGGTCATGTTTTGAATGGTAACAGTATAATTTGAAAAAATATATGTACTTTTCTCTATATTGTTTTAGAAAACACATCAGACACTTCTTTTTTTGTTCTTGGTATCATATATGTTCGGAATGAAATGAAACATCTTTCCGAACTTCATTGGAACAAAACAACATAAACACAAGTTTAGGTCTCCCAATATTGTAATTGTACAAAAGGAAATTTTGGTTGATTTAAATCAACCAACTAAAACTTTCCTTTGTAGGCTATAACTATAATATTGAGAGGTCTATGTTGTATATGCTATTTTGTTCCAACAAGGTTCGGAGAGACATTTTATTTCATTCTCAAGAATTGGTAGAAAGGAACATAAAACAATTGCACTAAGGAACATTAGTGCAAAATGTTAACAAAAATAGTGATATAATATCAGGCCTGTCAACTGTCCCGCAATTTGCGTATTTGTCACGCATTTGCTGAAGAATTTGAAGTCATCGACGTGGGGGGGGGTAGGTACGAAAAATTTCGAACGGAATGCGTGACATATACGTCACCAACTACAACTGTTGTTGGGCGATAATTCAAAAATGGCCTAAAATGTCTAACATTTTGAATTGGCTTATAAGGCCAACAAAGGCAAGAACTGTTGACGACAATGATATCCTACAAATTTAAGTTGAAAAAGCTATTCAAAAATCAAAAAAATGCCCTAAACGTGGGAAATACAAACATGATTCGGATTCTGAACGGCCTAAAATTACCGGTGAAATGTCATCAACTCAAATGCGCGAAATTAAATAGCCGCGAAATTGCAATTTTAAAAAATAGCGAAATTTTATAGCGTCGAAATTTACCCGGAGTACAGTAAGTCAATCCGCGGCTTACTTTTGGTCTCTAACTGTGTCTTACATCAGTATCATCAATCCGTGTAAGTATTAGAGCACTGAAGTACTTCCTTTTCGATCAAGACTTGTATTTGTTAGTCGAGTGAATGTTTTTACTGCCAAATTCCAATATGGCGTTTTCTGCTCGGACATTTTCGTAAATCTCCGGAGGTTGTCCGAACCTAACTAATTCTCAAAATTCATTTCATATTGGAAATAGGTCTAATTTCCATATTGGAAATAGGTCTAAAAAACATTCACTCGATGAACAATTTACAAGTCTTGATCGAAAAAGAAGTATTTCAGCGCTCTAATACTTACACGGATTGATGATACTGATGTAAGACACAGTTAGAGACCAAAAGTAAGCCGCGGATCGACTTAATTAGATTTCAAAGGTCACAATCATTCAGCTGTCCAAATGCTCTGTGGGAAAGCTATTATATCAAAATCCAAATAGCTTTCGCAGGAAGTAACATGTATATAAATAATTTTCGCATTAAATTGATGTCAATCAGTCAACATTACATAAAATACTGTGTTTTTTACAGAATGTGTTCAATAATTGGTTTAGAGAAAAAGATTGTTGAATTCAGTTCACCATGTTGATACCTATCCTTTGTAAATTATGGTTTATTTAGCTGTTACCAGTGATTGACGATACAATCGATTCTCTAAATAATATAAGAAAGTGAACACTTAAATCGTTCATAGTTTTCATGTATCAAAACATCGATGGCAGAATTTAAAAGATTGTTTTTGAAGTTCATTCTGATTTTATTGCATCCCACGTATTTATATATATCCATACTTGATGAAGTATTATACAGCATTTGATGCAAATATGTTGGATTGATTGAAAGCATAATATATTCAACACCAGAAAGAAGAATATTCGGTGTTGTAGTGACAGTTCCGGGTATGATCAGATGAGTCCCCTAAGAAAAATCTTTTCAACTTAGGACTCCGAGACTCCGATTGATCAAACTTCAATTTTGCATCAACTATACATGTTCCTGGGCCCATGATTCCACTGTCAAAATATTTTTCTGTACTCATATATATTGTTGAATCGATTTGGATTCATCAGACAGGCTCGTAGCTATAGGGCCAAGGGGGCTCATTTTTTTGAAAAATTCCAAGGAGTTAATTTTTTACACCTTTGGCCACAAAAAGGGCCCCAAACTTGAAAAATGCTCACAGTAAAAAACTGCATGATTTTGACAGATTTTTTTACTGGAGGGGGGGTGGTACATGCATTTCATAACCTAGTCTTCTTCTTCAGCTCATATATTCCAACAGCTATCCTTATTAGTGAAATGAGCGGCATAAATCCGTGAGATTTAAATAATGCGTAGGAAGTGAACAGGGAAAATTTTCAAGATTTTAATACTGCAAGAGAAGTGAGCGAAAAATATTTGCACAAAAAAATTTGCACCCACCTGAGAAAAATTCCTAGGGAGATTGATACCAAGTTGCTACTATGGCCCAGCTATAGTGGCTTAAGCCTTTATAGCTCAGTCGGTAGGGCATCAGGCTTTGGATCCGAGGGTCCTAGGTTTGATTCCCACATGGGGTATTGAATTTAGCACACTTTCTTTTCTTTTCACACAATTCTTTTGTCTGGCTTGTTACTCTATGCTCGTCAGTTAGTCATTCTCCTGGGGTGCCCTCTGGTACTCTCAGAGTATCCTTGTGCTTGTTATTACAACTTACAGGGTGGGCCAATAAAAATTTTAACATTTTCCAATTTATTCGATTGTCTTTATTTTTGCAGTTTAATCCACAAAAAATCAGATAATGGTAAAATTGATTATTTGTCAAAAAGTTAAAGTTAAAAATATGTATGTATGATTATTTTTGGCTTTTCATGGTCATGATCTGTATTTTGTGTGTGTCATGAAAAATTTCCAAACTTTCTCTGCTTGAGACATCACTGCTGAAAATACAGTATCTTTCATACCATGCAATATGTACCCTCAGATGGTCTCAACACAATTTCCATCAATTAAAACATATACCAATTTTTCACTCCATGCAAGGGTTTCCTGAACATGTCTCCCTTCTGACGCCAGTGCATACAATCAATTTATTAGTTGTAATAACAAGCACTGGGATATACTGATAGTCTCATGAATACATCTATCCAGATAACAGCCAAGCAAGACAAGGGGCAAATTGGGGAATTAAAAGGTTCTTTCAGTTTTTTTTATCACAATTCACATCTTAACATTAGAGTTTAGCCGGAAATTTTCAGAAAAATCCTGATGTTGGTTCTCTAATATTTACCAAAGCATAGAAAACATTTGCAATACATATACAGTGATCTCCCTTGGACTTTTCTCAGGTGGGTGCAATTTTTTTGGTGTAAAATATTTGCTGCTCGTTTCAGTATTAAAATCTTTAAATATATTTGCCGCTTGTAGTACTTAAAGCTTCAAAATGTTCACTGCTCACAACACTTGCATTATTATTCCACCGAACGAAGTTTGAGGGAGATATAGAAAAGCCGTCCATCCATTCGTCCGTCTGTCCATTCATCCATTTGTGTGTAATCATTGATAACTCAAATACCAGTGGATGGATTTGGTTCCAATTTTATATGCTAATGTTTAGGGAAAAAGGAGATCTGCTTCAGAAGAAATTTCAAAGGCGTCAGTTGAATTTCAAAATGGCTGCCATTTTTCATAAAAAATTTAATCCTTAATAACTCAAATACCATTGAACAGATTTACTTCAAAATTTATATACTGTTGCCTAGGAATAAGGAGCTCTGCTTGAGAAGAAATTTTCAAGGTGGCTGCTATTTATCGAAATCTCCACCATTTTTCATTAAACATGTAATCCTTGATAACTCGAGTATTTGGATTAAATTATATATGTTGATGCCTTGGGACATAGAAGCTCTGCTAAAGAAGAAATCTAAAGATGATAGCTGAATTTCAAAATGGCAACCATATTTTATAAAGACATAATCTTAATTCAAATACCAGCATGAAATTTTATATGGCCGCTATTTATCAAAATATGTTTTGTTCTGTGGGATTTGCTACTCTGTGGAGTTGCTGTTTTTCTCGTTAAAGTCTTTAAATTATTTACCACTTGCTTTGCTGGTGCTCCTCTTTCCTTCAGAATGTTCTCCCAATGTACTAGCTTGCGTGTCCAGCCATCTATTTATCCAACTTAGTCAATTATACTGGTATACATTGATAACTATGAATAGATAGGGCTGGGGTAATAATAAAGATTGCTGTTAACACAATAAAAGGCCTTTCAATTAACCTGGGAATGGGAACCTAAAATGAGTGACTTACAATTGTTGAACGCCTTCCTTCAAATTGTGAAAACTTTGGTCCAAATCTGAACACCTTGGTCCAAATTTTGAACACCTAATGGTTCAAATTTTATTACATATATTCAAATTTTGGACACCTCAAATTTTTCGCGCTTGCTTTGCTTGCATTCACGAACTCCGTCAAGGGGAACAACAATTATATTGGGTCCATCACGGAACTAAGGTTTGTCTTTTTGAAGATAACAGATCGAGTTATACAAGTATTATTCTGTCAGGCCAAAATTGGCAACATGTTTTGATTTTGCATGTTACATACATAGAAAATCCTCCTCTTCTTTATGGAAAAAGATAAGGTTGAAATACTTGTAATCATACCTATACTTTGTGTTTCAGGGGAAGGTTTAATATTTACCAATAGAATGGCTCAAATGAAAGCAAACAGTAAGACCTTGCTGACTCAGCTTGTACAAGATGCCGTTCTGAAACTCTGCACTCAACACATCACCTTCGACACCCAGCTGGAAATAGATGGCATCATATGTGTCAGTCCTGGAGAGATGGTCCCGGAGATTGTCATCAAGATGCATCGTACCATCATGAAGCCAGAAGAGCCAGTTCAAGCACAATGGGCAGATATCACTGGGTCTGATGTATACACAGGAAGCCCACAGGCTACACATACTCAGTCCCAGAGGTCCCGTAATCGATCATCACAGATTAGAGGGAGCCCCCAGCAACCATCACCGAGACATGATCCTCCACATTCCAAACGTCGTTTAGACAACCAACCTCAACTAGAACAATATGCAATACCTGATAGCATGCCACAGACCAGCATCAATATTAAACCAGAGCCTCCTTATTTGGACAGCCAGACACTGTCTGGTTCTGTAGGCTCTGGGGATAGTAACACTGGTTATGGCTTTGAACCTGAAAGTTCATATGGTAAGGCTCTTATTTATGATAATTGATTCCATAAAAACATGTTTTCTGTGAAATAAAGAATTCAGGGAATAGAATTTATATTCAGAAAATCCTCTATCAGATCCTGTATCAGTCAAATCATGTATCGGATCATGTATTGGAATCTGGTATAAGTCAAAATCCTTTATCAGATCACGTATCAGAAGATATTATGGAATAAATAGGTTATTGATTATCATGGTGGAATATGAATTTTTCCTTGAGAAAACATGATATTGGCCTTTGAAAATATCATTTTGACACTGGCTATCACCCTCAATCAATATGATATTTCCCCAGCCAATATCATATTTTCCCTCAGAATTAAATTTAAATTCCATATGTCATATTGAGTGAATGTGATCTCAATATGATTTTACCCTGGTGCAATACAATTTTTCGAGTATATGTAATGATTTTGAGTTTTATCTGACGTACTCTGCATTTAGCTAAATATGCTAAAAATTTAGCTAAATTTTTTTCAAAACTATTGACATTTTCCATGATATTCAATAATGGTTAACACTTTTAGTAATCAGAACAGCAGAAATTTATGTTATGCAATTGTGTGTCCAATGTGGGCTATTACAAAAGTAGTGCCCTAAATAGCCCTTTATATCATATATAGCTATATTTATTTATTTATCTTAAATAGGTGTCCCCAGTGGTAGTGCAAAAAAACGTAAGCCACCAGAGCTTGATACAACTTCAGTTGCCAACAAAATAATCAAAACTGAGGAGCCCATTTTAATAGAAGAAGACATGACAACGCCAACTGACCAGACATACATGGGGGAAGATAATGGTGCAATTGTGCAACAAGGTGAGATATCTTTATTATTATAAGTTTCTATTGGCAAGCCATACTTTTACAATCTTTAATTGGAAATACATACAAACAAACCGCGAAATGATCAGGGTTCCATTTCTCAAATAGGTCTGGACTGTGGGTATCAATTTTGCTAATGATGTTTTGTGCTATATTATGATCAGTTTGTTAAGCAGATCTCTTAAGTTCTTCCATATTCAATAAATTGATTGGAAACTTTCAGGTATGCTAATCTTTAACTGGTTTTTGGATGTGCTTGACAAGTATTATTTTGCCATTTTAGATTTTTTCTTCATGTAATTTACAATGCCTTGTATTGTATCACATTTTTAGCAAAACCATAAAATGGATTGATATGAAATATTCAGAATTGCTTTTTTTTAGTATGAACGTTGTATTCAGTTCTAGATGTTTTGTTGTTCGAGTGGCAATATACAATGTACATCACATTGTTTCCTGTTTATTCTTCTTCATTTTCACAAGTTTCAATCACAGGCTGATATCGAAAGATTTTTCCGCTGTGTAGAGCATGTTATTTTTCATAAAAACACTATGAATACTTCAAAATTTATTTACAGCAAAAATTAACACTCCATTTAGTTCTTGTGTCAACTTATTTAGTATGGCTTGCCACTAGTTAAATGAGAAACAAGAGACATGACTTTGTGAAGTCATGTACAGTAAAACTTGTCTGTCCAAACACCTCTGTAATTTTAGAGACATTTAGACGAGACAGGTTTACTATATTGAATTCATTATTCAGGTTTATCTCCCTTTTCATATCCAAAAAATCAGGTAAATTAAAATTTTATTTATCTGTACAGGGCGTCCACAAAAAGTATACCCAACTTCAAAGGCGAATTACTAGAATCTTAAGCAGTTTTTATGTCCCCACGACATAGTGTGGGACCATATTGTCGGCCTAGGCGTGTCCGACTGTCTGTCCGTCCGTCCAGAATCCTAAGCAGTTTTTATGTCCCCACCACATAGTGTGGGGCCATATTGTCGGCCAATTTCAAATTTTCAGGGATGATTCTTAGTAGGAAAATCTAGAACTGATTAGTTTTTTTGGCATTCTGGGTAAATGTCAAGGCAGCCATTTTGGATTTTCCGTCCTAAAATCTTGTCTGTAAAGTCTTGTCTATGCATTTCCAGGTGAACCGTTCTGTAGATCAATTTCAAATTTTCAGGGATGATTCTTAGTATGAAAATCTAGATCTGATTAGTTTTTTGGCATTCTGGATAAATGTCAAGGTAGCCATTTTGGATTTTCCGTTTTGAAATCTTGCCTGTAAAGTCTTGTCTACGCATTTTTAGGTGAACCGTTTGGTAGATCTATTTCAAAATTTGAGGGATGATTCTTAGTATGAAAATCTACATCTGATTAGTTTTTTTACATTCTGCATAAATTGTTAAGGCAGCCATTTTGGATTTTCTGTCCTAAAATCTTGTCTGTTAAATCATGTCTACCCGTTTTCAGGTGAAACGTTTGGTAGCTTAATTTCAAATTTTCAGGGATGATTCTTAGTATGAAAATCTACAAACAGATTAGTTTTTTGACATTCTGGGTAAATGTCAACGCAGCCATTTTGGATTTTCCATCCCGAAATCTTGTCTGTAATATCTTGTTTACATGTTTTCTGGTTAACTTGTGACGGATCAATTTCAAATGTTCAGGGGTGGTTCTTAGTATGAAAATCTTGAACTGACTATATTTTTGGCATTCTGGGTAAATTTTAAGGTGGCCATTTTGGATTTTCCGTCCTCAAATTGTGTTGGTAAAGTCTTGTCTACTCATTTTCAGTAGACTTTAGATATACAATTGACTTAAAAGCTGCATATCATCAAGTAGAAGTTTCATTGATCAAGAGGCTCTTCGGATCCAATTTCTCAAGAGGGAGGTACCAACAAAAAGCTATGGAAAATTATCCAAAAGAGTTAAAAGCATGAAACAAGTTTGAATTAATTAATAATGTTTTGAACACAAAAAACATTCACTGTGTCATTCTTTCTTGAATGCAAACTTGGCACAGTGCTCATTTTACCACCTTTCATAAAAATCATGGTTGCTCAGTCATCCACGACAGCTACATAGGTACCATTGGATGGAGGAGAAACTAGCCCTTTTACTGCTACCTTCGTATTTTTTGAAAATTGCTCAGAATTCTAGTATCCTAGCTTTGAAGTTGGGTATACTTTTTTTGTAGACTTGCTTACTTCAGGTAAATAAAAACAGATCCACTGTGAAAAAAGGAAACAAGTAACTACAGGGCGTTCAATAAGTATTGCTAATTTTGTTATGACTTTTGTTATCTTGCATTTTCCTTCATGAAACTTTTACAACATAAGCAACACATATCTGACCTAATTCTACCCAAATTTCCAGACACCCGACTTAGTATTGACTAAGTTATGGTTTCTATAGTAACCACTGTCACGGATACGCGGGGCAACCTTAAGGGTTTTCATGATGACTTATTGTTATACATCAAATAAACACTTTGATGAATAAAAACTGTTGATATGGTCAAATCTTGATGTTGTCAGTTTGAATTATATGTATTATCTAACAGCGGTGAAAATACATCTGAGAGGAATATCGCACTAGAATCTCAATCAGCGAACGTCTGCAGTGAACACTGCACATCCCTAGCCACACACTTCAACGTCCTCAAAGAGCAATATTGACCTATATGTTCCACCAGGATAAGGCCCCTGCTCACAGATCCTCTATTCTCCTAAATACAATAACAGAGCTTTGGCATGGAAGCATTGCCCCACACAGCATATTTCCCAGATAAGGCCCCACTTGATTTTGTTGTATTCGCCTCAGTGAAAAGGATCTGAGAGGAATATCGCACCAGAATCTCAATCAGCTGGTGTCTACAGTGAACACCCCCTAACCACACACTTTAAGGGTGGCTTCAAAAATGTGTACCACGAATGGTTCGCCAGACAGCAACTGTGCATTGACGCTAAGGGTGT
This sequence comes from Owenia fusiformis, assembly GCA_903813345.2. NCBI lineage: Eukaryota > Metazoa > Annelida > Polychaeta > Sabellida > Oweniidae > Owenia > Owenia fusiformis. Next base: position 14,477,031 of record CAIIXF020000002.1, on the reverse strand, counting down.
CTCATTTTGAAAATGGTATAAATGATACTGCTTTCAACACTCAAAATGTCGTCCAAAGTGACGTCAGAAATTTGCCCCGCATATCCATGATACTGGTTACCTTAGTAACCATAACTTTGTTAATACTCATTCGATTGTCTTGAAACTTTCAAATAAAGTTAGATATATATACCTTATGTTGTGAAAGTTTCATGAAGGAAAAACAAACCGACCAAAAGTTATAGCAAAATTAGCAATACTTATTGAACGCCCTGTATAATGGCAGTAAATATAAACAAACAGCTTTATCACATTGCATTTTGAAAGAATGTTGTAGGAACTTGGATTTATTGTGTCAGAACAATGCATAAATGATAATGAAATGATAGGTGAAGTTCTAACAAGAGTAGGTGCATGTTCAGTATGTTGACTTATCAGCATGTTGGTGTAACCAATGTTATCTACTAAGAAAATGTTGCCATGTGCATTGTTTTTTCATGCAGTTTTCTCGAAAGTCTGTATGACCTGTTTATCAATCAGTTGCTGTAATCACTGTTTTAAGTGCCCACGACCTAAAAAGCCCCAATCCCTCTTCACAAAGTTCAATTAATATCGAGGAATGACCATTGTATTGAATTTTTAAAGAAATCAAGTGGGCAAAGATAGAGTACTTACAATAAAATGCGGTAAAAGTGACACATTTTGTAATTTGATGCATCCTCCTGATAAATACATGAACAATTAATGCTGTTACCACCATTACATTTATCATTGGGTACTTTTTACATATTCTAAGCTAATATTCTTGCAAAATATTCCATAATGAATGATGGAAATGTTCAAACATAACTTTCGGCATCCAGCGAAGAAAGCTTCTTAACATTTCTCTTTAGTTCTCACGAATTTTACATGAAAAATGAGAATCTATGATTAGATTAAAAAAACATAAGGTATAACTTTTATCCAACAGTCTCTATAGTGGAAATAATGAATATAATCAGGGAAAACAACTCCTCAAATTCAAATTATTGCCAAACATGTAATTCCTGGGGAATTTTTACTTCTTTTGTGTATATGCGCTTATTAGAATGATTTGAAGGCGGTACTTGCCTTGGGGCTAATTACAGAGAACATGTCATGTAGAATTTTTTTTTATTCATTACTTTATTTATTTATATCAGTAAAATATTTTACACAAGAACTCCTCGATCGCCTTTCAGCATTATAGAGGATCAAATAAGCACAAATAATGTAATACAATAGCAAATGTGTGCTGGTCAGGCACATAAGTTTCCTGGGTCTTGGGTGATATCAGGTCTGGAAGCCGGGCCGGTACTCGTTAGGTTTTGAGAGCCAAGTTGTTGGTGTGAAGAAAAGTTGCAACAGTTGTCAAAATAAGTGAATTTTTATCTAAGGAGATGTCAAGACTTCCATGCTTAAATAAGTTCAAGTAATAATTTTGATTTCTATGTTCAATTTGTGCTATTTCATTGATATCTTTAAATAACTTTTCTCTCTCTACAGTTAATAGTAGGCAGTGAAAGAAAACATGTTTCAAGGTTTGGGGAAGTCCACATGTACAATTAGGAGTATCAATAAAATTAAAGTTGTGAGCATATAACTGGGCTTTTAACAGGAGATCAGCTCTAAGTCGATTAATGATAATTTCATGACTTCTTGAGATGTTGAGTTGGCTTGTAGTTATAGTTTGAGGTTGATCCGAAAAAAATAACTTTTGTTTATGTTTGAAGGTTTGAAGAGTTTTACAAAGTTTGATCTTATTTGGAAGGCTAAGCCAGCTAGAAATAGCAGCTGGAACTGCTGATTTACGATAGGTTTCTGAGCATCAGACAGGTAATCTGAATTCACGGTGTTCACGAAGATCACGACCCCTAGGGTTACGGAATTTTTCAAAAATTTCATCAATGTATATTGGAACAGGGCCATTAACTATTTTGAACATTTGATTATTTATTTGAATTTTTCGCCGGGTTTCCAGAGTGGGCCACTGAAGTAAAGAAAGCACCTTTTCGAAACTACTTCCATGGAGACAGCCAGAGCAAGATAGTGCAGCTTGATAGTATAATCTGTCTAGTCTTTGAAGGAGGTACTTTAGGAGCTGTATTGTAAAGGACAGTTCCATATTCAAAATGTGGACGAATGAAAGAATTAAAAATAGTTTCAATGTGTTTAGAAGTCATCATATTTTTGAGTGCCTTTAATGGACCAAGCATTTTACTAATTTTGTCAAAAATATCATTTATATGCTGTCTATGAGTTAGAAAAGGGTCAAAAGTATAACCAAGATGTTTGTGCACATTGACTCTCTCAATTTCCATATTATTTAGAGTAGATGAACTAACATTGTCTAGTTTCATTTTGGATCCATGAAAAATGATTTCACAACTTTTTTCAGGCTTAAACTGTAAGCCCCATGTTTTCGACCAAAGCTCAATATTCTGGAGACTCGAGTTCACAATATTATTAATTTGATGAGGATTCTTAGGATCAAATGAAATGTAGGATTTAGAGTGAACATTTCCCTAAATAGAGTTCACTAGCCCGTCTTGTGCTGGAAACTGTCAAGAAATTCTATAAATAGGAGATTCCCTGTTTATAATTCTAAACAGAGTTTTATTAGTCCCTATTTTGTTCTATTGTTTGACATCAAGAAACCAGGATTTGATGTTTGTCAATTCAGCAGCAGCTTAAAAGAAAGATGTAAAATGGAAGAAACAGTAAACAATTAAAAAGTTTCTTGAAGAAAATCCATGAGTACAGTTGTATCATTTGCAAACAAAATTTGAAAAGAAACAGTTTAAAAGTGAATATTTGGATGAAATTAGCATGCCTAAAGGCAGCATTGGAAGAGTTTGAAATCCCCTTCTTACAGGAAAGGGGAGAAAAAGAAGATTTGATCTGTGCATTGAATATATGTATATAAGAAGGAAAATATATATGTTTACTGAGAAGAACAATGTGTGGTATGCAAAGGGAGAAAGTTGAAAATATATATTCACAAGGAGAGAGATGAAAAGAGGGGAAAAGACATTCACATGCATGTTAAGGATTCTTACAAACTTCATTCTAATAAGGAGATAAGGAAATGGAAGTAAACACTACATTCATGCAATAAAGATGACAACGAATATTGCTATTAATTTAGTTGAAAGAGTTTGGTGGTTTTCAGGTATTTAACTGGTGGTCCACAATTCATTTATAAAAGGCTTAGCTATGTACCTGTACACCTATGTATGGGTGCACAAAGTTTCTTCCAGAAGGTGTTCCTGGGTCATATCTTCCATGATTGCACGCATAAAATTATGACTGGCAGGATATATACCCTTGAGATACTGCTTACTTTATCGGTGGCTATTATGCAATACAAGGATATATTATAATGTAGATTGATTATGGATATTTAACTGCTACAAACAATGATGATATATTCAAGACTTTAAACAGCAAGACACATCGCTCATTGTAATATTAAACAAATACTGGACTAGTATTTTTTCCTCGGATAGGTATTCTGGCATATCCACCTCATGGTCATCCAGTATTTATTTTATTATGCACCTCCCTTGAGAAATACTTTATTTTAAAGAATGGGTCTACTAAAACAGAAGCGGAGCCTAAAAACTCTGGTGTTCGACAATCAAAAATTCCATTTATTCTCTCATTTGGCCTTATTCTTACGTATTCCCTCCATATATAATAAGTTTGGCCGATCCCGTATCTAGCGCCACCTACCTTTTGTCAGTTAATCACAGGAAATTGAATAGAAATCCCCTGTTCTCATATCACGCAAATCTTTTCTCCCTCGCATTCATCTCAAATTCAACATGGAAGAGATTCTAAGAAAATGACGTCATCAACAATTGGACTCGTCGAAAGTATTTTTTCGAGGATAGGTATTCTGGTATACGGGATGGTTGGAGATCTCGTTGCTTCAATACTGGATAGAACGAGATCTTGCTGCCACGTATGGCAATAGACCCCGCAGCTCTTAACCAATCAGATTTGAGTATTTTAATGAGGTGCATAATAATTAATAATACATTCAACAGTTTAGCAGATAACACTGTTAAATATGTTCAACAGGCTGACATTGGGTACTTTCTATCTTCAGACCCAAGTAATAAACACCACTTCACAAACTATGGACAGACTGATGAATTCATACTTGTGGAATCCCCCCTTTCTGGGGAACTCCCCCTCACACAGGATCCTAGAGGAAGAAGTTTCATAGATGTTAAAGAAGAGACTCCTTGTACTATATGTAGCAAACACTTCCCAACGAATCGCTGCGTTGAGTACCACACTATGACTGTACATAATAAGTACTGTAGTGAGTGTAACATGAGGCTAGATAACCTACATGAGGCTGAGCTACAGAGTCATGTTGAGGCACATATTGGCAAAAAGCCTCATCACTGTACATATTGCTTTAAGTTGTTCAATGGGAGAACTAGTGTTGGGATGCACCTGGCCAAAGACTTGAAGTGTCTAATATGTGGACAACAAATAATTAGAAGCAATAGGAGACAACATCTGCACTTGCATAGCAACTGTTAGTAGTTCTATAGCAACTATCAGCAATTTCAAAGTAATTGTTGGTAGTGACATAACAACCATGAGCCATTTCATAGCAACCATTATTAATTCACTTACAACCAAAATGTCAATGGAACAACTTCTGAAACAATCTTGATGTATTTATTAAAGAATCGCCCAATCATTGGGTATTAGGTACAACGATATGATAATATATTTATACAATAACATATTTACACTTGCTTCCCAGCCTCACATAAAAAATTACATAATCACGGCCCTATGTATAGTCTGTCACATGACCTTATGGATGATGGGTGGAATTAAATCATCTTTAGACATTGATGGTACGGGACAAGTTTCACAGAGATACAAAGTCTAAAACCATATGTTAAAAGTATAATTATAATCCTGAAGTGGAAAGACTCGGGAATGGTTCACCCACCCATTATCCAAAAAGTCACATGACAAACTATATATACATAGGGTGATAATTAATACAACATCATTATCAGAATTAAAGAAAATTCAAATTTTAAAGTATGAACATTTACAAAGTGAATGATTCACTTTAAGATAATTTAGTATATAAATGATTAAGAAAACATGTGAAATAATTTGTTCATGTATAATAAACAACTTGTAGTTATGTAGTGAATATCTTTATGTTACTAAAAAGTTGGTTGGTCAGTAAATGTCTCTTGAGTAGTCAGACTTTTGATTATGAAATTGTAACTTTAATGACAACTTTGTAAGAAATAACTGTTACTATATTGACAATAGAGATGTTAATTGAACTTGCACATAAGATCTAAAGTGTGAGACTGTTGCATCAGTCTAATGTCCTCATTGCCATTTCTGGCTGAACAGGTATTGAAGTGGTACAGCAGCACATTCCTTTATTATGCACCTCATTTAGATACTGCAATATGGTTTTAAAGTTGCTTTTAAATTTGGCAATACTCTTCTAGATATTTTTTACACAGGCTTTCCCATGGTTTTAACAACGTTCCCCACTTAAGAGTTTCAATTTTCAATAATTCGAGTACTAGGCCTACTAAAGCTCACATCAGAAACTCAGGTAGGAAATAGAAAAAAGTGTTCTGTAATAGGCTACATCAAACACCAAAAAGTGTGGACATATTGTTATAGTCTCCATTTTTGTGACTGTGGTTGGTGGTTGATGGTTGGCGTCTGTAACAAATTCTTCCAATGTCCAAGTTCTCAGCAGTTTGAAATTTGACCTTCAAGGACCTTTTCATTACAATATTGTGAAAAAAGGTCAAAAAGGTATTTTTTCAACTTGCCTCAAACTGACCAATGTTTTTCAAAATCATTTCAAATCTGAAGTGGCAATAATTCAAGCACAGCGCTATATAGTATGTGAACCACTGTTACTATATGACAATATTCAAAATATGTCCTTGTTTTGATCTGATAAACTGGTGAAAACGGAACCCTTTAATTTCAACAAACATTTATAATGACATCATCATGATTTTTAGGGGTAGATAAAGTGACAGAGTTCAATGCTGGAAACAGTAACCTAACAAAGAAATTCCAGGAACATTATTTTCTGTCTAAGGCCCTCATGTAAAGTCATTCAAAAATGTTAAAAAATTAAAGAATGATTTTTGGCTTGGAGAACCAAATTCATCTGCATATTTCAATATTATCAATGTCGCCAAATATGTTCATATTTTTACGTATTGCAGATTTTAATGTCCTTATAGTATACTTTAGTTTTAATGATGCTAATATTTTTTATTATTTCATATAAAATATTAGCAAACCCCCTACATCGTTTTCATGATTGGTACAAACTTTTGAACAACATGTTTTGCATAATTATGATGCACAGATGTAAAAAAATTATCACATGAAAAAATCAATTGAATAATGTATGCTTATTAAAAATATTGAAAAACAATAAATTTTTAAATCGTGTCTAACAGAATTATGCAATACATGTTGTACAAATCATGAAATCGACTCAATATTTTTTAATAAAAAATTAAAAACAATTCCATCATTAAAACTAAGGTATACAAAGACATTGAAATCTACAGCACGTAAAAATATGAAAATCTTTTGCGACATTGATAACATCGAAATATGCAGATGAATTTGTAAAACAGAAAATTTTGCTTTTTAGCTCATTGAATTTTGGATTTCTGTGTTAACCATTATTTCATAAAAAATGCATCTTATGTACCTAATGGAATAAGTTTTTAAATTAAGATGAATTGACTTTCTTGTATGTAAATATTGATGAAGACAGTTTTTTAGCCTTCACAGAAAACATAATTCATCCAAATCAACATTGTTTCCTGCATATCATACTCTAGCAGCACGTGGTTGTGAATTGAAACTCCTGAATGAGACAGCTACATTTGATGTACAAACTCATTTCTATCTTCAGACAAAAGCAACCAACAATACATTAGAGCAGAGGTTTCCCAAACTGAAGCAGATATTTTCCAAACTGGATCAGATATTGTCGTAACTGGAGCTAGATTGCTGCACCATAAACAGAAGACATTCATAGATGTTGTAGAGAAGCACCAATGTAATGTGTGTGAGGAGTTGTTTCCTAGCAACCGTTGTGTAGAACATCACACAATGTTAGTCCACAACAAATACTGCAGCATTTGTAACAGTAGAGTGGATGAGCTGACTGAGCAGGAGTGTAAAGCTCATGGCAGGGAACATATAGGAGAGAAACCAAACCACTGTGTGCACTGCTACAAGTTATTCACTGGCAAACCTGGTGTTGCTATGCACCTAGCTAGGGACCTGCAGTGTCTCATATGTGGCATGAGGATACTAAGAAATAACAAGAAAGCTCACTTAGAATTGCATTCGCAACATTAACATAAGGACATTGATATTTGTTTTTTGAGGCCAGAAAATGTAAAGATCCCTATTGGTTTTTATACTTTGTATTAGTATTTTGCAAACTCAATATGCCCAAATATGGGCGATGAGGAAATAAACTGATGAAACTTTTTATGAAACTAAACTAACTTAAACTTTTCTCATTTAGTCTCTTTAAGTATGTCTCTCTTAGCAGAACTTGAGGTACTACCTCTAGGTACAAAATGGGTCTATGTGATACCAGTATTGAAATTCGATGCCACTTGCAGCACTATATCAAATCTCATCAAGAATGGATGATCTTGCATAGGTACCTACTACCTATGCTAGAACCAGCTCTTATATCTCAACCAACAACAAGTGAGGGAGTCATTTTCTCAATGGGATTCATTCTCATAAAATCATATGACAGAAATTGACAAGTTAGTTTCATGGTTTTAACTGTGCTTGTAGAGAATGTTTTAGACCTTCAGTAACAATTAGCTGTTATAACAATGGTAACACTTACACACGTAAATGAAAATCAAAGATAGCAGACAAGTTACTAGTATTTGAAAGTGTGAGCAATAGACTGCCTATAATCACCCCATATTTTAGGAAACAGAGCTGTTGAAATTCATATCTAGAGCCAATTACTTGCCAGTAAATCAAAGCTAGTTGAAGCTAGTAAATGTTAAGGTGGCCATTTTGGATTTTCTATTCAAAATCTTCAAAAGTCTTGTCTACATGTTTTCTGGTGAATGGTTGACGGATCAGTTTCAAGTTTTCAGGGGTGATTCATTTGGGCATTCTGTGTAAATGTTAAGATGGACATATTGGATTTTTTGTCCTAAAATATTGGAACAGCATACATGTACATCCTAACCTATTTTGTGTTGAAAAATAACCAAGCAACTAACTCAATTTAGCTCAGAAAAGTAGTTCAGAGAAAATTATTTAGTTTTCATTAAGTTTATATATGCATAAAGGCATAGAATCATAGATTGAACGGGTGAAATAATGTGACTTTTGCCTGAAGTGTTGAATTTGATGATCTAAAAATAAAAGTGTTGATTTCTAAAATGACAGGAAAGGAGTGGTATCGATATGGAGAACACACGTTTCTCTTAAACCAGTAATAAACAAAATCTAAAAAATTAACACATCGTCAATTTAATGGTCATCTTTTGAATGGTAACAATATAATTTGAAAAATATATATATATATATACTTTCATCTATATTGTTTTAGAAAACACATCAAACATTTGTTTTGTTCTTGGTATCATGTTTCCAGAGTGAAATGAACCATCTTTCCGGAACCTCATTGGAACAAAACAACATAAACACAACATGTTTAGGTCTCTCAATATTGTAATTGCACAAAGGAAATTTTGATTGATTTCAAAAAAGTATCTTGTTAATGAAATAAGGGGGTTATCTTGATTTTTATCTATTTTGGGGGGATTTTGTTTTAATTTTTGAATACTTTTTTAAAATCAACCAAAAATTCCTTTGTATAACTATAATATTGAGAGATCTAAAAACATGTTGTACATGTATATGCTATTTTGTTCCAACAACTGAACAAGGTTCGGAAAGACATTTTATTTCATGCTCAAGAACTGGTAGAAAGGAGCAAAAACAATTGCATAAAAAAAACCAAAAAATGTTAAAGGGTGACGCATATCGTTTAAGCAAATCGAATGCTCGTTTCTGGTGTTGCTCACTGTTTAGTATAAAAGGCCCGATCCCGGAATAATACTCAAGGGGTCACAGGTTCGAGTTCGTTGTGTCAACACCTCTAACTGTTATATAGCATAAGTATATTATAGATCGTCACACATTTATAAAAGGGTGATTTTTATTTTGACAAATCAATTCCACATTTATGGGTGAAGTTTCAGGATCTTCTATTTGTGTATAATAAGGAAAAATTGGCATCTAAATTTCCCCATAACGTAATAGCACACAGCTTGGCATATGAAATATCCTACAAATGAAACAAAGCAAGACAAACCGGTTTCTAATACAAGGATTTATATTGGCTGTTGTACATGTATTCTTTGAACGCAATCACTCTTTGGATAACGTTTTCAAAATCATTATAAACGGATTACTTTATCTCAAAGACAATTTCAATAAACTGGATTTTACAGAACTCCCCTTATTTCTTAAAAATGGACTGATCCAGTTGATTCGCCTGGAGCCGCCATATTGTTTTTATACGGGATGCTAATCGGAACCCTTTAACAAAAACAGTTATACAAGGGTCGATCCAGATATTCTGATAAAAATGCTCTCATTTTTTTATTTTTGGGAGTTATAACATCAAACTTGCACAAAATGAGGATGATTTAATTGCTCATAAAATATGTAAGTTTAGTCAACATACGGGCGCTAATGCGTTGCTAGGGTAAAAAATTGGTAACCATGGAAACGGGACCTGGGACAAGTAGCTTTTTTGTCTATTCATATTTTGTCTTTACATACTTTTATATCCATTATGACCCATTTTAGAGTAAAATATTCTTCAATTAGCATTTTAGCAGGTGCACCTACAATCAATTAAGTGTTTAATGACATCACAACAGACAATTGTCCATTGTGAGCAAATAGAAGCTGGCTCCAAATTCAAATCACTTGAGCAAGTTTTATCAAAGTGTGCAAAAGTGAAAATCAAAATGTCAGACTGCATAAGTGCAAAGGAGGCTAAACGCGAAGTACAAACTCAAGTGCGGAGTGCCATCAGGTTTCTTGTAAAAGATGGAAAAAGCAGAGGAGAGACGATCAATGCCATAAAAGGGTTTATAGAGATGATGCAATATCAGTACCAGGGATGACCATATTCCCCTGATTTAGCGCCATTGGATTTTGCGATTTTTGGGAAACTGAAGAGTGACCTCAAAGGCAGGCGTTTTCATGATGTCAATGGGATGAAACAGGCAGTTATGCGTTCCCTGCACACCACTGCAATGATGTATATACTTGCTGGGTTGATAGACATAGACGATGTGTGGCTGCACAAGGACATTATTTTGAGCGCATGCAGACATAAAGGACATAATAGTTGATTTAATCAGTCTGTGAGACTCTTGATTTTGTAGTGAAACTTTTATTCTAGTTTTGTTGTCCCAGGTGCCGTTACCATGGCAACGAATAAGTTCTCCCGTGAGCAGAGTTATGAAGGAATAAAATTTATATTTTTATATCTTTTGCCAAAATAAATTATCTTTTGTCTGCCCAGATTACAAGTAATTACTTCCAAAAATAAAGAAATGAGAGCATTTTTATCAGAATATCTGGATCGACCCTTGTATAAAATATTTCTAGATAATTTTCGCATTAAATTTTTGTCAATCAGTCAACATTACATAAAATACCATGTTTTTTACAGAATGTTTTCAGTGATTGGTTTAAGAGAAAAGCATTGTTGAATTCAGTTCTCCATATTGATACCAATCCTTTAAATATTTTAAATTATAAGATGCACAACAAGTAATATTTGAATGATTAAAGGAGCAACAAGGACTGTAGAGAGAAAATTATTGTCCAGACATTTGATTTCTGATAAAAATGTTCAGATTAGACAGGTCACTTTTTCAATTCTGGTTGTTCACTGTTCAGATTAGGAGGTGTTCAGATTTCAAGGTTTTTTTAACATGGGAGTCAATGGGAGGAAAAATGGGACCGAAAAAAAGTGTTCAAATTGGAAGGTGTTCGGATGAGCCATGTGTTCAGATATACAGTTTCTACTGTATGTCACTAAAAAGGGTTTTATAATTTAGATAATCAATAAGTATTTTCTAATGCAGGAGGATACACGATTAATACGCGACACAATGTCACTTTGGGCCTAAAGTCAACAGATGAAGCCACTAAAGAACTTACAGATGACTACCCTTGCCCACAATGCTCCAATCTGTTCCCAAGCCCACGTTGCCTAGATTACCACAAAATGGTGGTCCACAACAAATTCTGTGATGTCTGTGGCCATAGAATTGATGATGATCTAGATGTCACGCATCATGGACAGCAACATACTGGACTGAAGCCCTATCAGTGTTATATATGCTACAAATTGTTTGCAGGGGTTAGTGGCATAAGTGCACATGTTGCCAAGGACTTAAAATGTCTGCTCTGTGGACGACAGTTCCAGAGAGGTCAAAAGAACCAACATTTTAAGCATTATCATCGCTAAGACTTTGCTACATTATTTGAATGGTACATGTAGTGCAAAACAATGAATGGATAATACACATTCTGGAAAATGAATAGACAGTGAGGTGTGAAAGAAATGTACTGAAATGCACTGAGCTGATAGATCACAAATTAATTTGCAGATATTGTTAGACAGATGTGGGTCAGATGTTTAAAACTAATAAAGTTGAACAAAGAACTGAACGTTTAAAAACAAACACCAGATTCATGTTGAGTTAGTTACATTCCTATAAGCAATATACCCACCAACATATTTTTATGTAATAGGGCTACTTTACAGATTACAACTAAAGGCAACCATTGGCATAATGGGATGACATTCAAGTTGTGATATCTCATACTTATATGGGTTTGGGTAAGATGACACTCGGGAATATATCATATCTGATGGGAGTGGGCAGAATATATTGTCTGTCTCAAAAATGCAGAGTGTCTAGGGGGGGTATTTGAGTCAGTTAACTATTAAAATATAGTTACCTCTCCTTCATTGAACTTTTCAATTGGTCCCTTCCTTCCTTCCAGGGATCACACCAAAACCATGCATTAGTGCAGGCCTTAAAATACATGTACATAACACAGAGTGGGCCAAACATAGTATACATGCATCTCTAAAGCATTATTAATCTCACCTGAATTGCTTCTGTGCACCAAATACTACCTAGATGGATATTCTAGTCTAAATGTTACAGTAACTGCCACTTATGATACACTAGATAAATAAATTCCACTTTCTACTTCTAGACATATTGGCCAACTATGAGTCGCAATCAGGAGTTCCTGTAGCACAGGATTACCCACAATGTAACAGTGCTGGCCTACCTGACCCAATAGAATTGGAGCAAGATTACAATTGCTCGGTGTGTGGGAAGGTATTCCCAAGCCCCCGTTGTGTAGATTATCACCAGCAGATTGTACATAACAGGTTCTGTGATATGTGTAATGGCAGAATTGACAAAGAGGCTGATCCGGAACAACATCCCCTTCAGCATACTGGCCAGAAAGCAGCACAGTGTAATGCCTGTTATAAGCTGTTTAATGCAGAAACTAGCCTGAAATCTCACTTGTGGAAGGACTACAAATGTCTTATTTGCAGTAAAACGTTACGAAGGAATGAAAAGAGCAAACATATGAGAGCTCATATGAAAAACATGTAACCCGACCACCAGTTTTGCCTGATTTCTCTCTAAAGGAAAGCTTCTTTGTTATTCTCAGAATGTACTGTGCATCTGAAATCATAAAAATAGAAAACCAAGAAAATTATTAATTATAGACATTTATAATTCAACAATATAAACCATGCAATTTGTCAATTAATGTATAAACAAAAGGAGTCACTCTGTAGCTAACAAACATTTCTATGTATGATCATAAAACAAGAAATATGTCCTCAATAATCTTGTATACATGTATATCTATAACTTTACTTACTGTTTTTTTCATAGACTGTGTATATGATATGTCTTCTGTGATAAACCATTATTATACTCTATCATACGCTCGATAACTATCAATTATGATATAATATATGACTATTATACTCTATGGTATACTGGATGACTATAAAATATCAATGACTATCATACTCTATGAATGATATACCAGATGACTATCATACTCTATGAATGATATACCAGATGACTATCATACTCATTTAAAATTTGAATGCTTATCTGTGACATGAAAATATGTGTTATCACAATCAATAAAATTGAAACGGATTTGTTGTATAATGTTCTGTTAAACTGATGTTGATTAGTAAATATTCAAATGAGAAAACTCAATAACTACAATTGCAATGTTTGTATCTGCAGACTTGGATTGGACCAACAGATATCCACAAAACACTGGTGATAAATGGATGAAACAAAAAGGTTCCACAATGGGGAAACAATGTGGATCAACACTGGAAACATCTGATATTCAATACTCACTAGAAAATCTCCCTGACCCTGTTGAAGTGGAGGATATATATGCATGTGTGAAATGCAGCATTGAGTACCCTACTCAACGGTGTCTGGATTATCACTCAACGGTTGTGCATAATAAATACTGTGATGTTTGTAATATGAGACTTGATCACCTTGGAGAAGAGCAGCTATTGACACATGGCCAATCACATACTGGAATGAAGTCTCACCAGTGCCAACATTGCTATAAACTCTTTCAGACTAAGAATGGCTTGAGTGTTCATCTGGCTAATGACTTGCAGTGTTTATTATGTGGGGCTCGCTTTATAAAAACTGGAAAATGGGGTCACATGAAGCAGCATAAACAAAAGTGAAATGAGTCCCAGAATTTTTTTTTTTAAATTGTAACAATCAGTAAAATTGTAACAATCAGTTACCTGTACCATTAATGGATAATCATATTGTTTCTCAAACATTGACATTTAAATAGTTAACAAATAAATACCTTATTTAAGAATACATTTTCAGGCTAATAGGGATAAAAACATGAGATGCATTTTTAGCTAATTGTATTTTTAAGATGAACTTCACTGTCGATTGACTTTTTTTCTTCAATTTAGATTTTCTATGTGAAAGATATCATAGCATTATTGCATGGTGGAGGGGGTGATATATTGAAATATCACCTCGAGGGATAAAATATATATATTTTTCTGAGTGGTGATTAATTTAATATATCACACTCTACATCATGTTATAATGCATTTATCATACAAAAACATGTTATACATTTTTTAATTCTGAACAGCATGGGACTTTTTCTATTATATTCAACAAAACTATACAGCAAACTCCACATTTATTTTTTCAAAAAGCCTATTCCAGGCTCTCATTATCATGCCCAAATTAAGCTTTTCGTGGTTCGCTCTTGAATTGAGAAGGTACGGAATTATCAACTTAAAAAACCCTCAAAAAGGACAAAATTTGATTGGTCAATACTTTCCAATGATACATTTCGCGTAGCTATTTGGGTGACCCGAAAGTTCTAAATCAAACCAATTATGCAATTTTGTTTTTTCACCCGCAGGCTAAATAAAACAATAACACCATCAGATTGCGCCACACGGCATTTGATCAATCAAATGAAATTTTTCATATAAACAAGTATCAATGTTTTATTTAGTTTTAGTTTTTGGCATTAGAGATGCGCGAACTAACTGCGCAATGGACAGTGAAGTTCTACCTTCAGAGTAAATGGCATGCACAGTATAAAATATGGAAATACAGTACATCATCCATATGTTTCAGTTTTGCAGCAAAGTACATCTTCAGCAATATGAAACACCATGTACAGCATAAAATATAAAAATACAGTATTAAATATAAGCTATTCAGACATACATCCTAAACGTTCATTTTATAGCATACTAGAGACATTCCCCAACTAATATACAGCATATAATAACATTTATCCTATGCCCAGTAGAGTTTTAGGGAGATAAGTTGGTAGGATATGTCGCATATTCTGATTTTGAGGTTTCCATATCCAGAACCTCCATATCTCCCACCATATCTCCCGCTCCTGGGCATATCTTCCCGCTTTGAAAAAAAATTGAAAAAGAATTTTGAATAAAAGTTGAAAAAAATTTGAAAATTTTCGAAACTATAGCAATATCCTATGGTTTTGAAAAAATATCATTTATATCCAAGAGTGGATATTGATATCTTCAAGATTGAGCGCAGCGAATGAGTGAAGATATTTGTATCCATGAGTGGATGTAATTGATATTTTTGAAAAACCATAGGATTGTCTGTTTATCCCATGAGAAATCATCATCAGCGAAAAAAAGTTGAAAAATATAATTTGAGAAAAAATTTGAAAAATAACTGAAACAATTGTGAAAAAATGTTGAAAAATTTTTAAAAATATTTTTGAAAATAATTTTTTTTGAAAAAATTCGAAATCATCGAATATCACTTTTCAAACCATCGAATATCACTTTTTAAGACATGATATACGAAAGTTTAAAAGTGATATTTGATGGTTTGTGAATTTTTTGCTAAAATATGATATCTAGATCCACATATTAAATATATCTTCATGTGATATTCGATCTATATCCATGCAACCATGGGATAAAGAATTTTATCCCTCGTGAGATATGCACATCTACCTTCGGTCTCACAGGTAGATATGCGATCTCCCTCTGGTAAACCCCATATCCAAAACCTCCCAGTACATACATGCATAACCCTCATTTTTTAATATAGAGCATTAAAATTCATCTTACAAGATCAACAAAATGCATATACAAACAAAAGTATATACAACATAAAATATAATTCATATAGTTTGATACATCTGCTTTATAATAAGCATTGTTCATTATAAAGACTCAGATTTACAACATAAGAAATAATCTACCTTTTCTCTTTAAAAAACACAATGCGCTCCCGACTTACCTTGATGCAATATTATGCACCCGCTTCTTTGGATTCACACCATCTTTTATTCACTAAATAAAATACTTTTCCTAAAATTTCTCAATTAATTTCAGAGATGGAATTCAATGCTGCCCAGTATGGGAAGCCTGTCAATCAAAGCCAACAAAGTGTTTACATAGAGACCAGTGCACCAACAGGAGAGCTCCCAGAGCCAGAGGAGGAACAAAGTGACAACACATGTCCCCAGTGTGGCCCATTTCCTACTAAGCAATGCTTGGATTACCATCTTGCCGTAGTACACAACAAATTCTGTGATATCTGCAATAATCGACTTGACCACCTAGAGCACAGTGAGCTCCTAGAACATGGGAGACAACATAAGGGTGTGAAGCCACACCAGTGTACGAAATGCTATAAAGTTTTCCAATCTAAGACTGGATTGAAGATACACCTCTCTAAAAATTTTGTATGTAAAATATGTGGCAAGAGATTGCAGCAAGGTGCCAGGCAGCATCATATGAACACATACCACTATACACAATGAACACTTAACTCTGTACTTGCACATACACAGATTAGTCAAGCTAAACAGTTTAATGATCAAATCATACAAAGCAACATTTATTATTGAACAGAAATAATATTATTTAGACATTTCAAACATCAGACTCAAATTATTGGACAATGAACATTCACAAAGTAATATTGATGACATTATTATAAATTACACAAATATAAGTTTTCTGGTACTAAACACTATTACTGTGTATTTGTAACACTACTTGGAATAAATTACTTTGATAATTTTTCATTCACAATTTGCTTACTTCTTCAGTAACACTTATTTCCCACCCAACTCTAAATTTTTCTTAGTCTTATACGTCAGTGGTCAACTCCCATTTATTTTATGTTTATGTGTTGTGATATTACATACTTGGATCCTAATTACAATAGATTCCTACCTTATTCAAGTTTCACGGTCTATATCTTTCATTTTTGCACAAAAGGTGCTATAGTGATAAATTTTCTTTAGAATATATAGATCATACCTGCCAACCTACCATAATTTTACGGGAATCTACCGTAAAATTTTTGTTTTTCCGTAAAAAAAGACAAATTACCATATTTTCTCATAAAAACGACCGTAAAAAATCTACAGTAATTTTAGCGAAATCTACCGTAAGATATTTTATTATAATTCGATTTTTTCTATAAGAACAGCTGTAAAATAAACCGTAAATATTTGAAAATCTACCATATTTCTGCTGAAATTAACAGTATTCTTGTTCAAACTACCGTAAAATCTACCATTATTATTTGGAAATTCTGTAAAATTGAAGTCTTCCCAGATCCTGTATTGCCTTTGTAATATTCCATTACCAACCCAAAAATAAATATGTGTCGGCATGTCTGTGACAGTGGTTATTGCGTACTTAGTAAGTAACTAAGTAAGCTGGTGTGTAATCAGTCAACACACTGGAGAGTATCATGATGCAAAAACACAGTGTTCAACTACCACAGGTTCTACTGTAGTTATAAAAAAACTGATGTGTTCAAATTGTTAGTCCGTTTATGAAAGATCATGAATAGTGTGTAAGAAAAACATACTTTATTATTTATTCATTGAAGTGTGTCAAAATCTATGCAAAATCAGTTTTTTAAATCTACTGTAAAAACTACCGCATTTTATTTAAATCTACCATAAAACTACCGCATTTTTCAAAATTGAAAAAAATTCTCATCATGCAGATCAGCCTTTTAGTCAAAAATTAGAGACAATACTGTCAGATGTTTTAGAAAAGTACACGTACATGGAAAATATTGTAAAATGGTTTCAATTTTTCAATTCCTCTATTCCCTTTATTTCCTTTGTTAAATATTCATTGAAGCAGAATTCATATTAATGCAATGGGTGATCCTTTTAAACCACATTTGACTTTCAATGGGCATTTCAACATAAACTAATGTTTCTTCCTGAAGTATGATTAAGTGATTTGATAAGCATGAATTTATTTCTCCACCAAAGACGTTTTAAATTATAAATAGTATGCTTTACGTACTGCATCATGAAGTGTTCACCTGTAAAGCTGCTATTTCCCATCAATATATATAAAACATAGATTATTTAACCTTGCAAGTGCATTGTTAACTCAAAAATTATTAACGATCAACTTTTATGTTTGTTTAATAAAAATTACATGGGCGTATCCAGCAAATGTCAGGGGGCGGGAATTTTTGGTTTGCATCACTTGGAGTGTAGCGAGCCTGGGGGTTTCATCCCCGTGAATTTAAAAATATTTATATTGTATATGGTGCATTCTAAGCAATTCAAACTATGTTTGTTATGTTTTTTCAACAAATTTTACAATATTACTTTTTACTTTTCCCCATCAAATGGATAAAACCATGGAGCAACTCCACAAGAAGTTTCAGATGACTAGCTCAACTGGATGCAGCCATATGTACAGGGTGGTCCAAAAAATGGGACACTCGTATTTCGAAAATAGATGTTGATTTTCTTGATGAAAACATGTCATACTATATATCAGTGTATAGGGAATTTACTCATCTTTAATTTGGTATATCATAAGATCAAATTTATTATAATGTCTGTCAACCAGCGTCCATAATATAAATGATGTCATTTTCGTTTCAAAACGGGTTTTCCAAAACTAGCAAAAACCAAGTTTTATTATCAACTTTATTTACATAAAGAGATTTTCAATATGTCCACCATTTTGATCAATTGTTGCCCTCAATTTTAGCCTTGATTGATATGCTATTGAGACAATAAATTTCACTTCTCAATAATCCTGTCCTTAAGGGGCTGAATAGATCTTAAGGATTTATGGTAAACCGATTCTGTCAGTCCTCCCCATACGTGGTCAGGTGATCCCGTAATCGGGTGATCTGGGCGAGGCAGTGATTAAGGGGGGGGGGGGTGAATCTAGGCACATTTTCGTTTAAACATTTGACACTCTTGACACTCTCTATTGCTTGGAGCCCCATCTTGTTAGAAAATGTAATGATTCGAAAATGAGCTCATATCAGGATGGTCTAAAACAACATAATTGGATCATCCGAAGTCAACATCTGCGACTACCGCATATTTGGAGAACTAACAGAATTACTCAGATGCGAGTAGGAAGTTATCAGTTTCGCCACCAGGTGGCTGATTCAGGGGAATTAACATGGCAGGGTATTACAATATTCCCTTAAACTTGAATATGCATCAGTTCGAGTGGTTCACTTTTCATATTACCCTTATGCATCTGAGACTTATACAAATTAAAACATGTCCAGTAAAAGAAAATATTATCTGCCCAACACAAGAAAAGATATTTCACTTTTTGTGGTTTTACAACATGGGGTCTAAGGGAATCTCCCCGACCTAGAAGTCACATTTTCAAAGAAAATTAAATTTTCAAAGTTGATAAACTCTTTTCAAAACCACATTTCTAAATGTAATTTTACATGTAGATTCCAAATATGACATCAGTTTGACTGAATTGTGAATTTTTAATGACGTAAATCAAGATTATTTCTACATGCATCTGGGATATTGGTTTATCATGAACCCCTTACATCTACTTAGTCGGACAGTCCCTTAAGGACAGAATTATTAAGAAGTCGAATTTACTGTCTCAACAGCATGTCAATGATGCATTTGACCAGTTTAGGTCAAAATTGAGGGCTATTTAACTGATCAAAATGGTGGACATATTGAGAGTCTGTTTATGTAAATCAAGTTGACAAAAAACATGGTTTTTGCAAGTTTCGGAAAACCTGTTTCGAAATGAAAATGATGTCATCTATATTATCGATGTTGGTTGACAGACATTATAATACATTTGAACTCATGGAATACCAAATGAAAGATAAGTAAATTCCCTATCCACTCAATGTTTGTCATGTTTTCCTCAAGAAAATCAATATTTATTTTTGAAATATGAGTGTCCCATTTTTTTGGACCACCCTGTATATATGGATGTATGTGACATGTGTGAGTGGCACTTATTTGTGTCACACTGTACACCACATCCTGCAAATATGTACGCCAGTCATCCGACTTTGGTTTTAAGTGTGTTTTCCATGTACTTGCAGGATACTCTGAGCAGCATATCACTGAACACTCCCACATCCCAAAGATATCTACAGTCAACCAAATCCATGGTGATGTTTGTGTTGAAGTTGATGAGGAGACATTTCACTGTCCAACTTGTAGCATGGCATTCCCCTCTCAGAGATGCATAGATTACCATGTGATTGTAGTGCATAATGGCTATTGTGATGTCTGCCAGGGACGCCTTGATAATGAGGATGAGGCAGAGCGGCTGAACCATGGGAAGAAGCACACAGGAGAGAAGCCACAACAGTGTGAATACTGCCTCAAATTGTTCTCTGGGAAGTCAACATATAAATTGCATCTCAGTAGAGACCTCAAGTGTCTCTTGTGTGGCAAGATATTCCCTAGGCAGAATAAAACTCTACATATGAAGTACCATCTCAAGTGAGACTGCATATGCATCTAAAGTGAGATTAGATATGAAATACTATGTCTAAAGTGAGACTTCATATGCATCTAAAGTGAGATTAGATATGAAATACTATGTCTAAAGTGAGACTACATATGCATCTAAAGTGAGATTAGATATGAAATACTATGTCTAAAGTGAGACTGCATATGCATCTAAAGTGAGATTAGATATGAAATACTATGTCTAAAGTGAGACTGCATATGCATCTAAAGTGAGATTAGATATGAAATACTATGTCTAAAGTGAGACTACATATGCATCTAAAGTGAGATTAGATATGAAATACTATGTCTAAAGTGAGACTGCATATGCATCTAAAGTGAGATTAGATATGAAATACTATGTCTAAAGTGAGACTGCATATGCATCTAAAGTGAGATTAGATATGAAATACTATGTCTAAAGTGAGACTACATATGCATCTAAAGTGAGATTAGATATGAAACACTATGTCTAAAGTGAGACTGCATATGCATCTAAAGTGAGATTAGATATGAAATACTATGTCTAAAGTGAGACTACATATGCATCTAAAGTTAAACTGCATATTGTACATGTATACTGTTTCAAGAGAGGCTACATATGCATCTAAAATGAGATTTGAAATACCATCTCATGTGATACAATATGTATGAAATGTCACGTCAAGTGAGACTACATATGAAATACCATTTTAAGTAAGACTACATATGAAATACAATCTTAAGCAAGGCTGCATATGAAATACCATAAGAAGTGGGGCTCCATGTTTTTTAGTGCAATTGTTTTTGCTCCTTTCTACCAATTCTTTAGAATGAAATGAAATGTCTTTCCAAACCTTGTTGGAACAAAATAGCATACACTTCCCTCAATAAGTTTGGCAACCTTAGCTCCCCCATTGAACTACGTGTTAAAGCCCCTTTAACTTTGAATTTTTATTTACTTAATCTACGATGAAAATACTAATACTACTAATGAAAACGTAATTTGACGTTATTTCCAAAACCTCCAAATTTTTTTAATTTTCAGTTCAATTACAATAAGACGAAAAATTGATGATAAATTTGATGAATTTTTGAAAATCGACATTCCAATGTTAACCAATGGGAAATGGTAGGTGTGCCGCAAGTCATATGACAGAATATCCATCCATCTGAGTGCTTGCAAAAAATACGAGTTAGGTAGGCAATTGAATTTGCTAACTTTATTGAACAAAAAATTGATACCTTTCTTCAGGTTAAACAAAGTTATAGGGCTTTAAAGTCAAAATTGTTTTTCAAAGAACCTCTCCCATTGAATTAACACAGGAGGCGAAAAATTATTTTCAAAAATGACTTTGAAGCACTGTAACTTTATTATTCATCAAATAAACTAAACACTTAGTGTACAAAAAAGTTAGACAATTCAATTTTCTACATAGAAATACATGAATCTTTTACTGAAAAGATATCCTGATTTCTGATTTGCCCCGAACCCTCCATTTCCCATCTGATTACATGGGAATGACGATTTTCAAAAGTTCATCAAATTTATCATCAATTTTCGACCTATTCGTAATTGAGGAAAAAAATTGAGAAAATTTGGAGGTATTGGAAATAAAGTCAAGCTACGTTTCCATCAATATTATAGGTTATTTCATCACCGTTTAAGTAAATTAAAATTCAAACGTAAACAGGCTTTAACACGTAGTTCAATTAAGGTTGCCAAACTTATGGAGAGGAGTTGACTTTAAAAAAGTATTCAAAAAATTAAAACAAAGTCTCCCCAAAATAGATAAAAATCAAGATAAACCTTTTATTTCATTTACAAGATACTTTTTTAAGATCAACCAAAATTTCCTTTGTACAATTACAATATTGGGAGACCTAAACATGTTGTGTTTATGTCGTTTTGTTCCAATGAGGTTCGGAAAGATGTTCCATTTCACTCTGGAAACATGATACCGAGAACAAAACAAGTGTTTGATGTGTTTTCTAAAACAATATAGATGAAAGTATATATATATTTTTCAAATTATATTGTTACCATTCAAAAGATAACCATTAAATTGATGATGTGTTAAATTTTTAGATTTTTTTTATGACTGTTTTAAGAATTTTCATAGATTTCAACTATAAGTCGTTATCTCGCCAGTTCTTTCCTAATTTTTGTCCATACTTTCCGAATGGACGTCCATTACAACCCTTCATCGCTGCGTGTTAATTTTTGGGTATTTAATGCAGCAGTTTCGAAATCATCCGCACATATATGTTCAAAAGTGATCAATTCGTCGTGTCCCGTCGTATTCCACTTACCCTGTACGCAGTTTATCGCATCCTACGACCCCTTTAGATAAACCCATACAATTTGCGATTCAACTATATGAAAAGAATTCTAAAATACTCAGGAATGTATCGAGGTAGGTCATTTATGTGTGCAATGCATAGTTCATTCTCCGACATTGTAGAAAGACAGGCTTACTAATGAATCGGGCCTACGACCACAATCTAAAGGGGTCGTAGGATGCGATAAGTACGCAGTCTCGTTAGACGAAGACAAAGCTCTCTTTAAAGAAGCGAAGTCGAACGAATGCAAAGGGTAGGATACGCCCCATCGAGTTTATAACTACAAATGTGAAGTTTCATTCTAAACGCCAATCGACTTATGTAATTATCTAGTCTATACTGGGATATGTCATGCATTTGCAACATCCACGAGGGGAAAAGTCTACCCGCCTATACAGTGCGTATCAAAAAACGCAACAATTGTTAACTCGAAAAAGCAAAAAAACAGTGATAACAGCATTGATTTCATTCGATGTACCATAAAGCCATGTGTCTCCTCTTTCCAATGGTATATCATTCGTTGATATCGGGTCATGGTTGGGCGAGTAATCATTCCTTTTGCAAAGTTAGCTAAAATTACATGTAGCTTTGGACCAAGTTATGAACACTGCGAAAGTCAGTGCACGGGGCCAGGTGTTATTGGAAGAATACAGAAAAACCAGAGATTACTGCATCCTTTTCATTCAATGAACCACAAAGCCACATTTCTTCTCTTTGCAATGTTATGTCATTCATTCTCAGGGATTCATGTTTGGCCAAATAATCATTGATCCCGCAAAGTGGGGTAAAACAAGCTTAGAACCAAGTTTAAAACATTACAAAAGTCAATGCAAGGGGCATAAGGGCTATTGGAAAAATGCGTGACAGGTGTGGCATAGACAGAAAAGTGTTCATACTCATACTCTTACAAATATAACCCTCCGAAATGCAACCACTTCTTAGCATGCAAAGATGCGCACATCTCTCAATGTCATTCAGCTCTGAGTCATCTGTGAGATAAGGCGGAGCAAAGCAGCCCTGCATTAGCAATTCTTTTTAAAAAATTTGCAATATCTGGGTGAGGAATGGTTAACACTCTGGTCCTGAGATAGCTCCAAAAGAAAAATTCACAGAAACTTGGCCCACAGCCGACTTTGGCCAATTCTGAAAAAGGAATGATTTTTCGCCCAACCATGGCCACATGTGAATGAATGACATACCATTTCAAAGAGGAGGGATGTGGCTTTAGGGTACTTTGAATGAAATTGATGTAGTCATCACTGGTTTTGTGGTTTTACGAGATAACTGTTTGTTGCGTTTTTTATACGCCCTGTATACAACCTACCGCCGTATGGTTGGCCTATTCGTATAAAGATGTTTCTCAGCGCGTGTAAAATAACAGTCTTAACGCCCGTAATTAATAATTTTAACGCCGTAAGTTCACGCCTGTAAATGTATTCTGAACGCCCGTAGAATTTACTTCTTCACGGGCGTAATTTACGCCTACACAGGCCTAATTTTTCGTCAGCACGGGCGTAATTAACGCCTACACACCCGTAAACAACGCATGCATTCTTTATACTAATAGGCTAACCATACTGCCGAGTAAAACACGCTTAAACCGCCAATCCAATGTTTGGTAAACCTACATCTCATAGGAAAATCGGCAATCAAGGTAACATTAGGCCACTATCAATTCCCTTGGATGGTTGAAATCGTTAAGCTACGTTCACACCAACGGCGCTTTGATGGCGCTTTAAAGTTGCTTGTAAAGCGGCACCAAAGCGTAACAAAGCTTGATTATAGCGTCGGGGTCGTAATAGGTCGTAGAAAAGCTCGGAGTAAAGCGGGATATTCGGCAAGAGCGCCAACATTTTTAAAGCTACTTTCACACCAACGGCGAATGCCACGCTTTAAATCGGCGAGCAGAACGCTGTCATTTATGTTTACTTTTCCAAAAATATCACGATCTCCTAAGTAATGTAACGCTCTGATAAGCTCTGATACGCTCTGATTTCCCGACTTGTCACGGTTCCTCACGCTATGATCCCGCTTCGACCAGGCTTTGTTACGCTTAAAATCACGCTTTGATAAGCTTTG
Organism: Owenia fusiformis; assembly: GCA_903813345.2. NCBI lineage: Eukaryota > Metazoa > Annelida > Polychaeta > Sabellida > Oweniidae > Owenia > Owenia fusiformis. Next base: position 14,452,146 of record CAIIXF020000002.1, on the reverse strand, counting down.
GTAAGCATTATTACGCTTTGATGCGATTATGACGCTTTAATCAGGCTCTGATACGATTACCAAGCTCTGTTATGCATTTTCGAGATCGCCTTTATCATCACGCTTTTGATCAAATGGCTGTATAAAGATGCAGTAGATTCATAAAACCATTGCATCTGTGACTCGAAAAGACGATGGCAGAACAACAAGATCCAGAATTTCCAGATGGACCTGATCATGGACATGATGTTTGTCGCACGGCGTGAAAGAGCGTGAGGAAGCTTGTCAAGCGTAACAAAGCTTAACAAAGATTTTCAATCCTTGATTAAAGCGTCTCAATTCGTTAAAAAGCTTGAGAGTCCTTCAAGAAAGCGTAACAAAGAGTGTCAGATATTGATGAAAGCGTCTGACCTCGTGTAAGATCTTCATGCCAGATCGTAGCAAAGCTTGAGACATCTAAACGAAGCGTGTCAAGTGGTAACAGACCGTCGTGAAGAGACCCTGAACAAAGCTCTGTTAAGCTTTCCTACGCTTTGGGTCAAGCTTTGCTGAGCTTTGTTACGGTTTGTTAAGCTTTGATACGCTCTCGGCGCTTTAATCAATTCGTAACGGAGCGCCCAAAATTTTTAAACAGTTTAAAAGATTTTGGCGCTCTTGCCGAACATCCCGCTTTACTTCGGGCCTTTCTACGACCTTTTACGACCCCGACGCTTTAATCAAACTTTGTTACGCTTTGGTGCCGCTTTACAAGTCCCTTTAAAGCGCCATGCTTTGGGGCCGCTTTGCTCGCCGATTTAAAGCGTGGCATTCGCCGTTGGTGTGAACGTAGCTTTACTAAGATGTTCTAGCAGGCGGAATTGGCCCAGAATTTTAGTTGAAATATACTTTTTATGTCCAAATTAAGAGATGAGTAAAACGATGGTTTTCGATTAGTTTTTCTCATTCGAGGAAGAAAAGAGCCTTAAACATGCCTAACCATCGACAACGTACAGCGACAAAATATACCGTCGTATTCTAACTGATATGAAGCAAAAACAATGATGTGGGTGTGGTGTAGGTTTTAAAAATTAATCTAAGGAATAGTTTTAGGGATTTTATGTTTAATTTCGTGTGTATTCGATTTGGAAGCCATTTACCTCTCTAATACCGTGAAAAGATTTTCGGGAAATGCTCGAGTTTTTTCATAGTAAATATACCCACCAACAGCGATCGGTTGGAAAATGTTGTTTTTTCACATTTCCGTTGGTCATTGTTTCCCCTGTCGCCTAAGAGTGTCGATTTTGAGAATATATTCCCAGAGTTAAATAATTAAAGGTCGGTTGAAAATTTAATAAATATTTACGTTTTTGCGTGTACGTTGTCATCTCGATGTACGTTGTCCCATTGAACTTATATATCTGAATTCAAAGTTAACCCTTATGTAGACAACGTATTTTTCATAACACTAAGGGGCAGGGGATCAGATTCATTTAAAACTGAAACGGAACAATTCAGTATTACTAATTCAACTTCATTGAACTATCTTCAACCTCTGCACTTTCCAGATATAGCATAAACGGGATTTCGAAAGTCTTCTTCGATTAGCTAGTATAGATCTCTACATGAACTCCTTAAGATTCTTAAAATTCATAAAACTGCAACATAACGTAACGTACCGACGCCGAATGGTTAAAGAGGTTGGAAGATAACACCCCATGGTCAAATATTAATTACCATATCAACACTTTCATAAAATAAAATAGCATTCAACAAGAGGTAAAAATCACTTTTACCAGTTTATCTGTACCAGGGATACATGAACATGTTCGTTGAGTATCACTTGTTTCTCATAAAACCCTAAATGCGTTTTGAAATTAAATCATTGCATTGTTTACATTTCAATTACAGGGACAACGTACATTGGAGATGACAACGTACATTTTTGATTTTTTAAATTATACAAAATACATGAATGTTTATCAAACCTTCAACCGTGTTAAATTGTGTAGTTTAGAGAGACATATTCTCATAAAAATATTCGGCACTCTTAGACGACAGGGGAGAAAATTATCAAAGGAAATGTGTAAAAAACACAATTGCATGGGTAGATTGACAACGAAAAAAACGAGCACTACTCGAAAATCTTTTAACTAAATTAAAAGGTAAATGTCTTCCAAATCGAATACACACGAAATCAAATTAATTTTTGAAAACCACAATCAAACCTACATCATAGTTTTCGCTTCAAATCAGTTAATAGTGACACCGTACACCTAAAGTGTACGACGGTGTATCTTGTCGTACGTTGTCGATGGTTGTTAAAATGCTTTTTATTTGAAGCTTCTAGCTCAATTTTGAAGGAAGTTACATAAATTTTTGTAAATTCAAAACAAATCTTACACGTTTTCTAATGATATATGTTATATATTCGTATTTTTCGTTTTTTGGGTACCCGTTTTTTTCGACCGTGTACCAATTTTGAACCCAGCATGGAGGATTTACTACCCGGTGCCCGGTACCCGTTTTTTTCTACAAACCCAGATAAGTGTAAATAAAATAAATGATTTTCCATATTTTGTTATAACCATCATGTATAATTAGCACTGATTATCTCATATTATAAAGGAGATAAATATCAAATTATACATCACTACACTCCCAACAAGTCAAGATGTCATTCAGCGATATTAATTTTTTAGTTAAATTAGGATATTGAGACATATTAGCCACTATCCACTGGGGGGTGGAGGTGTTTCCAAAACTAGAAGCATGCAAAAATTACCATGAGTACAGTATTAAGTGTGTATTTATACGTTTGACTACATAACAGAAAATGTACATTTTTATTTTCTTGTTACAATAAAAAAAAGAATGTACAATAAACTCTTTCTATTTCAGGACACTATGCACACTACCCATTACCCAGGGAGAAAAAGACAATTTGCAGAGAGTGCAGTTCATGTAAATTCACCCTATGCTTAGTGAGCGGACCTAATTTCAAGGGCGATGGTAAAGACGAGACAGGGCGCCCAAACCTAACTATGGCGGACCAGCAGTAAGTTTATTTCTCTAAGTTCTACTCTTTATTGGCCTTGTGCTGGCCTGTAACTAGGTGCACTGATGCTTCAGATGCCCATAATAAGATTTGTAATGTAAGAAAGATTCATACTTATATGTGAAACGGATACGAACTGATGTGAAAAGAAAAATTAATTTCCTGCATATTTTTTTTTCGATTATTTTCAAAATAATGATACTTCTCCTGCATAGAATTCCTTGATATTGCATGTAATTATTGTTGATGAATGTATTTATATCGTAAACCCATCCATTTCCCAATTTGAGCCGTAATTGCAGTCAAATCAGGAGATTTTGATTCCTCGAAAGGAAGAGCAATGGTTATGGTAATAAAAGCATGTTTGGACGAGCCGTGGAATAGGGATTACATTTATCCTGTTTATTTTCAGATATGTGGGATTCCAGTGTTACTACTGTCACGGAAAATCAAAAGACTTTGATGAAATAATACACCACCTGATCAATAAACAATTCACACAATGTGTTAACAGTGATTATGTTGTTTCAGAAAAAATTAATCTGACAAAAGTTTATCCCACAGTGCAGAAACTTGTGACTACATCTGTCATGTTAACAACCTCTGATTACATCTGCCATGTTAACAACCTCTCACTTCATCTGTCATATTAACAACCTCTGACTTCATCTGTCATGTTAACAATCTCTGACTACATCTGTCATATTAACAACCTCTGACTACATCTGTCATGTTAACAATCTCTGACTACATCTGTCATATTAACAACCTCTGACTACATCTGTCATGTTAACAATCTCTGACTCTATCTGCCATGTTAACAGCCTCTGACTACACTTGTCATGTAAATAAAGTCTGACTTCATTTATTATGTTAACAATTTCTGAATACACCTGCCATGTTAACAACCTTTGACATCAACAATCTCTGACTACATCTGTCATGCGTCTGATTTTTATGACTTTGTCAACATTTGTTAAAAAGTGTGGGCCAGTTACCATTTATACAATTTTAAAATTCTTTTAAGTTATTCTATTTATTCGTTCAACAACCAACACTTTTTGATAAATCATAAAATCAAGTGACTACATGTTTTGCAAGTTTTTACCATTGATTGAAGCCTATGACATCCTTGCCCAAATTTATTAATTTATTAATTGACAGTGTACATTTTAGCTGAATTTAGCAGTACACGTAGCAGCTAAGTGCTTGCCCATAGCCACTCCTCTTCGCAAATTACATCGCCATTGCTCGTCATCGAAATTCTGATCGCCGAATAGTAAACATTCATTTTGTATTGGATATACATAACTAGAGACCGCCTTATTTCGCATATATGAAAAAATAAAACATATCTAGGTACATGTATCTTTATATGTGACATCGATCAGGAATTATTGACGTATTGACAATATTAGGTTGTAATTTCTTGCGGTAAATTCAAATTGTATCTTTAAACGACCGTTTCATCTTAACTATTCGTTTTATTGGATGTAAAACAAACGGTATGCATAGTTAAACATCTTTCACTTCTAAAACAGCATTAAATATCACAATACCATCACCTAATGCTGCAATAATACGACTTAAAATGTTATGGTACTGATATTCTTTGGTTTTTGGGCGCCATGCCTCGTCTTTACCATCACCCTTGAAATTAGGTCCGCTCACTAAGCATAGGGTGAAATTGTAGAACAGAGCAAAGTTTATATTTGAACAATATCACCCTATGATTAGTGAGCGGAGCTAATTTCAAGGGTGATGGTAAAGACGAGGCATGGCGCCCAAAAACCAAAGAATATTAGTACCATAATCTTTTAAGTCGTATTATTGCAGCATAAGGTGATGATATTGTTATATTTTATGCTGTTTTAAAAGTGAAAGATGTTAAACTATGCATACCGTTTGTTTTACATCCAATAAAACGAATAGTTAAGATGAAACAGTCGTTTAAAGCTATAATTTGAATTTACCGCAAGGAATTACAACCTAATTTTGTCAATATGTCAATAATTCCTGATCTATGTCACATATAAAGATATATGTACCTACATGTAGATATGTTTTATATTTTCATATATGCGAAATAAGGCGGTCTCTAGTTATGTACATCAAATACAAAATGAATGTTTACTATTCGGCGATATTTCGATGACGAGCAATGGCGATGTAATTTGCGAAGAAAGCATCAGTGCACCTAGTTACAGGCCAGGTTTGGGCGCCATGCCTCGTCTTTACCATCACCCATGAAATTAGCTCCGCTCACTAATCATAGGGTGAATATTTGTGAGGAGAGAATGCGGATAGGATGTTGATTTCACACTTGTGAAGACATTCAGTCGTTCATGGATACAGTAGTTATATTCATCTTCAAAGAAAGACACACACATATTACACACTTGTCAAGGGGCAGATTAATTAAAATCATACTTCTCCAAGAATATAACCACACACATTACACGCATCTCTGTTCTAGTTTCGGGGAGGGAGAGATTTATTAAAATCACACATCTCTAAGAATAGCTACACACATATTACACACAACTCTGTTCTACTATCAGGGGGATTTATTAAAATCATACATCTCCAAGCCGGAATAGCCACATACATATTACACGTAACTCTGTTCTTGTGTCAGGTGTGAAGATTTATAATGATCACACATCTCCAAGAATAGCCACCCACATACATATTACACACAACTCTTTCTAGAATCGGGGGGGGGGGGGCTTATTAAAATCATACATCTCCAAGAATCAGTCATTCCAGATAGTAATGCCCCAATCGCAATTTTTCTGTCGCCGTGTATTTTCTCTTAAATAACACTGTGCCTGTAGTGTTAACCATTATGGTTGTATAGAATGGTTCAGTGCCTAATATTGTAACTAAAAGTTTGGCTCCATTTGTCCACATATGTGTTGTCACAATCAGTTATAGTCAGAAATTCTTAAATTACGTTATTGTCGCCAAGAAGCATTTTTAGGTATATGGAAGAAAACAGACTAAGTTTATTTATCACAATCCGTATTATATATTTCCATGCGTAACAATGATGTGTAAGAAATATTCATGCAAAGTTTCAAATCCAAATACTAACAATGACCTCTTCTTTTTCACGTTATAATAATGTCGCCAGATTTGTGAAAGTTACTGCCTGTTGCATGTATACCTGATATGGAGCTTATACCAATGTGACGTTTACCTTCAAACACACATCAAATACTATTCTAGTAAACATATAAAATATTCATGAAATATACAGAATTTCAATGTATTGACCCAGATATTTCATTTGTGACTCGTCAAAAAATATTTTTTGAAACGTATGGATAAGGACTTTAAACTACGTTACCAGATATCCAACATAATCAAAGAACGAAGGCACCGTTTTCCACATATGTTGTACTACAGCCTTTGATGACTTGATATGAGACCCTACTGTGTCAGTTAGTAGTGAATTAATAATTGATTCGCATTAAAATGTCACAAATATTAAATAACGTTACCTTAAACTGTACGTGAGTCTTTTTTTACGAAACAATCCTGTTTGACTTGTTATATAACTACAAGCACAATGACAATGGGTCACATGGTTAGTTTTGGTGCGCTATGGCGCCATGTTGACTCAAAGCTGTGTATTATCTCTGACAATCGACTAAATTGCATCAAAATAGTTGAAAATATGTAAGTAAATACCCAACTCCATTTACAATCTCAGAACATTTAAATGATTTTTGGATAATAATTTTGAAGCAAATCATTCATTGGAAACATGGTATTTGTGGTGCAAGAACAAAATTTTCAATTTGAAATATATTTGGTGAAATTCAATTTTAAATGTTGGATAAATTACGTTATGTTCGGTAACGTTACTTAAAACGATTGTCAATCCTTTTCTGACTTGATTTAGAGTTTCAAATAGGGGAACATTCTTTCAGAAAATGGGTAAATCAAAAGCAGTGATTCAAAAAGCCTATATTGAATGGAAAGGAGAAAAGATGGGGAAAAGTACAGAAAGAAAGGGCGCGTGTAAAGGAAATGGTGGAACAGAAACATTTTTGAAAAAATTGCAATACCTGCTCATTTTATTTTCTTGTACAAAATAAAGTATGAAGGCATGTAGAATTTTCAGGAAAGTATCGTCACAGTGTCTTCTTTTATTGAGTCGGGTAAGAGGTAAATCTTAACTCCAGGGAATGCTGAAATATCATGAAAAACATTCAAAATGGACGTCTTTTTTATTTTCCAATGTTTTCTCAAAGTTTCTGTAGTAACTTGAGTTACCATGGACCTTTTACAAAGTTTATCAAAAGAAGATAATATGATAATGTTTTCCTGAAAAACAAGGAAATGCACAAATGCCATCATACTTTATTTTCAACAGAAAATAACATGTGCAGATATTATCAATCAATATATCAAAAATGTTTCGTTACACCATTACATTAAGTGGTACCACATACCCAGGGTATACCACACCACCGCCCCTTAAAAAAAGTTTGTTTCTTGCTTTGCCTCATAAAGTGCAAAAATGAACCCCTGACGCAGTGACGCAGACGAACCCTATGATAATGAAGCAGCTGTTATGTATATACATGATTGAAAATTATACTGCTTCAGTCTATGATGGTGGTTGGTACATTGGAAAAGTACTTAATGTGGATGGCGTGCTACGAAACATCATTTTTGATTAACAGACGGGAGTATTTTTAGTGGCCTTCACCAGATGTACTCTGGGTAGCCAGAACATGTACTCTGGGTAGAACATGCAAACTACGTTCTTTGCCAAATAGTGGCTTTGATTCCCAAGTGGGAGAATGCTAAAGTTAAAGTTACCTGAAAGATTACCTGAACTGATGATGAACTATTTGCCTCCAAAAATTGAATCAAGAGACAATGACGTCTGATGTGTGATTTTGGACAGGTATGATTTGAAAATATGTTTCATTGTAAACATTTACTAGTTCACGTTGACAGTATTGTTTTAGCGACGTTTCTAGAGATGTTGAATTGAGTGATAAAGTTGTTATAAGAAGTTTACATTTTGCATAGACTTTGAACAATATATTTGCTCTCGTTATCTAATGACGACTGTACCGTTTCTTAACAAGCGTTACCAAAATTTGCTGATTCAGTACTAGGATGAGGGGTCTATATACAAAGTACATTTAGCACCATTGTTATTCACAATATGTAATGATTGGTTTGGTTTTTTCATTGAAATGTCTTCTTGATCAGATTTAATGACACATGGAGCTGATGTTTTAAAATGTTAGTCTACGTTACCATTCGTTTAAATATAGTACGCAAATGCTATATTTTACATGAACATAGTGTGTTTTCATAAAATGAGTTTCTCTTATATTTAAAACGGACCAAGCTAATTCTTTGGAAATCACTATATTGTGCAACTGATTGAATTGAAAATGTCAGATCCCAGCAATTAATCTACGTTACAATATAGGCATGTTCAATGCTTGAGTTTTTTTTTACAAATGGATAACCATGACAGTATCCAATATTAGTGTTTAACAATGCAGAGATATACTCCTTTGCTCTGCTAAAAAGTATTAAACCGAGGCAATGGTCACAAAAGATTTACACTTAATGATTGAATGACTGACAAACATTATGGAAATAACAATTTTAGGGACAAACATATAAAATATTTGTAATTGAGCAAAAAAAGTTCAAAAGCCAACAATCATTAATCCTCCTGATAAGTATCAGTGCCCTAATGTCTGTACTTTAAGGTAGAAAAACATTTTATTTGGTAGCACTGTCATAAATTAAGAAGTATTCAAATCAATTAAGATGGTACCTATAACGTAATTTAAAATGGCACAAAAACTTTCGATTTGGACCACATATTTCAAATCAAAATTACTACGAAACCAAAAGAGTCTAAAAGCCAATTTTTTAGTATTATGCTGTCGACATATAATCTCATAAAATAACAAGGTATGACGTGAAACGGAGAAACTTTATTTTTATCATTTTCTGAAAACCGATTGGGGCATTACTATCTGGAATGACTGAATATCCACACACACGTATTACATACAACTCTGTCCTTGTGTCAGATGTGAAGGTATAAAATCATACATCTCCAAGAATATCCACACACACGTATTACATACAACTCTGTCCTTGTGTCAGGTGTGAAGGTATAAAATCATACATCTCCAAGAATAGCCACACACCGGTATCAGGGGGAAGATTTGTTTTAATCACACATCTCCAAGAATAGCCACGCACATATTACAGTACACACAACTATATTCTTGTGTCAGGTGTGAAGATTTAAAATTACACATCCCCCAGAATCACTGTTCCACAACTGGATGACTCTAACTGCAGTTAGCTTCATTCAAGATGGTGGACAAAATTCGTTCGTTTTCGATAAATCTCCAATTACAGCCAAACCAAGCTGAATCTTGATCCCAAAAGTTTCGCCATGCAAACTAATAAAGATATAATTGTAAACAACCACAAATAAAGGCCCAAGCACCCGCGATATTAGAGAAATTGAAAGAAAACAGCTTCACTTAGAATGACTCTAACTGAAGTTAGTGATGACGTAGGAATGAAGCTAACTGAAACGGGGAATGAAGCTAACTCAATGGGATGAATATATGGACGGCCCTGTCTGTTGTTATAAGATATCTAAATGTTATTGAACAAATATTTCACTCTATTGAGGTGAATACCTGTACATCTTTCACAAGTGATATTCCACGAAGCCCGAAGGGCAAGTGGAATATCACCTTGTGAAAGTGCTACAGGTATTCACCGAAAATAGAGTGAAATATTTGTTTTATTATATCACTGTCTAGCTAAACATCCCTAATATTATTAAAGCATAGGTTAACATTGAAATACATTGAATCTACTCGGTTCGTCTGCCATTTTGACTTACACTGAACTAAATTATTTACACTGAACGAAAACAAATTCTTTGAAAATTCCCGGGAGCGTGGGATATCGCTAGATATCTCACGGTTGTCTTATCTGATTAGCATTGCCATTGAATATCACCAGATATCCCACGACATGTGACACGGTTTTGACCAATCATACTGTCGCTAGCTAGATAGTGATATAATAATGACTGTTGTTATTGGTTGTAGCCATTTGTATTTTGACATGGAGTGAGTTTCTATTCAATCCCATGGCCGGTGATCGTAGAAATTGGACGGAGGGGGAGCAGACAAATTCTGGTAGAAATTTCAACAAATCTGGAAAATTTACTTTTTCAAGACAAAATTTAGTTTACGATTGAATGGCCAAATGAATAGGCTTACGGTATGGTAAAATATTGTAAGTATTCTAGGATTAAAGTATATGATGTAAAAGGCGAAATGCCGCAAACGTCCGAAAGTCAATGTTTTGCTAGTCAAGCAAGAATGATCTACACGACCTGTAATTAAAAAACGTGTAAGTGACATTATCGTCACAAAATTAATGTCACTGCTGAGTAATTAAGTTCCCATACGTAATATAAAAAATAATTGAAGGGGCGGAGGGGGGGGGGCAATATTTCTATTATTCTTCTATTACTATTTTTATTTCTATTACAACTTCACGAAAATTCTTGTATTTCAAAAATGAACTCATGGGACGTACAATGTAATATGAAGCTGGATTTTACAGCTCTGAAGAATGAAAAATGGGGAATTTTAAGTTATAGGACTTCAAGTCTAGAAACATCTCTTATCATGTCTGATATACATAAATGCTCCCCGATGCTCAATAAATAAATGACTTATCCATCACAGATAATCGTCACATTTTTTCAAGTAGTCTAAATGAAGTGGGAAAACCGACTGCGTTCCAATCGACTGTACGACAATATATACAGGGTCATGTTCCCCCTGGGACTATTAGACATTAGTCAGTTACTGAACATGTCCCTCCATTAATTCACCCGTCCCCTTCTTGGCGGTACCAGGCTAGGCGTATACATGTACTGATAACATGCATACCAGCATACAAATAATTCAACAAAAGGGGTAGGCTGCATGATACTTCAAGACTTGAGTGACTTCGTTAAGATAAAGTAGCAAATGAAGACATATATTCGTATCTAGTTTCCCAGCTACAATGGCCTGAAGGACACTGACAAAATCGTCACATCTACTGTATCCATCTTCTTCATTATTTCCAGCACTCTTTTCATTACCCCTTCAAGTTCAGTTTCTGCAATAAATCAAATTAAATTACCAATGATTTACACGATTGTGCTTCAAATAATTCATTATTATATCTTGATCAATTGTATTAAATGTTATTGGACCATTCGCAAACAGCTATTTGTACTACAGGGTGGTAAAAACGTAATTCGAACCCATGCATTTTACTCATATCTTTTGGCGTGTACCACAGGAGGATGAACATTAACATTGTGACTATCAGTCCGATGGTTATCAAATGTGATAGAAAATTGAATGATGGACAAATGTGCCAAATATCAGTGAGTAATTTCTTAAAATAAAAAAGAGGAAAATAGCGACAGCATTTCCATTTTTACCTGTAGATAATAATTTTGTTAAAGACTGATTAAATTAAAATTGTTTAAGAGTACTCAAACAACCAACATGTCTTAATTAATCGAATTTCACAATTCCCATTGGCAGACTTGGGGGATGAGGCATACGTATGTTAACGAAATGTGAAAGCAGAGGGTGTTGGCCAAATGATATTTTGTTTGAAGGGTGCTTCCCAATTACCCTATTTTTATCAAGTGTCTCTCATTACCTGTAATATCACTTTTGACATCTTCGATTCTCTCTTCGTCAGTTCCTGTAAGATAAGTGAATTTATACGTATAAAATTTGAACCAAATTATTATTTGAGTTATCAGATATTACATTTTTATGGAGTGGTGACCATTTTGAATGAAACGGGCATTTTAATTAGTTTTCGCCCTTACACACAGACGGACGGACGGCTTCTCTATTTCCCTAAGAACTTCGTTCGGTGGGATAAAAAAATCATTAAGTGTAGTTACGGCGTCAAATTATTTAAAGACAACTCACCTTCTGTCTCATCCAGATCCAAAGCAATCTGTTTATCTGCTCGCTCGATGGGAGATTGTGCCTGTTCTTCCACTATGTAAAATATAAATAAAATAAGTATGTCAATTACGAGTATAAAATGACATAAATGAATACGTATATCTCTTATTCAGAGTCTATTGCAAACAAAACACATTTTAGTTATTCACCTTGGAGTTAAAAACAATGTCTTTTGAATTTGAAAAATAGAATAAGTTAAAATTGAAAGCTAAGGGTCCGACGAGAACGCCGTCACCAGAGAACTGCTAAAAGGTCCCCATTGTCACTCGTGACGGGGATATACAGGTATCCAGGTATCCAGTAGTTAGACCATTGCCTCACATAATCTTGAACATTTAGCCCATTCAGTCAAATTATTTAAAGACAACTCACCTTCTGTCTCATCCAGATCCAAAGCAATCTGTTTATCTGCTCGCTCCATGGGAGATTGTGCCTGTTCTTCAACTATGTAAAATATAAATAAAATAAGTATGTCAATTGCGAGTATAAAATGACATGAATGAATGCGTATATCTCTTATTCAGAGTCTCTGTAAAATGACGTATGATAAACCACATTTTTGACATTATTTTTATTTTGCACACACATGATACACATTATATATCCCGGGGTATACTGTAGGCTTTTCGAAGTTGCTGTTTCACAATCAAAGTAAAATAAGCCATTTGACATACTATGAGACGTGTTTTAGTGAAAGAAGAAGCATTCTATATTTTGTTCAATGACCCACCACGATACAGAGTCATAGTCGTCTTTTACTTTACTCCAAGGGGTTTACATTTGACTATTTCGACCCACAATTACTTGCAAATGGAGACGACGTGTTCTAGTGAAAGAAGAACCCCATTTAGTACCTTTAGGGCCATCACGAGACGTGTTCTAGTGAAAGAACAACCTCAATTTCGTATATAGCCCTAAGGGCCACAAATGGATGTGTTCTAGTGAAAGAAGATGCAATGATCTATGGAGCACTATGGACAACCACGAGGCGTGTTCTAGTGATAGAAGTAGACTTGATTACCTATGTTCTATAGAACACAACAGAACACGAGACGTATTCTTGTGAAAGAAGCAATTCACTATAGCTCCATGGTTAATAGGGACTTGTAGTATTCAAGTTTGACAAATTTTCATATTTTATGAGATGTTTCAATGGAGAGGTTTCACTGGAGTTATTAAAACATCTATATAGCTTACCTTGAATACCATGTGCTTGTCTTTTAAGTCGCAGTTTCATAGAAGTCGGGTCAGCGATTACTTTGTTTCCCTTTGCTTGTAGTTCTTTTACTTTCACTAACGATACATTGAAATGTCTTGATGCGTATTCACCCTTGGTATACGCAGCTAACGAAAATTGACCGGTACGGGTCAAAAGCTGGACCGGTACGGGTTAACGGTTTTATTTGAATTTAAAATAGCCATAACTTGCTCAATATTGACTTCCTCGTGTCTAATTTGAAATATATGATTCCTCCCGATGCTTTTAAGTACCCCAATTTTTTACAGATTTTTAACGAACCAAAACTCTCTAAATACGCATTTATGCTCTTTTCTCTCGAGAACGACTGTCTCATTTTCACGATAACTTTTATTTAGTACTTCTAACATATAAGATCTATTTTTCCCCATCAAGGTATGATGTAAATGACATGCTATTTACATCTTGTGAGTTTCAATGACGTGCGTTTGATTTTATCAAAAATGCCAAACTTTGTGACAAAGAATTTCATCCTGCTTGCAGCGAGAAGACGGACCGGTTCGGGGCAATCTGCTTGCAGCGAGAACACGGACCGGTTCGGGGCAATGTAGTGGTCCAGTTAGATTTACATCCTAGGATATATCCGTGACTTAACTTATAAGTAGCTGTTTATCTCGTATTATCCATTGTGTGATCCATTGCCAGTATATTTACACAGAACAATTAACCACCAGTATCATGGGAAGGCATCATCTGTGGTCACGTGGTTACATAACAAGACAAAGCCCAGTGCGTATGACAAAACACAGTCTCTCACAAATAATCTCATTAATTAAGGAAATGTGTTCGAAGTTTAAAAAAAGGAGAATAAGAAGGTGAATTCTGTCATAGGCAATAATTTAGTAAACCGTATACACTTTTATTATTTTGATAATGCACTGAACAAATAAAAATGAACATTGCCTTTAACTGCATGTCTTCAATATTCAGGTTGTTACATTATTGTATACAATATTGTTGCTTCACGATAAAAGAAACCCTTTTTATCCATCATTCGCTTACAATTTAGAATGATAATATTCTCTGGTGCTATTCGAATCGGGGGGGGGGGGGGGGGGGGTGCTTTTTGATAGTTTTATTTGGAAAATCGTGCGAAAAGTGCTCAGAGTGGTGAAAACCTACGGGAATTTGAAATAATTTCTGGCCAGGGAGGGGGAAACTACCGAACCTCCAGCTTCCCCTGGTTACGGAACTGCTTATTGGTAATTTGTATAGCCCATTATAAATCTCAGGGCTGTCAACTTGGGACCACCTAATATGAGTGACTTCAAGGTACGAAAATTTCCAATGAACATGCGTGACATATGTGGGATTCGCGTGATAAATCCGAACAAATTGCGTTCGGTTTTTTTCCGACGTTCGTATTTTTACCGTATCATAAACATATTTCGAAAAAAATTCTACAGAAATATTTTTGCGTGACAATTACCAGGTAAAATGCGTATTTGCGTGACATTTTCTGTCACGCAAAAAAAACTGGCGTGACTTCAAATTCTTCAGCAAATGCGTGACAAATACGCAAATTGCGGGACAGTTGACAGGCCTGAAATCTCCATTCAGTTAGAGTCATCAATGGTGAAATCTGTGTTGGAGTTAGCTTCATTATCAACCTCAGTTAGAGTCATTCTAAGTGAAGACGTTTTCTTTCAATTTCTCTAATATCGCGGGTGCTTGAGCCTTTATTTGTGGTTGTTTACAATTATATCTTTATTAGTTTGCATGGCGAAACTTTTGGGATCAAGATTCAGCTTGGTTTGGCTGTAATTGGAGATTTATCGAAAACGAACGAATTTTGTCCACCATCTTGAATGAAGCTAACTGCAGTTAGAGTCATCCAGTTGTGGAACAGTGAGAATAACCACACACATTGATCACACAATAATATGGCAGCCACAGCAGTACCTAAAACTTACTCGAGTCTCTAGCTTACAGCTAGACGAAACTTCATTGATTTCGTATGTACTGTGCTACACGCACCTACACGCACCTAGAACTCATTTTTAATAAATTTTATAAATATTTTTAAGAATATTTATCATATTTAGGATGAAGCGTTGCTTGTCTGGATTTAGATATTTCAAAATTTCATTTCGGAGTTTGGCACAAGGTGAAATTTTCTCGCTGCAGCTAAAAATGGCTTCCGGTTCTGGACGTGAATAACATTTGAAATTATTCTCGCTTAAAGAAATCAAATATAACAATAGATTCAGACTGGGATGTGAGCTGATGTTCTTCAAATCTATACATAAAGGTATATTTCATATTATTATGCCATATTTACTGTGCGTGTGACACAATGATTTACAATATTTATAATACTAAGGCAGCTCAATCTTCCTCCTCAAAGCCGGAATATAGAGAAGGCTTTGGACCGAAGTAACCTAAAACGAGGAAGGTCAAAGTAGAACAACATCCCAAGTTCATGGTTATACGTCCTTATGATCAGATTAATCTTACATGTATTGTACATCTCATTTGCATTAATAAAATAATGAACTGTACATAATTAAATGCCTCTTTTCGTGTTTAGTTTGTGAGGTAATGTGAACGAAAATATCTGTATTTGCAAAAAATCCCGACCGTATTAATAAATATCCCGAAAATATTCAGAAAGTATATATTCCTAAATATCCGGAAAATGGTTGAATATTCAGCCGTATTTGTGAGTACCCGAACCATATATTAGTCGTATCCCTAAGTATACGTGGAAAAACGAGTTCGCTGTGTATAATCCAAGTCAGTGAAGGACTTGTTTCATTACATTATTATTAAGGACCCTTGGCACTATATAGCTGCAAAACGTGGGTATATAGGTATGGAAAATAAAAAAGTCATAATGTCTTGACAAAAAAGTGTCGTTTCTTTTGGCCCACCCTGTATAGGCTTAATGATGAATCTATTTTATGTGGTTATATATATTTTACTGTGACAAAAATGGATCCAAGAGACCAAGTGGGCAAGTCCATTATTTTGCAGGGGTGGCAGGATCATACACATATCAATTTCCACATATTCACGTTTCCTACTACGTTTCCTACTACTACCTACTACGAGTTCATCGTCAATAAATATCAGATCTGTAAATTCAGAAATCAGAGGCGAATGCAATAAAAACCAGATTAGAATGGACAAATACCTGATCACAGATTAATAATTGATCTTGTTTCTTGCTCTGGAAAAGTTGTATTTTTTCTAATGTTTAGCATTAACATGCATTATATGTAAAAATAACTCATAACATTGGTGGACTCGCGGCAAGTTGGCTGATCTCACCCACCTACAAAAAAAGAATTATTCTGCAAAGGATTGGTATCGATTTGGTGAACTTTTTGAACACATTCTTAAACCAGTCATCAAAAAAATCTGAAAATTTTACGGTAACAATATGATTTGAAAAAAAAATAAACTTTTCTATTTATTGATTTGGAAAACACATTAGACACTTATTTTGTTCTTGGCATCATATGTTCGGAATGAAATTAAACATCTATCCAAACCTCATTGGAACAAATTGAATTATGCGAACGTTCGTAGTTTTAACGAAACACAAATTCGTGGCGTGTCATGAATATACAATCCAGTGGTTGATAGCTGGAAAACAAGCTGAAAAGTAAAGAAAACTGATCTTTTCGTGTTCATAATATCATTGCAGCAAAAACACTAACTGTCATACGGTTATCTGGTGGTGGAACAGAAGACTCTAGTGGTACGTCTAGTTATATCCTTCGAAATACTATAGCTTCTCTCTAGTTGGGGACAAAAATAAATGACAGGTCGATTTTCGATCACCATTTCCTAATTATGGTGGTCTGAAAGCACAGTCAGCACTATCAATGGTATATTCTAAAAATATAGGGAATAGTATATAAAGACTAAAAGTCCAAAAGGCTTTTGTGACAATATTTCCCGGAAGTGTTATATTTCCATTTATCCTTCAAACTGTGACATTTATGCTAATAACTCGACATGTATATGATTCTTACATACCCAATACGATCAAAAACGTTACTAACATACCAAATGAAAGGTGATTTCCTGGTCAAACTTGCAAAAGTTTGTCCAAATTCGCACTTGAACCGAATATTTACCGGAAGTGTTTATATTTCCATTTAGGTGTCACTACGGTAAATCATTGAAAAATATTGAAAAAATCACAAAATTCAAGTTTGGGATACATATCGCCATTTTCGAACGAATTAGCCCATACAATAACTATATTTCTGCGTTCCCCTATACATAACCTTCATCTTGACCATACATTTAACATAGGGTTTGCGTCTCGAGTTTTAAATATCACTACGCCAACATAGGGACTCATTTTTAGGTAAAATCCCTGCTTCACCGATGAAAATTAATGAATAAAGTAGTTCCAGTTTATGGCACTATATTTTGGCGATTTCTTTCTAAAATGGCACATTTAGAAAGTAATTGGCCTCAGCTTTACATACATACCTCAAATGGCCACAATGCATATACTTAAGGTGCCATGGAAGTTAACAGGAAATGACAAAACAGGAATTGACAATTTTTTTTGTATTTTTAGACATTTTTTGAACAAAGATAACAGAGTTCTGTTTTGACCTCCAGTCAATTCAACTAGTTCCAAATACCATTTACAGGTCCAGGATCACAATGTTCATGGTCAGAATGACCCTAAACATGATGAAGTAACCTTTTCCGCCCTATGAAAATGTGACTGAAAAATAGCTAAAAGTAGGTGCTCAGGAAAGGTCAATGAACAGAATCTTGTGATTTTTCCAGTAAATGTGTCCAATGTATTGCTCTAATGATACAATCTTTGAAAATTTGATATCATTCATAGAAAAAGAAAAAAATTGAAAAAAACTGATTTGAAAAGCAATCTATTTTCCTTTTTATGACCGCCATTTTTGTTTAAGAAAATTTTCTAAAATTTCAAAGATTGTATCAGTTAGAGCATTATATTGGGCACGTTTTCTGAAAAATTCAAAAGATTCTGTTCAGTGACCTTCCCTAGCTCGTACTTTTAGCTTTTTTTCAGTCACACTTTCAAAGGGCTAAAAAGGTTATTTCATCATGTTTAGGGTCATTCTGACCATGCACATTGTGATCCTGGTCATGTAAATGATATGTGGAAATAGTTAAATTGACTGGAGGTCAAACCAGAACTCTGTTATCTTTGTTCAAAAAATGTCTAAAAATGCAAAAAAAATTTCACTTCCTGTTTCGTCATTTCCTGTTAACTTCCATGGCACCTTAAACCTACTATGCACACCATTGAAGTTGGCATGGCTTCGTTTTTAAGTATTAAAAAACACTGTCCTACCCGGAAGTGGTATTTACTGTAGTAACACCTTAATATCCAAAAATGGAAAAATTTTACCATGATAATTTATGCTCATTCAGCATTTTTTTCAAACAATTGAGTTATTTCATGCTCAAAACAGCTGGATTTTCAAACTTTTAACACATTTTCTACAAAATCTAGTCATATTTGGGGAAATAGGTGAGGGCTGAGTCTCTAAAAACTGGCCAAAATGACCTAAAATTGGGTCATCAACTTCAGACATCTCATGCAAAAAATTTAGATGCAAAATCCCCGAGATTATCTCATTTTGTAAATCATTATAGCAATGCCTTTCAAGTATTACACAGAATGTACTGAAATGTATGTTGCTAAATGCAAATATTTTGAGTCAAATGTGGTCCCCATGTGGAAAATCTGCCCTTTTTCTCCCCTTTACGCCAGTTAGGCCCCAGTGTATTGTGACATCATACTCATACCATTGCTACAATGTAGCATTTTACAAATTAATCATGATTACTCTTCCTGTGATACACAGTTGAACACTGTTTTTGCATCGTGATATTCCCCAGTGTGTTGACTGATTACACGCCAGCTTACTTAGTTACTTACTAAGTACGCAATAACCACCATCAAAGACCTGCCGGCACCTATTTATTTTTGGGTTGGTAATGGAATTTTACAAGGGCAATACGAGAAGAATTCAATTTTTCAGAATTTCATGATAATTACGGTAGATTTTACGGTAGTTTGAACAAGAATACTTTAAATTCCAGCAGAAATATTGTAGTTTTCAAATATTTACGGTATATTTTTAGGCTGTTCTTATAGAAAAAATCGAATTATAATAAAATATTTTACGGTAGATTTTGGTAAAATTACAGTAGATTTTTTCCGGTCGTTTTTACAGGAAAAAACAGTAATTTTTACGGTATTTGTGTTTATTTACCGAAAAACGAATATTTTATGGTAGATGCCGGTAAAAATATGGTAGGTTGGCAGGTATGAGTTACCATGGCAACCGTGGAAATGGGTAAAAATGAGAGCAAAAAACACCCAGACCCGCCATAATGGCACTTATTTTCAAAATATTTCGAGACATACAAATTTTCTTAAACTTTGATATCATCTAGAACACTTCTAGACAACAAAAATATCAAAAATTGGGGGAAGGTTTATCACTTCAATTTTTTGCAAGCCTTGGTCAAAGTAAAGCTACGAAAAAAGCACTCATTTTCACTTTAGAATCACCTATTATCGCCCAAATGGCTATATGTTGTCCAGGTCGCCATGTTAAAAGTAGAATTAGAATGCTCTTCAGACAATGTTAGATAGCTTTCCTTTATCACGGAACAAAGATCTTTGCACTGGTATGCCCATTTCCATGAGATAATGCACGTGACCCACCATGGTTTGGGACCATTATTTTTTAAACATTGGATTGAAAATGATGTAATTTATATAAATGATATTGTTAAAGATGGAATGTTATGTTCATATAATTTCATAGTTCAAAAAGTACAGCGCAATTGACAAACCATGCTGCAGTATAATATTTTAAAAGCATGTGTTAAACAAGAGTTAATTACAAAGTATGGAGATGAAGAGAATAATAACAACTTGAGATTTGTAAATAGAGAATTATGTAAATCAGATTCAAAGTATATACGATCAGAGTTAGTCTTGGCAAGAAAATGTGATATTAAATATGATAATACATTGATAAGTAAGGATGTGTGGAACACACTTTTTAATTGTACAAAAGATAATAAGCTCAAAATTTTCCAATGGAAGATTATCCATAAAATTTATCCAAGTGGCAAATATCTAAAACAGTGTAAAATACAAGATTCAGATAAATGTAAATATTGTGATAATGAAATTGATGATGACATGCACTATTTCATGTATTTTGTGAAGTGTAAAGAAGTTTTAAATATTTGGAACACCTGTGATTGTAATTGTCTCAGTGATAAACAAAAACTTGGTATTGAAAATTTCGCACAAGAAAAATATTTTAAAAGTGTGATTATAAAAAAAGCTATCCATATGTTTAAATGTGATCTGCTGAATGAGCAGGAAACTTTGAAAATGATAGATAATAGGGAAAAATCATTTTACAACATGTAACCTTTATATGTAAATGTATTAATTGTACTGTATATATGTTTTTGATTTGAAATATAGTTTTTTAATAAAAAAATGGTGGGTTTGGGTGCTTTTTTGCTCCCATTTTTTACCCCATTTCTACGGTTGCCATGGCAACTATTAGGCTTTGGTAACCATGCCAACTTGATTTTTGAAGGACATCCACCTGATAGTAGTTGGGCCAGGTTTGATGGAAAATGGGCCTGGTTTGATATGCTGGCAGTGAGGCTGATTGTGGCAAGTAGTGAAACGGCAAAACAATGGTGGAGTCTTGTACTATAATTTTAAATTAGAGCTCTCCAAGAGAAATATTATCATGTAATGCAACAGGTAACTTATGTAAACAAATTTTAAAATTCATGTAATCTTTTTTGAATTATCTGAAATAAAAAAAAATTTTAAATATAAAAAAAGGAATGCAATACAAAGAGAGAATTGTATAATAATCACAAACTTTTAATAAATACATGCTGGTATAAAGTTAAAAAAAAAAAAAAAAGTGGAGTTATACCATACCGCAGTTGTGAAACAAAATGGCAAAAAGCTTTTGAACTTTTAGGATTATATCTAAAGGTAGAGTATACCATTGATAGTGCTGACTTTGTCTGAAAGCCCATAATTTCCAATATTGTCTAGATACATATCCCTTAAAATTTGTATATTTTACATTTTGTATAATCTCATCCACTGATTTATGGCCTCTTGTAAATTCTCTTATTTTTAACATGGGAAATCCTCACTTCAGCAAATCCACCTGTCATTTATTTATGTCCCCAACTGTATATCTAGTTCAACGTCGTTAAACTCAATAACGGCGTTCTTTACTATTAGGAATTTTCTTGGGGCCGTTATTGAGTTAACCTCTTTAAGGTTCAGCTGGAAAGTAACATTTTGGTAAAAAATTGCTATACCTGCACATGTTATTTTCTGGTACAAAATTAAGTATGAAGGCATGTGTGTTTTTCCTTGCTTTTTTCAGGAAAGTATCATTACACTGTCTACTTTTAGTAAACCTGGAAACAGGTCAATGGTAGCTCCTGTGTTGTCTGGAAACTTTGAAAGAAAATTTGGAAAAAAAGAAATTGTGAAATATCAGAATTTCCTGGAGTTCCCATTGATTTCCTACTAGATATTCTTCAGGCCTGTCAACTGTCCCGCAATTTGCGTATTTGTCACGCATTTGCTGAAGAATTTGAAGTCACGCCAGTTTTATTTGCGTGACACAAAATGTCACGCAAATACGCATTTTACCTGGTAATTGTCACGCAAATATGTTTCTGTAAAATTTTTTTCAAAATATGTTTATGATACGGTAAAAATACGAACGTCGGAAAAAAACGAACGCAATTTGTTAGGATTTGTCACGCGAATCCCGTATATGTCACGCATGTTCATTGGAAATGTTCGTGCCTACCCCCCCCCCCCCCCCCCCCCCCCCCCCCCCCCCCCCCCCGTTGACGACATCGCGAGCGTATCGAGCGCGAAAAATTTGAGGTTATAAAAGTTTAGCAAAGGTGCTCAAACTTTGGCCAAAGGTGTTTAAAAGTTGGCCAAAGGTGTTCAAAATTTGGACAAAAGTGTTCAGATTTGGACTTCGGTGTCCAACATTTGTAAGTCACTCATATTAGGTGGTCCCAAGTTGACAGCCCTGTATTCTTAAAGAAGACAGTGTAATGATACTTTCCTGAAAAAAGCAAGGCAATTGACACATGTCTTCATACTTTATTTTGTACCAGAAAATAACATGTGCTGGTATAGCAATTTTTTACCAAAATGTTACTTTCCAGCTGTACCTTAAGAGATATCATATTCTTTTCATATATTCATATATATTCATATAATTTATATATATTCAAGTAATTGTCCGTTTAAGTTATTAAACTAGTATTGAAATAATGATTTCGATTAGTTGAACATGCGATAAGTTTGACACGCGCATCCCACGCATGTGCATAAAGAGGATTTTAATTTTCAAAATTAGTTCCAAATTTTTGACAAAAATCTCCTAATTACTCATGAAATACCAAATTACTTCACTAAAAACGTAGCAGAGTGATTTCGGAGCATTCAAAAGATAGGGTAGGTGCATAGTTTATCGCAGTTTGCTGCTGCGTCATTATAAATATAGGTATGCGTAATGGCCATGATATCATCATGGCCATTGGGAAAGGCTATGATGAAGTGGGGGACAAAAATACCAGAGTCTCATAGTATCCCATTAGCCTCATTTAACAATTTTTTGTTGACTGGTATCGTTAAAGTCGGAGTCCCGCCAGATGGACTACGTAAACAGAATTATGAACATGCAGTCTTCAGGATGTCCAATCAAATAGCAGGATATGTTCATGTGATTATTCACAAGCACATGTAATCACATGAGCAGGAAATGGCAGTTACATTTCCAACATCATCAAATGTAAACTACGGTAAAACTATTTAAGTTACGGAAACCAAACTTTAGGAGAATATTAAGAAATAAACGGCAGCGGATGCCTGTCTATAAAGAGTTGGTCACGTAAGTTGGTCACGTAAGTTGGTCACGTGACCTTATATGCCAAATCGTTGTCTTAATTCTCATCTGACATGTTCAAAGCACATTTGACACAATTTGGCACTACTTAAGTTGCATATCAGAAGAATCCTTGGATACTATATTTTCTATATACATTGATTAAAAAGCGTCTCATGTCTGTAAAACGAGAGAAAAAATGGCTGAATAGCCCCTGAGGGTTGACAATTCTTCAGAATGTTTGAATACAGTTTGGAACAAAATAAATGACAGGCGAATTTTCTATCACCATATCCAAACCATGATGTTTTGAAAGCCATATTGTCTCAAATATTGTCTTGATACATATCCCTTAAAATTTGTATATTTTACATTTTGTATACTGTCATCCACTGATGTATGACCACTTGAAAATTCTCTTATTTTTAACATGGGAAATCCTCACTTCAGCATATCCATGTGTCATTATTTTTGTTATGGTAGAACACAGCCAACCCAAATGTGGAGATTGACTGGTTGTTGGTCGGCGGTCAGGTCTTATGTAAAACCCGATGCATTTATACTGGTGCTTGGGTTTGTATATTATTCCTTGGGAGTAAATAGATTACATAGAACAGCAAGCTAATAATATGATCGTCCGAGAATACTTCATATCAGTTGATCATTTTTGCCATGAGATTCTGTGCACCCGTAAATTCCCAAAAGATATTTGCAAACTGGGATGTGGTCTTCATTGCAAAATTGTGTCTGTAAACTTCTGCAAGCTTGTGTGTTTCGCTTTGATTTCTTCGTAAAATATCCCTGATTTCCGATGAATTTATATCGGACATCAGAATTCCCAGGGGTATGTAAGGTGTATTATAAGGCCATTTTTTGATATTTGATTTTGATGAAACCAGACTTGCCAACCTAAAATGAAAAATGTTCGGGAGATTTAAAAAAAAATTGCGGTACTTTTACGGGAGTTTTTTTCAAAATCCAGTAGTTTTTCCGGGAGTTTTTACTTGATATTTGTGGAAAAAAACGGTAGTTTTTATGGGAGATTTAAAAAAACTGGAGTTTTTGCGGTAAATTTTGAAAAAAGGGGAGTTTTTACGGGAGATTTTTTAAAAAAGGTATGTTTCGCGGTATATTTTAAAAAACGTGACTTTTTTATTTCAGAAAAAATGGGAGTTTTTGCGGTAGGTTCTGAAAAAATGGGAGTTTTATAGGTAGGTTTTGAAAAAACTGGAGTTTTTGCAGTAGGTTCTGAAAAATAGGAGTTTTATAGGTAGGTTTTGAAAAAACGGGAGTTTTTGCGGTAGATTTCTGAAAAAAATGAGAGTTTTTACTTTAGATTTTAAAAAAATGGGAGTTTTTACGGTAGATTTTGAAAGAACAGGAGTTTTTACGGTAGGTTTCTGAAAAAACAGGTGTTTTTACGGTAGATTTTGAAAAAAAACGTGAGTTTTTACGGTAGATTTCTGAAAAAACTGGAGTTTTTACAGTAGATTTTGAAAAAATGGGAGTTTTTACAGTAGATTTATGAAAAAACTGGAGTTTTTACTTTGCTTCTACTTTTTCAATCTGTGTGAGGTTCTATTTTCAGGTTCGGTTTTTCGCGCATGAGCATTAAATCCAGCGATTTAATTGGTTGAAATTATAATGACGCATGTGCAGTTAATAAATTAATTAGAACTTATAATCTAAGATAGATGTCAATTACATTCATTATTTTACAGCAGTCCCTACCCATAATGCGCCTTATATTGCGGGAATATTTTGTTTAGCGCCATATAAAAACAAAATGTATTCTCCCGACAGAAGTATGACAGAATATGAACTGGCCCCCGTTTGTGGACATTTGGTGTGCAAACTTATACCGAACTGATCGCAGAAAAGCAATTTGAATCATGGGAATGAAGTACTTTTAAGTTATTTATAAAAGTATCGATAGTGAACCATGGGAGAAAACGGTATGGGAGTTTTTTACGGAAAAGCAAAAAATTTACAGGTTCCCTTAAAAAACAGGAGGTTGGCAAGTCTGGAAACATAAATGTTATATTAAGATTATCAAGGATGTGAAACATGAAAATAACTCTGATTAGTAACATGCAAAGTGAAAACAAATTGCCTCCTGATGAAATTAAGTGGTAAACCCCCTTTCCATAGGCTCAAGACTTGTGCCCATTTCAAGGCCTGGCTGCAGTTTGCTAGAATTAAAAATAAGACCTACCGTAGCTCAAGAGTGAAGACTGTCACTTACTTTTAGTAAACATTCAGGAATGAATCTATCAGCTTTATGTTGTCGATTATGAAGCAAAGCACAGTATCTGAATGAAATAAATGTAAATCTTATTCAATTTTCCATTTTTTAAATAGAAGCAAACTATGGAAGCTTTTTTTTCTGATTTGTTTTTTGCACATGCGCAAATAAAAAAGATTCATTCAAAGATTGCAGCTCCATCTAAATGTATAGTTTAAAGTGTTCCTGCATCATTTACAGGTGATAAAAGCCAAGTGAAAGCTGTTACCTGACGACTTAAAAATGGTTTCCTCAACTGATGTATTAACACAACTGATACAGGATGCAGTTCTCAAACTTTGTACGCAGAACATTGTCTTCAACACCTCACTAGAGATAGATGGCATTATATGTGTTTCTCCAGGAGAGAAAGAGCGGGAAATTGTTGTAAAAATGCACAGAACCATTATGAAACCAGCTGAATCTCAAGGTATTCAACAAAGTTGGTCACCTCAAGTAGACATTGAAGCATCTTCTGATTATTGTAGTAATCAAAGCTCCAGAAAGTTGCCATATAAACCCTCTCATGACCCTGCACAGAGGAACAGAGAGTTTACTAACAGAGAAAATAGACTTGTAGCTATAGTATCAACAGCTCAAACTCCTAATCAATATCTCTACAATTCTCAGACACCTGTTAACTCTCCTTTGCCTACTGCCACACAAGTTACACCAGGAGGAAGGATTGAAGCTATAGGAGGGTTAACAATAAAAGGTAAGTTCAAGGTTCTTTGAAATGATGTCAAGATTCTAAGTTTATGCCACAGAGCCCAATAAACTCTGACAAACATACATATTCCATTTTATCATCTGAGATTCATGCTAATTGCACAAGTACTTGCAATAGATATACATGTATAATGCAAAATACTCAAACTATCCATTGATTATTTTCAGAGGAATCATCACTTTCTCCTGGAGCCATTAAGCGGTCTCTATCAGATTATATAACACAAGATACTCCTACATGTAAACCAATTCATAAACATGCCAGACTCGACACTAACACTACTGGCATTGATAATCAACATATAGGTCCTCATGATGAAAGTGCAATTTTGGACACTGTCAATATTAAACAAGAAGAGCCTATAACCATAGAGCTAGATGAGGGAGAGAAGGAAGGGGGATATGATGAGGAGTCTACTGAAGGTGCAAGTTGGATGCAGGGAGACAGCTCAATAGATGACATGCCAGATCAAAACCAAGGTGAGAATCCTTCTCTTGCTCAAACCAACTTGAAATATGGTCTTCCAGGCATGGTGTATGTCACCAAAATACTCTCTTTTCTCATTTTGCTTTATTTTTTTAATATTTTTCCCAAATAAAGTATGTTTGGCAATTTGTTTTGCTTACCTTTCATCAGTTCATCAAAGATAAGTTTCCAGAATGATGTTCAATTACATACTGTTAGTCAACTTAACTTGATGCGATTTAATTTGGAGAATTAGGCAAAATTTGCAAATTGGCTAAGATTTAATTTGGCGAATTTAGTATCCTAAAGATAAATATAATATCTGTGAAATTAATTCAAAATTAATCCAGGCAAATGAATGAATTAGCTCTACTTACCAATTTGATGCTTATTGTGACTTTCTAACATCAAAATAGTCCAATTTATTGGATTCAGACTGATCTTGAAAATTAAACATTTTACACTGGGCGAAAAAATTTCTTGGGATTTCTAAATAATTGCACAGACATGAATTGGCCAATGTTTGTAATCTGCCAAAATAGATTTAAGTCGCCAAATAAATATGACTACCGTAATCACCATATTAAGGGCCAACCTCTAATAAGCTCCCATCCCGCTTCACAGAGCTCAGGAAATATCAAGGAATAACCAAGTATTAACGAGAGTACTTACACTAAAATGCAGAAAATGTGACCCATTTTGTAATTCGATGCATCCTCCAAATAAATATCTATCAGTTGGTGCTTCTCACATCATACTAAATTAATATTACAAAGTATCTCAAAATAGTCCATAATGAATGAAGGAATTGTTCATGTTTCAGAGTTTTGTTTCGACATTTTTTCTAAGTAGCGATCATCAAGGTCTTGTCAAGGTCTTGTCATTCAGGATTCAAACAAGCTGCATTCATATTGTAGTCTCACTTGTCTTTATGACACAGAGTGATTGTATGTTCAAAGCATCTCCCAAGAAGATCATTCTGGATTCAAACAAGCTGCATTCATATTGTAGTCTCACTTGTCTTTATGACACAGAGTGATTATATGTTCAAAGCATCTCCCAAGAAGATCATTCTGGATTCAAACAAGCTGCATTCATATTGTAGTCTCACTTGTCTTTATGACACAGAGTGATTGTATGTTCAAAGCATCCCCCAAGAAGATCATTCAGGATTCAAACAAGCTACATTCATTGTAGTCTTTTTTTAAGGTTAATTTATCTCATTTTAACACATTTATAATACAATAGTCATAGGTACAAAAAAAAAAATACCATGTGTATGAAATGCAAGCCGAGGTCTGATGACATTTTTGGCTTGTGTTACTGAAACAGAAAAAGAAAATAAGTTACTCTCAACATGTGCTTTCAGTAGAAGGCCTTCTATTGAAAGCCCATGCTCCCAGTTATGATGGAAGACAGATGAAGAGAATGAGATGAGATGATGAATAATGATCAGATTCAAGTAGTACATGTACATAAAAAATTCAATTCCTAAATTATTTTATCAATAAATGTTGCAGTTAGCTTCATAATAATAGAATTTTGATCTCTTGTAAGGTTTGTATCACCAAATAAAATCATATTGAGTTTGTCAAAACTTCTTTTACCTGAAAAGTGAAAGGAGTTTCGGTCAGCAATAGATAAACTTTCGATGTAATGTTGCCTTGCTTCAAGTGTAAGAGGGCAATGCAAGAGGAAATGGACCTTTGTCTGATTATTAAATCCACACTGACAGTGTGGATCTGAAACGTTTTCGAAATTGTGTCTGTAGAAATCTGACCTTAATGATAGGTTACACCTCATTCTATTAAGTTTGATTTCTAATGGTCTCTTTAAGTTAAGTTTAGAAATTTTAAAGATGCATTATGCCATAGGTTTCTCCCCCAGACAATCAATGATGTCCTATTGTTATTGCTCATACAATATCTCACATACTATGGATATCGTATCTTGAGAATAACTTTGGGGTATATTATTGCCGAAATATGGGAAATAGTCAACAGAACAACCAAACTCCAGAATTAAACACAATCGATTCCTCGGCTAGCGAGGGGAATCCCCATTGAGTCACACAAGCGCCCACAAGCGCCTTGAACCAGGCAGCCAATCAGGTTTATGATAAACAAATTCAAAGACCAATTAAATAACAGCTAGGAGGACTTTACTGGAATATTCAAACTTTAGATTGAATTAATTTCTTCGAAAATAATTAGATCGGCCAGCACAATCGCAAAATTAACACTGACAGAGGGGAAATTGGGACTTCTTCTTTGGTAAGTAGATGGGTATATATGTGGTGAAACTCAATATGCAAAAAAGTCCAGAGGGGTCTTGATTGTGCTATCCTATGGCATAGAGCCTCTTTAACAGCTGTATTAATAACAGGATATAGTCCTGAGTAAGGACACTAGCGGTTACCATTAGTGATTTGGTTTTCTGTATAAAAAGTAATTTTTCTCCTTTCCTACCTATTGGAGCGCCATCTGGCGTTTGGGAAGTGAATTGGGACTAAATATTTATAAGGTAGGTCCTGATTTATCTGAAAACATGTCGAAGTTCAGTGGGAAATCTCATTTTAAGCTGGCGGCGGAGTGATTTTGACCTTGGTAATTTTACCAGAATTCTCTGAGAAATCTGACGATAGATGGGCATTTTTGGGGTATTTTGTAGGTTTTGTCCCCTTTTGAGATTTTTAAGTTCATTAAGAAGCCTAATAGCGCATATCATATTAAAGGACAGTATCTTAGCTGAACAATGGTACCAAAATCGTGACATTTTGAAGAAACTTTGGTGTTTTCGGGGCGAGGCCATTGTGCCTAGTACCCCGAAGTCCATTCTCCGGTGCCATTCAATTGTCTTCTGGGCAGTTTTGAATGAACCTTTGTTTCTCCCTACCGTTATGACGTCATAATATGCAATTGAACACCTTGACATGGATATCACTCGAAAGATAGTAGAAATCGCTTTCCAATGATACCCCATATGGCCATGTTCACCTCAGTTGGGTGTACTCAATCTGTGATGCAAACTGTAAGGTGTACCCCTACCCCAAATAAATTTCAAGAAATCTCAAAATCAAATTTCCTGAATTTTGCTAAAAGGACCTGTGTCTATAAGGATTGAATCTTCCCCCATGCATTTTCTCAAATATCCCAGCCTATTGCCAGGTATAGTCACTCTATACCAAAAGTATACTAAAAGTATACCTTGTTGATAGGTCTATACTGATACCAGACTGATACCATACCAATTAATAGGTATATACAGTGTGTCCCAAAAAAAAGGAAACCGGCAATAGATTGCTTATTTCTAAAATATGAATAATAAAAAGAAATTTTCACAGCTACCGTCTGATAGGTTATGATGTCCTTTATCTTATGATACCAAAGTTGTCTATTTTTCTTCATGGATGACTGAGTTCTAAGAGATTTAAGTGACCATATCAGAAATTGGTTTGTGCCACTTTTTCTGTCATGAATAGCTGAACAATGAGGGATTAAAATGGCTATGCAAGACCATGTCCCATTCGAAATACACATTTCTGAACAAGCATTCAACATAGCAAGTCATGCAGCTGACCCAAACTCAAAGAGTATTCGTAGTAAGTGAGTGGCTCAGAAGTGGGAGCCTTCAGAAGAGTGATTGCCTTGAACCACGAGATTGAGTGGCCACCGAGATCCCCAGACCTGACACCCTGCGACTTCTTCATTAGGGGTTATCTCAAGGGTAAAGTCTTCACAACACCACCAAGAGACGTTGATGATCTAAGGGCCAGGATTGTCTCAGCAGTGGATGATCTAAGGGGACAGAGAGACATCATCAGGGATGCAGTACGTGCGATGAGATCAAGGGAAGACATTTGCATTGAAAGGAATGGGGGTCATGTTGAAGGACACTGGGGTTAAAACAACTTTGAATGGACATTGGGATTTAAAAGGGGTGTTAAATATGATATGTGTAATTTCAATTGGAATAAATTAGTAAAAGAGTGATATCCTGATGTTTGTTGTTACTTAGCACTTTGTTATGATGGTGAAATTGACTTGGCTGAAAGTGGTACAAACTCATTTCTGACATGGTCACTAGAATCCCTTATAACTCAGTCATCCGTGAAGAAAAATAGACAACTTTGGTATCATAAGAAAGAGGACATCATAATCTATCAGATGGTAGCTAAGAAATTTTCCTATCATTATTCATATTTGAGAAATAAGCAATCGATTGCTGGTTTCCTTTTTTTTGGGACACCCTGTATACTGAATATAGATCTGTAAATAGGTATGAAGATAATGAATATACTGAAAGTATACCTGTTTTACTTATGATTTTCAATAGTAAACTGAAAGCATACCAAACAAACTCTGATAAATAATGATTAGACTGAACGTATACCAGTTTTATTTTATCATTTTATAATATAAACGGCAAATGCAAAATTCATGATAAAACTATAAGTCAACAATTATTCATATGTAAGTTCTATTTTATGACCATTTGTTTCCACAACCTGTCCTACCAGACTAGGTGGCAGGGGAGCATTCCTGCTCATAATTACATTGAATGTTTTATACATTGAAAACACAAAAAATGAGAGAAAGATATGAAAGATACAGTCATAGTAAAATTTAAAAAAGAAATACAGTTAAAATTTGAAAATTAAAACTTTGCATCAAAAATACATCATGAATAAAACTTGAATATAGTTAAAGAGAGAATCAGAGATAGCGAGCAGGCTAAACAAAAAATTGTTTCAATTTTGGAATATTTTTGGCTCATGTCATTCCTTGTCATGTCTATTTTCTAAAAATCACAAAAGTGCATACTTTATTTAAGAAAAACAAAAGACTTTTACAATAATGTATTATTTTTCTATAAGAATGGTCACCATTCTTATTATTTGGGAGAATTTAAACATTTTTCACCCATTTTTGCACTTTGAATCTTTGATAACTTCACCAATTTATAATACATTGTGAATCTTTTTGGAGGTATTGTATTTGAGATAGATTGGTAGGTCAATTATGCACGTTGCTTGCAATTTTGTCACCCCCTATAGATCCGATTCTGCCTTTAATATAAGAATATTAATTTATTTGTGGTATGTCTTTTAAAAGTCTTCATAATCCTGCATCTAATTAATTAGATAATGTAATGCTAGAAAATAAGACTGCTATCCAAATTACATGTACTATTTTTTCTCATCTGCAGAATGATATAAAATTTAAGGTATCTCATTGGTAGAGTCATATTCATCCATATCAGTCTACAGACTGACATGTTAAGACTGTCAGTATACTGATACAGGCCTGTCAACTGTCCCGCAATTTGCGTATTTGTCAAGCATTTGCTGAAGAATTTGAAGTCACGCCAGTTTTTTTTGCGTGACAGAAAATGTCACGCAAATACGCATTTTACCTGGTTATTGTCAAGCAAAAATATTTCTGTAGAAAATTTTTCAAAATATGTTCGTGATACGGTAAAAATACGAACGTCGGAAAAATTCGAGGTGATCAAAGTTTGGCAAAGGTGCTCAAACTTTGGCCAAAGGTGTTTAAAAGTTGGCCAAAGGTGTTCAAAATTTGGACAAAAGTGTTCAGATTTGGACTTAGGTGTCCAACATTTGTAAGTCACTCATATTAGGTGGTCCCAAGTTGACAGCCCTGCTGATACCATACTGAAAGTATACCTATACGTATATACTGAATGCATACCCATTGGTATATACTGAAATTATACTGAAACCATACTGGTATGTATATACTGAAAGTATACTGAATGTATACCCATTGGTTTATACTGAAAGTATACTGAAACCATACTGGTAAGTCTAATTACCATAATTGAAAAATACCTGTCAATGGAATTTTAACATGGGACATATACTGAAGGTATACTGAAACTAGACTAAAAGTTGACCTGTCAGTATAGACTGAAAGTATACCTGTCAGTATATACTGACCATACCTGGCAATGGGCTGGGATAGTTTAGAAAATACAACACCAAGAAAATGCATTTTCTTTGATTTTGGGGCTCCCAGAGGGTATATACATTTTTCACTGAGTGCTTTTTTCGTAGTTTATGCATGTAGACACATATACCCTATGGGAGTAGAAGTTCTGCTCGATAGCCGATTTTCAAAATGGTCGCCTTCTAGCCAAAATGTCATTAAACAGTGTGCCATGCCAATAATTAGTCTCATATCAAATATGAACAAAATCGCTCCACTACTTTTCAAGTTATAGCAAAAATTGTAAAATCGTGGGTAAAAGCCGCCATTTTTCAAGATGGCTGCCATGTGTTTCTTAAAAATGGTTATATATATTTTGCAAGTGGATCCAAGAGACCAAGTGGGCGAGTCAATTACTTTGCAGGGATGGCATGATACACACATTTCAATTTTGTATATAGTAAATTCCCAGGATTGATTTCAGTACAGTAAAACTGTCATATTGAACACCTCTTTAGTGAAGATCTGTGCCCAATGAACACACAAGTCTACTCTATTGAACACCTGTGTGTAGGCAAACACCAATTCCCAGCCAGTGATCTCAGTAACTTTTAGAGGGGATTGTACCTACAGTAAAACCTATCTAATCCGAGGGACCAGCTAAAAGCGTTCGGATTAGGAGGTATTCACATTTTGAGGTTTTGCATTTGCAAGATTTTGGATTTTGAAGAAATAGGAACAAATTCAATAAATATTTATAGTTCTGTTGACTACATAGCTTTTTGGCATTACAGTGACATGAAAATCTGATTCAAATGAATTTATTCATCCTAGAAAGCATCACCATGAGTGAGATCATTCACGTTTTTTCAAATATTTGATCAATTTTGTATGTACAGGGCGTTCAATAAGTATTGCTAATTTTGTTATAACTTTTGTTATCTTGCATATTTCTTCATGAAACTTTAAAAACATAAGCAACACATGACTGACCTTATCCTTTCCAAATTTCTGGACAAGCGACTTAGTATTGACAAAGTTATGGTTACTATGGTAACCATTGTCACAGATACGCGGGGCAACCTTAAGGGTTTACATGATGAATTATTGTTATACCTCAAATAAAAACTTTGATGAATAAAAACTGTTCATATGGTCAAATCTTGATGTTGTCAGTTTGATTTATATGTATTATCTAACAGCGGTGAAGAGATCTGAGAGGAATATCGCACCAGAATCTCAATCAGCGAATGTCTGCAGTGAACACTGCGCATCCCTAGCCACACACTTCAACGTTCTCAAAGAGCAATATCGACCCATACGGTCCACCAGGATAACACCCCTGCTCACAGATCCTCTATTCTCCTAAATACAATAACAGAGCTTGGCATGGAAGCATTGCCCCACTCAGCATATTTCCCAGATAAGGCCCCACTTGATTTTGTTGTATTCGCCCCAGTGAAAAGGGACCTGAGAGGAATATCGCACCAGAATCTCAATCAGCTGATGTCTGCAGTGAACACCTCCCGAGCCACACACTTTAAGGGTGGCTTCAAAAATGTGTACCACGAGTGGGTCGCCAGATAGCAAGTGTGCATTGACGCTAAGGGTGCCTGCCTATTTTGAGCACCTCATGAAGTTAATATGGATCATGAATTTCGAAGTGACTCTGGAATGGATTCTTTATAACTGCACTGCATATCCCAATAGTTAAATGGCATGAAATGATACTGCTTTCAACACTCAAAATGTCGTCCAAAGTGACGTCAGAAATTTGCCCCGCATATCCATGATATTGGTTACCTTAGTAACCATAACTTTGTTAATACTGATTCGATTGTCTTGAAACTTTCAAAGAATAAAGTCAGATATATGTACCTTATGTTGTGGAGGTTTCATGAAGAAAAAACAAACAGAACAAAAGTTATAGCAAAATTAGCAATACTTATTGAACACCCTGTAACATGTGATATTATATGAAAAATTTTCAGATTAGATAGGTTAACTTTTCAAACATGACTGTTCACTGTTCAAATTGGGAGGTGTTCACATTTCAAGGTTTTTTAACATTTGAGTCAATGGGAGGAAAACGGGACAAAAAAAGGTTCAAATTGGGAGGTGTTCAGATTAGCCAAGTGTTCAGATATACAGGTTTTACTGTACTACAATTGTTTCCAATCTTTTGGATGAAAGTGTACATAATTCCAGAGAAATGACAGGTGACACACTGGGAACTGGTCAAATCAGATGTTCCCACGCTTTACGTTCAGAAGAGGTCATTTCCCAGGATTATAGATGAACCCTTGGCCAATCAAAGATATAGTTTACATAAGTGAAGTATGACTGTATGAATTCTGGGATATTCCTGTTTTGCAATGAGGCAGACAGAATAAAATTAACCCTTTTCAAAAGTCAACTGAATAACCATCCTCTTATTTCTATTCTGTAGACTCAAATATATGGTTATGTAGGGGCAAAGCTAGCAAATGACAAGGCGGTGCAGCCAATAGCGTAGCATTGTATACGCAAAAACGCCATTGCATACTCTCAAAATTAAGAGAAAATTTGATTTTTTTTATATTGAAAACAACAGGCAATTTTTTAAAAACAACTTGTAAAAATTGCCTGTTGCTGATGAAACCCCTGAATCATTGGCCAATAATATATTTGTGCATTCTAATCTATATTATTCAATTCGCTTCTGATTTTGGAATAACAGATCGGATATTTATTGACCACTAAACTTTTAGTAGGTTTTCTTTAGTAAGGCAATTTGAGTATGTGGAAATTGATAGGGTATGTGTATATCCTGCCACTTGGTGAAAAATGTGTATACCCTCTGGGAGCCCAAAAATCAAAGAAAATGCATTTTCTTGGTGTTGTATTTTCTAAACTACCCTAATTATGTGGAAATGAGGAATAAACAATAGAGAATAATTTAAATGTTGTTTCATCTTTTATTTATAACTCAGAACGAGGCTGTACAGTAACGCCATCTATGATGACACAATCAGGTAGGTAGAAAAATTTCGAACGGAATGCGTGACATATACGGAATTCGCGTGAAAAGTCCGAACAAAATGCGTACATTTTTTTCCGGCGTTCGTATTTTTGCTGTGTAGACGATCTTTTTTAGAAATTTTTCTACAGAAATATTTTTGCTTGACAATAACCAGGTGAAATGCGTATTTGCGTGACATTTTCTGTCACGCAAAAATAACTGGCGTGACTTCAAATTCTTCAGCAAATGCGTGACAAATACGCAAATTGCGGGACAGTTGACAGGCCTGCAACATGGTGATGTCATAGTCGATCGAGAGCTCTGACATGTCCACATGAAAATTCTATTCAATGCCAGCTCTAGATTCTGCCCATGCTTACCCTAGTTACCATGGTTTTGCATAGCTGAAACAATATTAAATGCAGTTAAATAAAAATTTGACACTTACATATTGTAGATCACTGAATGATCTAATGTCTGTCAAAAATTAGACTGATTTGGTAATGTTTAATACGTAGTATGCCTATAAAATTTTGTCTATTACTTTTGAATCACCCCTCGTACATAATGCCTATTATGTTTTTTACTTTCCTCCCTATACAGACAGTATTGTGTTTTTGTGAAGGAGAGTGGAGCCATACCAGGACTTGATACAAGACTATAATGCAACATTTTTACAGCTTTTTATCCCACCGAACGAAGTTTGACTGTGAGGGGGATATAGAAAAGCTGTTCGTCCGTCTGCTCGAGAAGGAATTTTCAATATGGCCCTAAATTCAAAATGGCGACCATTTTTCGGAAAAAATATAATCTTTGATAACTCAAATACTAGTGGATGGATTTGGTTCAAATTTTATATGCTGTTGCCTGGGTACAAGAGAGCCTTGCTCAAGAAGTCTTTTTATCGCACCCTTAGGTGCTATATTGTAATCAGTTTGGCGGGCGGGCGGTTTGGCGGGCGGTTTGGCGGGCGGTTGGGCAGGCGGGCGTCCCGAATAATCTTGTCTACAGGTTTCCAGCCAAACCGTTTGAGGGATTCATTTGAAATTCTCAGGGATGTTTTTACCTATGAAAGTTTAGAACTTATTAGTTTTTCGGAATTCTGGGTAAATGTTAAGGCGGCCATTTTGGATTTTCCGTCCTAAAATCTTGTCTGTCAAGGCTTGTCTACAGGTTTCCAGCCAAACCGTTTGAGGGATTCATTTGAAATTCGCAGGGATGTTTCTAACTATGAAAGTTTAGAAATGATTACTTTTTCGGCATTCTGGGTAAATGTTAAGGTGGCCATTTTGGATTTTCCATCCCGAAAAGTGTATTCTGTTCAAGGGTGCGATTCTGTTCACCGTGTGGCTTATTTAAGATGGCCGCCATATTTCAAAATCGCGGCCATTTTTCGTTAAAAAACGTTATCTTTGATAACTTAAATACCATTGAATAGATTTGGTTCAAATTTTACATGCTGATGCCTATGTACATAGGAGCTCTGCTTGAGAAGAGATTTTCAAGATGGGAGCTAATTTCAAAATGGCCGCCATTTTTCATAAAAGAATGTAACCTTTGATAACTCAAATACCAGTTGATGGATTTGGTTCAAATTCTATATGCTGATGCCTAGAGACAAAGAAGTTCTGCTCAAGAAGACATTTTCAAGATGGCCACTGATTTTCAAAATGGCCACCATTTTTGTAAAAAAAACTGTAATCATTGATAACTCAATACCAGTGGCAGCTGAATTTCAAAATTGCTACCATTTTCATAAAAAAGGTAATATTTGGTAACTCAAATACCATTGGAAGGATTTACTTCAAATTTTATATACTGATGCCTAGAGATAAAGGAGCTCTGCTTGAGAAGAAATTTTCAAGCAGAAATCGAAATCTCCACCATTTTTCATTAAACATGTAATCCTTGATAACTCAAGTACCAGTTGACAGATTTGGATTAATTTCTATATGCTGATGCCTTGGGAGATGCTAAAGAAGAAATCTATAAGATGACAGATGAATTTCAAAATGGCAACCATGTTTCATAAAAACATAATCTTTGATAATTGGATTTGGCTCAAATTCTATATGGCCGCTATTTATCAAAACATGTTTTGTTCGGTGGGATTTGCTACTCTGTGGAGTTGCTGTTTGTCTAGTTATTTTTGTTTGAGTATAATCCAACATTTGTTTGAGTATAATCCAACATTTCATCAGTATTTTCAGAATTTTTGTGACTGATCACAAGTTGTTTCATTTTCAGACCTGGATCACTTCAGAGACACATGGTCACATAGCAATGCCACACCTTCATGGTCCCTGGCTAACATTCCAGACAACAACCCCAGACCCTATCATTGTACAAAGTGTAGCAAACAATTCAAACGACCAGCACATCTTGAGAATCACATGAGGGTACATACTGGTGAAAAACCTTTCCAGTGTGGACTCTGTCTGAAGAGGTTCACTGTTGAGTGCAATATGAAGACACATCTGAAAAAAGTACATAAGAATAGTGTGACACATGAGACCAGCACTTAGACATATTGTGGTGCATCTGAGACCAGTATCTAGAGATATTGTGGTCCATGAGACCAGCATCTAGAGATATTGTGGTCCACGAGACCAACACTTTGACATATTGTGGGACATGAGTCCCAGCACTTAGACATTATGTGGTATATGAGACCTGAGCACTTAAGACATATTGTGGTATATGAGACCTGTGCACCTAGTCAAATGTGTATTGTGGTAAATGAAACCAGTACCTAGACATATTGTGTGATAAAGGCATTTAGAAATTGTTTAGCACGTGAGAAATAGTGTGGCACATAAGAATAGCATTTAGATCTATTATTGTACATGAAAACAGCATCTAGACATATATAATGGAACATGGGAACAGTGCTTTAGCATATTGTGGTACATGATAACAGCATTTAGAAATGGATTGGCACTTGAGAAATGATCTGGCACATAAGAACAGCATTGCATAAACATATAAGAATAGTGTGGGATAACAGAACAGCATGTATACATATTGTGGTACATGATAACATTATATTGTGGCATATAGGAACAGCCTTTAGGCAGATGGGAACAGTATTGTACATGAGATCACCAGTTAGGAAAAGTGTGGCACATGAGCAAGAATGAATATTGTGATATATGAGATCATCACTTATGAAAAGTGTGCTACACTCAGATGTAGTGTGGCAAATTGAGAACATCATTTATGAATAATGTGTTAGATGAGGACCAGCGAAAAATGTGTGGTACAAATGAGAACAACATTTAAAAAATAGTGTGGTATATGAGGGCATAGCAATAGTTTGGTATGAAAACAGGATAAGAGTAATGTGGTGCATGAGGACAGTTCATAGAAAAAGTGTGGTACATGAAAATGATAGATAACAATAGAATGGTGCATGAGGAAAGCTCAAACAAATAAATGGCATATTAACATGAGGAAAGATTAATTATACAATTTATTAAACTGTAGCATATAAGAATGTAATAGATGAGGTGACATTAGGAGGAGACAGTGCAAGTATAGTGTGGTATATCAGAACATCAATTAGTAAAGTGTAGTACAAGAACAACATACGGTACATCAGAAGAGCATTCAAGAATAGTGTGGTACATGAAAAGAGCATTCAAGAATAATGTGGTACATGAGAAGAGCATTCAAGAATAGTGTGGTTCATGAGAAGAGCATTCAAGAATAGTGTGATATATGAGAAGAGCATTAGTTTAAAATATTTTATCTAAGTGTCACTGGTATGATACAATTAATACATATATAAGAACATAGTTAAGATACCACCAGCCGATGTCGGTTTATGAGACACTGGTCACTAACTTCCAAATAGAATTATTATCGCAAGAAAATTAAGCATATACTGTCAGACTGTAGACAATGCGTATCAGTAATGTATAATAAAACAATTTATCCCAAGTATTGCACAAGTTTGATAATTATAAATTCATATACATAATAAATAGAAAGAGTTAACATGTAACATATTGCCTCTTTAAATTGACTAGAGTTAAATTATAGTATAAAAGTAATGAGGCACTCAATCGAATGAATATGGTAAAACATTCATTACATTAGGACATTACAAATAATTATGTTTCAGTCAGCCTTTCAAGGTCAAATTGTCTCTTTACAAACATGTTATGCAAGAGAGCAGCCCATTGCCTTTGAATTGATTTTGAATGCATGAGACTAATAAATTGAAGTAAATCATTGTCGGTATTTGTTTTTATATGTGGCGTCAAAATGTTTGTAACAGTTTCGTAAAAGTGTGATCTGAGGCTGGAGTAATGTTTACATTGAATGGCAAAGTGCAATTCATCTTCAATAGTGTTACTATCACATAATTTACAAGTTCGATCTTGCAATGCTATGTTTGACCATCTACCAGTCTCAATGTTAAGTAGGAGACTACCTGTTCTCAGTTTGGCAAGCATACTTCTATGATGTCTTGGAATATAGTTATTAGATACATAAGATTCAGTTACAACTCCATATTTGAACATTCTATAAGTTCGAAGCTTATTTCCATTTTGCACATTATTTTTATCGTCCCAGATGTTTTTCAAGAAAGGATCTTTCGAATTGAAACAGTCCTTTAAAAGTTTTATTGTTGTTTTTACATGTAAGGAAATATTATTATCAGTGGAATACCATTGTTTGACAACATTGTTTTAGTATGATAGTCCCAAGAGCATTCAAGAATAGTGTGGTACATGAGAAGAGCATTCAAGAATAGTGTGGTACATGAGAAGAGCATTCAAGAATAGTGTGGTACATGAGAAGAGCATTCAAGAATAATGTGGTACATGAGAAAAGCATTCAAGAATAATGTGGTACATGAGAATAGCATTCAAGAATAGTGTGGTACATGAGAAGAGCATTCAAGAATAGTGTGGTACATGAGAAGAGCATTCAAGAATAGTGTGGTACATGAGAAAAGCATTCAAGACTAGCATGGAACATGAGAAGAGCATTCAAGAATAGTGTGGTACATGAGAAAAGCATTCAAGACTAGCATGGTACATGAGAAGAGCATTCAAGAATAGTGTGGTACATGAGAAAAGCATTCAAGACTAGCATGGTACATGAGAAGAGCATTCAAGAAAAGTGTGGTACATGAGAAAAGCATTCAAGACTAGCATGGTACATGAGAAGAGAATTCAAGACTAGCATGGTACATGAGATGAGAGCATTATATAAGAATAGTGTGGTACATGAAAGGAGCATTATATAAGAATAGTGTGGTACATGAAAGGAGCATTATATAAGAATTGTGTGGTACATGAGAACTGCACATGGTGTTATACATGAGGAAAAAGTCAAAAGAAATGAGAGCATATTGACATGATTAGAACATGTAAGACAGTATAATCCACGAGGACTGCACGGGAACAGTAGGTTATATAAGAACGGCACATAAGAATGTTTTTGCGCAAAACCGGAAAATTTTAACCCCAGATGCAGGACTCTTAAAAAATGTATAAACAAACTAGTTACTTACGATTATAAAATATATAACTTAGCACTATAAAATAAGATATGATAAGATAGACATTTTAGACATTTTTGTTGTAATTTCAGAGGCCTTTGGAGTAACTGATGAACAACTTTATTATGGCTACTTCAGCAGTAAATATCATAACGATAGTACCCAGAGTGACAGAATCATCCAAAGAGATAATTTATATAGCAACAGTATCCACAGTGACAGTTTCCATAGAGACACTATTGGAAATCAAAACAGTCACCTTGTCAACAATGTGAGGTCTATTCTTCCTGAAACCAACAAATGTAGCTTTTGTGGTAAATTGTTCAAGAGGAAATCAAACTTACATGTACATATGCGAATCCATACAGGAGAGAAACCTTTCCAATGTGAACTCTGCCTCAAAAGATTTTCTGTAATTAGCAATATGAGACAACATATGAAAAGTGTCCACAACAGGATAAATAAGTAGTATATACATGGAACACACAATAACTGCACATGTATCTTACCAGGTACTGGTATTTGAAAGGTAATACTTAAATTGAATCTCCTCATTTTTTGTCAAAACAATCAGGCGATTAGACGGGAAATCTCTGTCATTCTTCTTGACATCATATTGAAAATGTCATCAGAATGGGCAATTCATTGTTGCATCATTTTAAATGCCTGCTTCTCTATTGGTTAGCATAAACAATTCGTTTTAGAAACTTTCTTTCATAAAGTTAAAAGTAAGTACATTTTCCTGGCTTTCCACATAGAAAAGTGTGACCATATATGGTATCATTAATTAAGATATAGATATTAACAAACACCAAAATATAGCCGATGATGAATACTTGAAAGAGACAGTTTTGATTTTCTTTTGAAAATTTTCATGAACTTCAATGATTTAAAGAATGTTTACCAACTCTTAGATTGTGTGTTTGTTTTTCCCCTTGTTTGCAAGATGATTGAAAATTTGATCTGATGATCTTTGGTCTTTTAAAAAATATACTGAATATTTTATGATGAAAAAATAAACATGTACCAATAATTGTAAGTTGAATTGAAATACTAGTAAA
This sequence comes from Owenia fusiformis, assembly GCA_903813345.2. Taxonomy (NCBI): domain Eukaryota; kingdom Metazoa; phylum Annelida; class Polychaeta; order Sabellida; family Oweniidae; genus Owenia; species Owenia fusiformis. The sequence goes on along the minus strand of CAIIXF020000002.1, from coordinate 14,409,853 downwards.
TATATATTCAAAATAGGACTGAGTATATATATATATTTTTTCTTTTTCAAATATAGTTTATTCCAATTTAGGTTTTTACGATACAGAAATACAATGATACAATTAATTACAATAATGTATAATGAGTTATGTTTTAATCATTTTCCATTTGTTTTTAAAAAATACATTTTTACGAGTATAGATTTCAAAATTTAAAGTTTTAATAGTGCCTTCAAAATTACGCTTAATACCATTATTCAGTTCTTGAATATATGTTTTATATATAACAAATGACACAATACTTATAAAATAGTTTAAAAATTCAGTATGATTGTCATTTCCATCGTAACCAATTATCAATTTTCTGTAAGTTACTCTTAACCCTGAGATATTATAAATATGTTTCCAAATGTTTTGAGAATATGAGCATGAAAATAACAAATGTTTCAAGGTACATAATTCATTACATAAACTACATTTGTAGGTTTCACTTTTACCAAATATATATAAATCACTAAGGCTAGGAAGAATATTGTTGATTATTTTAAAGTTGAAATTACCTATTTTCTTTTCTTTACAACTTATTTTTGTAGAGAAAAAGTTTTGCCAATTTATTTCATCATTGGCTTCATAGCAAAACTCTTGTTCCCATTTCCTTTTCATAAACCATTTTTCCGATCATTTGTTTTTTAATATTTCATAAAAGAATTTGGATTTCTGATTATTCACAGTGATAATTACATTATTTATATTAAATTTAAAAGTATTATGAATATTTGTATACTTGACAGATTCTAAATTGAATCTTTCTTTCAGTGTGCACGTGGCTGATAAAACTCTGTAATATTCAGATATCCAATTTTGTTTATTTACAAGTTTTTGATATAACATATTAACATCAAGGAACCTATTCTGAATTATCAAGTCTTTTATGTATATAATTCCACTTTTGATCCATGATTCAAAGAAAATTGGTTTATTTTTGACGGTGAACAATTTGTTTCCCCATATAACCTCTTGCAAGAGTTCATGTTGCTTCATATCTCTTATATTTTTGATGCATTTACATAAACAATGTGCTTCCAGCACTTGTTGATAAAAAAGTGGAACATTTTCAAATTCTTTGAATCTAGTGTCATCTATCTTGAATAATACATCTATATTTGGAAGAAATTTATTGAAATAGAAGTAGGGGATTTTATTGTACATGTTTTGATTATGCAAACGGGGGATCCATGCTGCTTTAAGTGCATGTATTTGAGACTCTAAGTCAATCATATTTATTCCGCCCTTATTAATATTATTTATGATTATAGATCTTCTTATTTTGTCCTTTTTTCCATCCCATAGAAATTTAAATACAAGATTGTTTACTTTTTTTTAATCTCATGTGGCACAGATAATACTGATGCTGCATAAATTAATTTTGGAATTGCCAGTGATTTAATCACTGTAACTTTGCCAAAAAGTGTTAAGTATCGGACTGAGTATATATAATATACATACATGTATATTAATTTTAAGTCACATTCATTTGATGCTGCGCATATTGCATTGTTTATCTGTGGAGTTGATATTCAAACATTATTTGTAAAGTCAAGAACAAATAGCAGTGATAAACTATTTCAGCCACCATTTTTGAGACTCAGCTTCTGTAACTGGTACACTTTTGTGCTTGAATCTAGGTGGTGACAATTTTTCTGTAAGGACTGATTTCCATTGTCAACAGTCATGGAAAAATGAAGCTATGGTTTAATCCCCTCCCCCTCTCCCTGTAATGAAACTTGAGAAGTGTTCATGTGTTGTTCACTTGATTATCCCAATGAACGAAGTTTTTTGTTAATTGTGCGATCATGCTGAAGTATTGTTCAAATGAAAGGCATTATTGTATTTTTCTGATTAGGGCCCTGGAAAATTCAACAATGGCTGTCCGTCATCAAAGCATCATATGATTACCCTTTGCATTCGTTTGACTTGGCTTCTAGAAGAGAGCTTCGTCTGCACTCTTTCAAGTTACAATAAATCTCTGAACTCACCGAGCCATTCAGAGTTGTCCTAGAAATACGGATGACTTTCTATATGGTCATTTCCTCTGACGTTATTGCATAGTTAATGAGTATGCATTTAACATGTGTTCCTTTCAACTCGCTGATTGGTTTTGAAAAATTAGCGCAATCGGTTGTATTGATCTAGGTCCTGGGCTGTCACCGCCATAGGTCATGGGGGCGGAGCTGCTAAGCTGTAATACAGTCTATACTAGGCAAGAATGTAGTTTATAATTAGACTCTGCATGCAGGGTATCATATGATGCGATTGTGATTTGATTTCAAAGTGTAATGATGTTCATCGTATCACCCATGACATCAGTCACACATTGCCCCTATCAGCACCTAAACAAATAATCTTAATGTCACTATTGATTTGAAATTAATCTGTGACATCAATCAGCCAATCGGAACACAGTATTTCAGATAATCTGCATTCTTGAATTTCAACCAAGCATGGATATTTTTAGAATCAGTGAGATTGATTGCCTTTTTTAATTTCATAATTTCAATTTTGCTATAAATACTAGAATATGTATAATAGCTAGGCTTATGTAGGACAAATGTCAGTTGGTTAGTGTTGATCTATTTTTACTATTGGACCCTTAAAAACAGTTACAAAATAGTTTCCTTGCAAACAAATTCATTATTTTAAGCAATACTGAACATTAAACTGCAATGTGTGAAAAGAATTGAAGCTCAATATATTCATTGTTAAATCATCCTGCAATTCAGTCCTGGGCTTAAATCCTTTAACCAACAACAAATCAAGCGTGTAGCTGCATATATTGTTTTTCTCTGTGATGTTTTATAAACAGAAGATCCCAGAATTATGCAGGCAAAGAAATTGAAATTATGCAGCTCAAAACTCTAAATTATGGGGGGAAAATGCAAACTATGCAGCAAATCATGCAACCGCAACATTGCAAAAACTCCTGAAAATCCATATTTCAAATAAATGAAAGCCTTCTTAAATTTTGTGGTCATAAGCACCATAGAGTTTTTGTTAAGTTTAGATGTTATTTACCTAATAAACTATGAAAATGATGAAGCAGTAAAATATCAGGTGAGATATTCTTTGAGAAAAATGTAAATTATGCAAAAGGTATGCACTGATGAATTATGCAGCACTTTAGGAAATTCAGAATTATGCATAATTAGAACGCGTTACGTAGACATGTAATTCTCGGATCTGTGAGTTTCTCCACAAATTATTCAGTCTTTGTATTTTCTCATGCAATGAAATTTTCACTGGATTGTCTTGTTATATCTGTGGCATAGCTTCCCTTTCATGCACATCTCATGGAAATGACTGTTCCAATACAAATCTCTTTGTTCATGGAAATGACTGTTCCAATACAAATCTCTTTGTTCATGGAAATGACTGTTCCAATACAAATCTCTTTGTTCATGGAAATGACTGTTCCAATACAAATCTCTTTGTTCATGGAAATGACTGTTCCAATACAAATCTCTTTGTTCATGGAAATGACTGTTCCAATACAAATCTCTTTGTTCATGGAAATGACTGTTCCAATACAAATCTCTTTGTTCATGAAAATGACTGTTCCAATACAAATCTCTTTGTTCATGGAAATGACTGTTCCAATACAAATCTCTTTGTTCATGGAAATGACTGTTCCAATACAAATCTCTTTGTTCATGGAAATGACTGTTCCAATACAAATATCTTTGTTCATGGAAATGACTGTACCAATACAAATCTCTTTGTTCATGGAAATGACTGTTCCAATACAAATCTCTTTGTTCATGTAAATGACTGTAACGATACAAATCTCTTTGTTCATGTAAATGACTGTAACGATACAAATCTCTTTGTTCATGTAAATGACTGTAACGATACAAATCTCTTTGTTCATGTAAATGACTGTATCGATACAAATCTCTTTGTTCATGGAAATGATTGTTCCAATACAAATCTCTTTGTTCATGGAAATGACTGTAGTCATACATATCTCTTTGTTTGTGACTGTACTGATACAAATCTCTTTGTTTATGGAAATGCCTGTACCGATACAAATCTCTTTGTTTATGGAAATGACTGTACCAATACAAATCTCTTTGTTCATGGAAATGACTGTATCCATACAAATCTTGATGTTTAGGGAAATGACTGTACCGATATAAACCTCTCTGTTTCATGGAAATGACTGTAACAATTCAAATCTCTTTAGTCGTTGAAATGACTGTACCCATACAAATCTCTTTGTTTATTAGACTCCAGATGTAAATCTGGAGTCTATAGCTTTTGTCAGTATTCTTCTTCTTCTTCTTTATTATTATTCTCTACACGTTTTCTCAGTAGTCAGAAGACATTGAGTCAAGACCTGTGTATGGTCAATTTAGGTCCAGTATCTAGTTTCTCGGAAATTGGGTCAATTTTTTATCTAGGTCAAAGGTCAAGAACTAGGTCAAATCTTACATTTTCAACCTTCCGTCTATTATCTTCGTCGTTATTTATCGAAACAACTTTGTCTTTTTTTCATCATGTAGCTTAGAGACAGCCCTTTCATAAGTGTGCCATCAGATTTTTGATTACTGTTACCGATTTTGAGATATGGCGTCCGGAAAGTAGATCAGAACAAAAAGTTCTCCAAATTCAACATGCGAGTTATCAAATAAGTGCAGAATGATCTCAGGAATCCGAATCTGCAAACCAAATTTAGGTCAGACTTCCGGTTCGGAAGTTATGGCGTTTTGAAAGCTCAAAAATCGCTAAATTTGGTGCCCATGTTAAGTCAATGGGAAAAAAGATTTTTTGAAGTGAGAAATACGAAATATAGACTGAGTTCAGCTTAATTTAATGAAAGCTTTTAAAAGAAGGGGACCTCAAAAGCCATCTAGCTTCAAAATTTTGACACCAAAATACCTAGGTCAAAATCTAGGTCAAATCCAAAGGTTTTCCTTATTTTTGCGATTCTGACACTACACTTTAATTATATTCTTTGAAATTGTGTATACATGTAGCCAAGAGTGTGCTAATAGTGTTAGCCTTTTGCCGTCAGAGAGTATTTTGACCCACTTTTGAGATATGGTGTCCGGAAAGTAGGTCAAAATTAAAATTCGCCAAATTTAACGTATGAGTTATGAATTAGGAGTAGAATTTTGTCAGGAATCCGAATCTTTAAATCAAATTTCGATCCGACTTCTGGTTCGGAAGTTATGGCGTTTTGAAATTTCTGAAAATCGATCTGATGGTATCCTGATAGAAAATCAAGAGTAGAGAAGGAAATATTGAAAAATTCATCCATCCATCCTTCCTATCTGATCTTATCCTATCCTATCCTATCCTTCCTATCTATCCTTCCTTTGTATCTTTTCCTTCCTATCCTTCCTATCCTCTCTTATCATATCCTTTCTAACTATTCTGTTCTATCCTATCCTTCTTTCTTATTCTATCCTATCGTTCCTTCCTATTCTATCCTATCCTACCTTCCTATTTTATCCATCCATCTTTTTCTGGATGACTCGGCTTATTCTGGATGACTCGGCTAAAAAAGGTCTAAATCTGGAGTCTGAAATTGAACTTCGTTCAATTTCCAAAGTCTAGTTAAAATTACTGTACACATACAAATATCTTTGTTCATGGAAATGACTATACAAATACAAATCTCTTTGTTTCCTGGAAAAGACTGTACCGAGATAAATAATTTTGTTCATGGAAATGACTGTACCTGTACAAATCTCTTTGTTCATGGAAATGACTGTACATATACAAATCTCTTTGTTCATGGAAATGACTATACCAATACAAATCTCTTTGTTCATGGAAAAGACTGTACCAATATAAATTATTTTGTTCATGGAAATGACTGTACCCATATAAATCTCTTTGTTCATGGAAATGACTGTACCCATACAAATCTCTTTGTTCATGGAAATGACTGTGCCCATACAAATCTCTTTGTTCATGGAAATGACTGTACCCATACAAATTTCTTTGTTCATGGAAATGACTGTACCCATACAAATCTCTTTGTTCATGGAAATGACTGTACCCATACAAATCTCTTTGTTCATGGAAATGACTGTACCCATACAAATCTCGTTGTTCATGGAAATGACTGTACCCATACAAATCTCTTTGTTCATGGAAATGACTGTACCCATACATATCTCTTTGTTCATGGAAATGACTGTCCATATACAAATATCTTTGTTCATGGAAATGACTGTACCCATACAAATCTCGTTGTTCATGGAAATGACTGTACCCATACAAATCTCTTTGTTCATGGAAATGACTGTACCCGTACATATCTCTTTGTTCATGGAAATGACTGTCCATATACAAATATCTTTGTTCATGGAAATGACTGTACCCATACAAATCTCTTTGTTCATGGAAATGACTGTAGCCATACAAATCTCTTTGTTCATGAAAATGACTGTACAGATACAAATATCTTTGTTCATGGAAATGACTGTATCGATACAAATCTCTTTGTTCATTGAAATGACTGTACCCATACAAATCTCTTTGTTCATGAAAATGACTGTACCTAAACAAATCTCTTTGTTCATGGAAATGACTGTACCCATACATATCTCTTTGTTCATGGAAATGACTGTCCATATACAAATATCTTTGTTCATGGAAATGACTGTACCCATACAAATCTCTTTGTTCATGGAAATGACTGTACCCATACAAATCTCTTTGTTCATGAAAATGACTGTACAGATACAAATATCTTTGTTCATGGAAATGACTGTATCGATACAAATCTCTTTGTTCATTGAAATGACTGTACCCATACAAATCTCTTTGTTCATGAAAATGACTGTACCTAAACAAATCTCCTTGTTTCATGGACAAGCAGTCAGCTATCAAACATTTTCTTTAATGCTACATTAATATGATCATGAGACCTGGTATAGAAAAGTTACACCTGTGTGAATTTGAAAAGTTTCTTTTGTAGTTTTACATGCCTTGTGGAAGATCCAATTGATAAAGTAACCTAATTTTTATTTCACATTTATTACCAGTTTTTTGGGGGCTAGCATTTGGCCTTTTGGTTGATTGTGGCAAGTAGTAAATTGGCAAAAGCTTTGTAAGAGTGATACCACATGTAGCAGATGTGATCTCACTGAAATTTAAATATTTTCCAGATGAGCAATGGTTAGCAGGTAGGCAACATTGTGTTCGAACAGTGCAGGAGCAGCAGTCTTCAACATTGAAACATTGTGATAGTGGAACATTGCATGAGGCTACAACATTTACCTCAACCAGTATTAGACTAGGCAGCTATAGGTACATGTGCAACATATGCAGTAAAGGTTTCAGTGTATCAACTAATTACTACAATCATCAGCGGATCCATACTGGCGAGAAGCCTTTCCAGTGTGACATTTGTCTTAAACGTTTCTCAGTCAGTAGCAACATGAAGAAACATAAGAAGAATGTGCATAATATGCACGTTTAACATCTTGCTTAAGAATAAGCATTCACTTCTACATCTCTTTAAGAATCAACATGTAATGTTCTAAATAATATCCCTACAAGGACTTTTTGTGTTTGCCTAGATGCAATTGTGAAAATACAATATACTCTATAGGAATTGAAAGGAAATAAGGTTTCAGCATCTATTTTGCACATCATTTGATATGGCAGCGAACACTGATAGATTCCACAGAAAAAGGCACAACCTACAAGTAACTCAAGAGTCTTAAAAGTAACACAATAGACTTACATGTTGCACAAGTGTCTGACAAGTAATAATTGAATTGAATAAAATTCAAGCAACAAAGAACCTAAAAACCACTAGAAATGATTTGGTGATAAAGGACCTGAATCATGTGTTTTCAGAGAAAATGTGAGAAACAAGGCTGGGTATTATTTAGGAAGGCTGTTTAGAGGGGTTCGCTTTACTACAATGGATGTGAACTCCCAATTAAAGGAATATTCCTTGCCAGACCCTTTCTCTCTTGATATGGTAGCTATAATCATATATATAGTTTCCATATTTAGCAAAACATGGGAAAATGTTTTAATATGGTCAATATTGATCATTTAAAAATCTAGTGCTTATTTCCAGTGAGCTGCCATCTTTTAAGATTTCTTGCAGGAAGTGATGTCATCAACTCTCAACTTCTATAACCTTGCCCATAACAGTATAGGAAAGTAGCACAAAATCACTTCTAGATAAGTGACCATTACTTTCTGTGCAAAAATATTTTCAGGGCTTGTCAACTTAGAATAAAAGAAGAGATTTTCAGAAGGATTAAATAAGATACAAAGTTGAAAAAGAATATTTAGCTGGTTTTGTAATTCTTAATAGCTCCTCACCTAATGCTATATGCAAAGTTGAGAGTCGATGACATCACTTCCTGTGTGAAATTTTAAAAGATGGCAGCTTACTGGAATTGAGCATCACATTTCTAAGTGATCAAATTTGACCATATCAAAACATTTTTGCGTGTTTTGCTAAACATGGCAAGCATATATATGGTTATAGCTACCATATGAGGAGAGAGATGGTTTGGCAAGGAATATTCCTTTAAATAAACAAAGGCATATAAACTAATTGTGTGCTGTTCTGTATTCCAGTTGGATCTTTAGAAGCAGCCAATCCAGATCTGAAGCTACATAAAACCTACATGAAAACCATTCTATCCCAGAATCTTCCAAATTGCCTTGTGGGAAACAATTACCAACATTCAGCAGAATTGAAGTTCAGATGCAGCATCTGTAGTAAGACATTCAAGAACAAAGCTAACTTAGATGGCCATATTAGGATCCATACTGGGGAGAAACCTTTCCAGTGTGAACTCTGCCTGAAACGCTTCACTCAGCATGGGAGTTTACATAATCATAGGAAGACTCATAAGAAAGATATGCTGTGATACTTTAGGGAAAAATTAATAAATAAAAATATAATTCAAACAATACTGTTAAGTACTTTATACAGTAGAGTAATGTGTATTTTAATCTACCTTTTTACAAAGATGTTAGTATGTTTCACCACTAATAATCTGGGTCAGATAACATGGCAGACCATGCTAGATATAGAAAAAGACCTAGATATCACATAATTCAAAGAAAATTAAAATTTAAAAGTTGTTGACAATTTTGAAAGCATATTTCTAGATGTAGTCTCAAATGCAGATTTCAAACATGATGTAACTTTGACTTACACTTTTTCTACTTGCATCTAGTCTATTGGCAATTGGATCTGTTGTGATTAAGTTTAAGTGCCCCAAAAATCATAAGATATATCGATGCAAAAGCAAAATGTGCTGGGTGACTTAACAAATGCAACCCTCTAATTTCTTCATTACTTTCAACTATAGTGGAATATTGTACTTATATACAGCTTATACTGTAGATTGGGTTAATTTGGCGCTACTTAATTTGGCAATTTTGTTATTTTTGTCATATTGGCGGCTATTTAATTTGACGGATATGCAAAAAAATGTTAAACTTACACGCTGTACCATGTAAATGGGCATGTTTGGCTATGTTCATTTTTTCTTTTGAGGACCACTGGCGATATTCACCACGTTTGTACATTTTTGTGAGATCACCCTTTACATTTTGCACCTCGACCGATGCTGCTACTATACCGCGCTTTTCCTTTCTAGTTTTTCTCTGAGTATTAATGAGTGACTGACCAGTTCTGAGCCAATTTATGAGAGACACTTTTTCATATTTTTGGAAAAAACTTAACCTGAAGTGACCTAAATACACTGGATGAAATACCCTAGATAATACCCGGGGATTCATTCTAAATTTTGGCGAAGATTTATATTGGCGAATTTTTCAATTTCGCCAAATTCGCTAAATTAAAGCGGGCGCCAAATTAACCCAATCTACAGTAATTAGCTTAGACATTTAGAAAAATTATGTTTTCCATCCTGGTATACTATCAAATCTGTATTTGTCAATATTTACCAAATAGACAACCATAGTGTTTTGGCTCTTCAAATTTGGCACAAATCATCTTCATTTACTGTACTGGTAAATCTATACAGTCTATACAACCTACAGTCATGGTCGAAATGCTTTCAAACTGCAGTCAAACGCCCTGGTTCAGGGAGACTTAAGAAGGCATTTTGACCATTACTGTAAAGTCCCTGGAGTAATTTTGATGAAATTCCACAAATTCACCACACATTGAATGAGGATAATTTGTGCCAAATCTGAAGTGCCAAAACACTATGTTTAGAAAGTAATTTGGTTTTATTGCTGTGGCAGTCACCTCTGACTGCATTTTTATATTTTCTTAGTACAACTGTCATTTGAGCAGCAGGTATCCGAGGCATTATGTTTTACAACTTACTGACAACAGGAGCTATACATACATAGTCTCTTCTTTCTTTTCCTGAAAAAATGAACATAATTGAATTAGTATTTTCCAAGATAAAATGATTTTCCATTCACGTTTTTCGTATTTTGCTAGTACAACTGTCTTTTGAGCAAGTGTCCAAGACATCATGTTTTACAACTAACTAACAGCGGGGCTATACATATTCGTCTCTTCTTTTTTTCCTGAAAATATGAACATAATTGAATTAGTATTTTCCAAGATAAAATGATTTTCCATTCACGTTTTTCGTATTTTGCTAGTACAACTGTCTTTTGAGCAAGTGTCCAAGACATCATGTTTTACAACTAACTAACAGCGGGGCTATACATATTCGTCTCTTCTTTTTTTTCCTGAAAATATGAACATAAATGGATTAGTATTTTCCAAGATATAGCGATTTCTTTGGGTTGCGTTTTTTGAACACACTGTATATGTTAAGTACTCGTAAATTGAAACGTTATTTGCCATTTTTATCTGTCAACTAACGTACAATACAACGTTAGTTGCTTGATTTATTGCTGTGGGTGATTAACAGAATATCTATATTTGTTTGTTTTGCCAGTTGTTTATTGATAGATAAGTTGGTTGCTTGGTTGATTGTTTACTTGATTTGTTGTATAAGATTTGTTTGTTGAGTTGGAGGTCAGTTGGGCATTTTGAGGCATAAAATCAAAAAATCAAATTCCTAACCCTGGTAGGGACGTTGGGTACCCAGTCACCGGGCTACCCATATACCCAGTCACCAGTTTTTTTACACAAACCCTATAACACCACTTGGAACAAACAGCTGATTTTTATCGTACCTAACAAGAGGTACGATATTATAGTCAGCTTGACGGGTGGCGGGCGGGCGGCGTCTCACTTTTCAGCTTGTCTACAGGTTTCCAGCCAAATCATTTCAGGGATTCATCTGAAATTTTCAGGGATGTTTCTACATATCAACGTCAAGAACTGATTAGTTTTTGGGCATTCTGGATAAATCTTAAGGTGGTCATTTTGGATTTTCCGTCCTAAAATCTTCACTTTCAAGACTTGTCTACAGGTTTCCAGCCAAACCATTTGAGGGATTCATCTGAAATTTTCAGGGATGTTTCTACATATCAATGTCAAGAACTGATTAGTTTTTGGGCATTCTGGGTAAATTTTAAGGTGGCCATTTTGGATTTTCCATCCTAAAATCTTCACTTTCAAGACTTGTCTACTGGTTTTCAGCCAAACCATTTGAGGGATTCATCTGAAATTTTCAGGGATGTTTCTACATATCAACGTCAAGAACTGATTAGTTTTTGGGCATTCTGGATAAATTTTAAGGTGGCCATTTTGGATTTTCCGTCCTAAAATCTTTACTTTCAAGACTTGTCTACAGGTTTCCAGCCAAACCTTTTGAGGGATTGATCTGACATTTTCAGGGATGTTTCTACATATCAACGTCAAGAACTGATTAGTTTTTGGGCATTCTGGGTAAATTTTAAGGTGGCCATTTTGGATTTTCTGTCCTAAAATCTTCACTTTCAAGACTTGTCTACAGATTTTCAGCCAAACCATTTGAGGGATTCATCTGAAATTTTCAGGGATGTTTCTACATATCAACGTCAAGAACTGATTGGTTTTTGGGCATTCTGGGTAAATTTTAAGGTGGCCATTTTGGATTTTCCTTCTTAAAATCTTGTCTATCGAGGCTTGTCTACAGGTTTCCAGCCAAACTGTTCAAATTTTTACATATGTTACACAGTGATAAGTTCTAGAGCTGATTAACTTTTCTGCGGCCATCTTGCTTTCTTGGTCAACAAGACCAGAATGCTGTGTTTTAGGTACGATATTGTTCACGTCTGTGCCTTGTTCTGTACCAGTGCTGTGTGGTGGTTCATTCCCTTGTGTTTTACATGTACCAATCAAATATTCATTTCACTAGTAACCACACTTTTAAATGACAATTTTATGGCCCTTAATGAGGGCTTTGTTTAAAAAAAACCTCCTACCTCATACCCACCTTCGTGAAACACAATGCAGTCATTGAAGGGTTCAATTTTAAAGATTATTAAATCTCAAAATAGCTCAAATTATTAACAATTCCGGCTTTATTTTATGACTAGACAGATGACAGATCCATAAACAAAGGCATATGGATGCATTTTAATGTGTAATGACCAGAGGGCGCCCCAGGGGAATAAGTAACTAACGACCGCGAGCATAGGTCCAACAAGTCAGATAAAGAAATTGAAAGAAAGTGTTCTAAATTCGATGCCCCGAGTGGGAATCGAACCTAGCTGGAATGTAGTAGCAACTTGCTATCAAAGGTCATTACAAATGCATCTAAGTAGTCTCATCTATAATTCATCATAAACTAAGATTTAATAAACTAAGATCTTTAAAACCCTTGGATCTTGAACCCTTCAAAGACTGTATCATGTCCCACGTACGTGGGTAAGTGCGTATGAGGTAGGAGGTTTTTTATACAAAGCTCTTAATGAGGTGTCTATTGAAGGAAGCTATTGAACTGATCTGTTTGTCTTACGTAATTGTGTCTTTGCTGTGAGCACACCATGTTCATAAGCATTTTGTTTTGTTTACTTACGGCTTTGTAGAAAAAAACGGGTACTGGGTAGTAAATCCTCAATGCTGGGTTCAAATTTGGTACCCGGTTGGCGGTCGAAAAAACCGGGTACCCCAAAAAACGAAAAATACGAATATACAACATAATTAGATCATTAGAAAACGTGTAAGATTTGTTTTGAATATATAAAAATGTATGTAACTTCCTTCAAAATTGAGCTAGAAGCTTCAAATAAAAATTGCGTTTTTAGGCTCATTTCTTCCTCTATCATCATGTTTTTTATTGGTTATGGGGGGGGGGTGCGATCGCACCATCGACATGCCTATGACATTGTAAGACGATTTGAAAACATGACAAATCAATCTTACTCTATTTTCAATAGGTCGTATAACATGTTGGTACGTGAATTGTTTTGATTATGATTTAAATCTGTAAATAGCTATCGTTACTTTAGCAGAGAGGTGACGTGTGTTAATTTACATGATGCAACGTGTAAGATTTTGATTATTAATCATAATTTTTTAAGTTATCCCAATTTTCGATGAAACGTCCACTGAAGTGTAAATTGTTACGTCTTAAAATGTCATAGGCGATCGCACCCCCCCCCCATAACCAATGAGACTATGACCACGATGATAGAGGAGGAAAAGAGCCTTAAAATGCTTTTTATTTTAAGCTTCTAGCTCAATTTTGAAGAAAGTTACATACATTTTTGTATACTCAAAACAAATCTTACACGTTTTCTTATGATCGAATTACATGTATGTTATATATTCGTATTTTTCATTTTTTGGGTACCCAGTCTTTTCAACCGGGTATCAGGTACCAAGTTTAAACCCAGCATGGAGGATTTACTACCCGGTACCTGATTTTTTCTCCAAACCCTACTTATACAGTAGATACTATTCTATTAAGTGATGATGGAGCAACTAAAACCGTGAGAATCAAGATAGAAATTGATTACATATAGTACATCATTTAATAATTTCAAGATGGTAGTTAATACAGTATAAATGATATCATAGAGATCAACAAGGCAGGTCAAATGGTTAGTATTGACTTAAATTTAGAAATTGAAGCTTCTTAACCCTTGCAAAAAGTTTCCTTGAAAAAAATCCTGATACTGTACAAAATATTTTGCAATGTGTGAAAAAACAACAAAAAAAAACAATGAATTGTTGATGATTTAATCCACCCATGTATTGTTTCCCAGACTTTGCATATGTGTGGAAACAGCACATACATTGTTACATCATCTTCCAATTCATTGAGTTCAGGGCTTTAATCATTTATAAAAAACATACAACCCCGAAGCCTTATTTAGTCCTGGCTTCATACACCGGAGTATATAAGCTTTCCAACAGTATATAATTTATCTTAAAGGTATTTTGGAAATTTAACTACCCTTTTTAAGTAACTTTTTGGCAAATGGCTACTGACCTTTTATAGGAAATAGCTTGCAAGAAAACAAGGGAGATTAGCTTCCAGCATTTTCTCACAATCTTCTTTTGAATGCCACATGCATAGATCAGTTTGAACATTGACCCAAACTGTCCTTATAAATTGTATTTTCTGTATCATTAGCTAACAATTAATGTAACATTGTGAGTTGCAGGGCCCCCTGACTTGCCTGACTCCCCCAAGTTGCCAGTCTGGAGCACAGAGTCATCGAGTGGAAAAAATAGAATGTTGAGCAACCAGATGAAACAAAAATTTGCTAGAGATAAGAGCAATGAAGCTAAGCCAGTAGTGAAGTCAATGCACTCCACTATGAGTCACCAGTACATCTGTGAAATATGTGACAAAGGCTTTAAGTGGGCAACAAACTACAATAATCATGTAAAGATCCACACTGGTGAGAGAGCATTTAAGTGTGATTTGTGTCTGAAATGTTTCAGATTAAAACATGTGCTTAAGAGACATCTATTAGGAGTGCACAAGATGGATATGGATTACAAACTAGCAGTCCTCTAGGTTACTCTACATTCAAGCTAGGTTCTGACAATATAAAGAAACAGTCATATAAGTCAATCTACAAACTAAGCTCTGACAACAAAAAGGAAGTCTTCTAAGCCACTCTACAATCAAGCTTGGAAGACTTCTAAGCCACTCTACATAAAGCAAGGATGTCTTCTAAGCCAGCTTTGAAGACTTCTAAGCCACTCTACATCAAGCAAGGAAGTCTTCTAAGCCACTCTACAATCAAGCTTGGAAGACTTCTAAGCCACTCTACATCAAGCAAGGAAGTCTTCTGAGCCACTCTACAATCAAGCTTGGAAGACTTCTAAACCACTCTACATCAAGCAAGGAAGTCTTCTAAGCCACTCTACAATCAAGCTTGGAAGACTTCTAAGCCACTCTACATCAAGCAAGGATGTCTTCTAAGCCACTCTACAATCAAGCTATAGGTTCTGACAATATGAGAATCATTTCTTTGGGCTTATCTAAGGCCAATACCATCTTTGGGTTCTGTTCTTTGACCATCTCATTGTTCTGGACTTGGGATCATGTATTTGAGGCTTACATTATAATTCAAAAGTAAGAATTTTCAGCACTAGCCATACACATACCCCGACACATATCTAGTAATTCCATGATAGAGCCCATGGTAATTCTTACCTCAGTCAATTCTAACATCCATCTGAAACATTCTCCCTGTGTCACAAAAGTTTTGGCTGTCTCCAACTGTAGAGGCCGGTGTTCAACTCACTTTTTTAATTGATAAATCCTGCCTGTTGTTTCAAAATGTCTCCCAAGAATAGTTGTCAAAGGCAAAAATACCTTTTAACCTTTCTAAGTTCCCAAGAATGTGTCCTTTCAGTAATATAGATACTTGTTATTTGTGTCTTGTAGATTTTAAATCCTTTTGAAAGAATGAAATCTAATAGATTTGGTGAAATCATTTAACTATTAATACATTGTTCTTTACTTCCAAGACTGAAGTGAACATCCCTGCAGTTTGAGTTTACAGAAACTTTTGTGACTTCAGGAGAATGTATTGGATGCATCTTTGTCTTGCTAGTGGTGAAAATTATCATTATCGGCTTTTGAAATAATTAATTCAATAGAGTAGTTTCTAAATAGCTTTCAAATCTCTCTAAATCTCGTTTTCTCATGAGATTTTTAGAGATTTGCACGTTCTTCCTCTAATGACAATTACTTTACTTTATTTTTGATAGCATATTTGAATTCAGTGACAAGTTTTCTCGGATAATAAGTTTGATTTACACAGTTATGTCATTTAAATCATTTTCCATGACATTTAAAAAAAACTTGGGCCAAATCTCCATCTGGTGCAATGCTAGATTCATTAAAACCTTGGCTTATTCGTATGACAACCAACATTTTCATGTTTAATCACAATACATGTATGTACATTAACATTTTTTATCCGATAGATATGCCATTCGAGTTTCAGACAGATTCAATCAACACTTTTTGACAAATCATGAAATTAAGTGACTATTGCAAGTTTCTAGCATTGAACTGAATGGAGGTGTGGCCCAAAAAAATCAAAGACAAACAAGGGTGACATCTATTATGTCAGCGTTATTCAGCTATTTAGAAAATCCTGAGACCAGAACGTGGAGCTGGTCTTTGCAATGGATTTCTTCTACACATGCAAATTATATTGGGCCCCGTACGAGTTTGTACGTACAAGCCTCGAGGATTACGAGTCATTATGGCCAAAAAGGAGCACAATCCTCGTACGTGCTCGTACGAAGCTCATTTTCGAGACCTGTACAAAAAACATATCAAGTCACTTGAAACTATTCACCTGTCCTTTTTAAAAAGCATTCTTGGTGTGAAAACATCAACTGCAACCCTAGCAGTCTATGGAGAGCTGGGTCGTTTTCCCTTAGTGTGTGCTTTGATATTCATTTTATTAAATATTGGATATGGCTTATACAACTTTGTCCAGATAACCTCCTTTATAAAGCATATCTATATGATTATGAAATGTACAGTTTAGGATTTAAAAATACTTGGTCAAGTAAGGTTCATAATATTTTAAAAGATTGTAATCTCCAAAGCACTTGGAATGAACAAGTTGTTGAGGATGACTATGTATTTAAAAAGAACCTAACTAAAACATTGTACCAAAATTATAAGGAGAAATGGAAGTGTGATTTACAATTATACCCAGTTTTAAGAACATACATTAAATTCAAAACAACTTTTGAAAGAGAACAATATTTAAGCCTTCAAAACAAAAATCACAGGCAATCAATTTCACAACTGAGATTAAGTTCACATAAATTACAAATAGAACTGGGTATATGTAAAACCATGGCAAAAACCTGAATATGAACGATTATGTAACTTTTGTGGGGAAATAGAAAATGAGGTTCATTTCATGATTAAATGCCATTTACATAGAGAAAATAGAAAAATATTGTTTGACAACATCACTAGCAAAATTAATGTTGATCAACATGATCCTGAAAATACATTCATTATGTTAATATCTTCAAAAGATAAATATGTGCAAAAGCAAGTTGGAAGTTTTATTACAAAATCATTCAAAAACTTAAACTTGCCTGGAGATTAACTTTTTGGATGCATCGATCACACCTAAAGTATATTATAACATATGTAAATAACAAGTTTTTTGTATAAATTGTATATATTAGTGTAGTGTAGTGTAGTGTAGTTTTGTAAAATTTCATTTTGTAATGACTAATATGTCAGGTCATGACATCTAAAGAGTCAATAAAAGATATATATACAAGCTCGTATTATTCTCGTAATTGTTCTTTTCGAGGCCCCTGCGAGCATGTACGAGGCTTGTAATTTCGAGGCCTGTACAAGCTTTTACAAGGCCCGTTATCGTACGTAATAACTGAGTGCTGAGGTGACATGGATAATATTGTTATAGTTGCAGTTGTCATTCTGGAAATTGATAGTGCTCATTGGTATTGCAACCAAATAGCCTATAATGGAGTTTGGAGAAATGCCAGTCTTTTTAGCTACAGCCAAACTATTGGCCAGCCATGACTATTGCACTATTGCTTAACACCCCAGTCACATTTCCCACGTCGGCCGTGCGGTCTATGCGGCCAGTAGCTTTTCTATGCTCGCCGGAGAATTTCTGCGCTCTCATACTTTTGCAGTCACATTTCCCACGGCAGCCGCACAGTGAATTTTAAATTCCGTTGATAAATAATACTTTTTTCATTTTATATTTACATCAGGACAATTTATAAATGTTATTCATAGTGCTAGAATGTACATCAAATGAAAAGTGATCGTGAAACATTGACAAATAATGATTCAATCTTGTTGAGCCAGTTGATTTCTACAGGGACCTCAGAAATGAACACATATTATAACTCCAAGTTATAATTTCTACGGCAACCATGCGACCTGTAAAAAACTTGATACACCGTACGGAGGCCGCAAGGCGAGCGTAGTTTTTCTACGCTCGTCGCAGAAATTCACTGATTTAATTGATCTGCGGTCGACACACGGCCTCCGTACGACAAATGTGACTGGCGGGGTGTTATAAATAATTTCAGGTGTCCTGTGTTGTAAAAGCCTATGTTGTTAACAGTAGTTCTATGCCATAATTTTGTTAAAAGAAATCCGTAATAAACTCATAACTATTTTTTTTATTGTCGCCCATTTTGGATTTTTCCATATCTAAAATCTTGTCTGTAAGCTCTTGTCTACACGTTTTCAGGTGAACAGTTTAGTAGATCAATTTCAAATTTTCAGGGATGATTCTTAGTATTACTCGAACATCAGTTTTTCGGTATATTCTGGGTAAATGTCAAGGGAGACATTTTGAATTTTCCGTCCTAAAATCTTGTCTGTAAAGTCTTGTCTTCGCGTTAACTGTTTGATGGATCAATTTTAAATTTTCAGGGATGGATTTCAGGACTGTATCGGCATCTGTAACAAATTCTTATAACTTCCAATAACTTAACAAATACTTTTTAGACTGACTTCAACTTTCTTCAAAATCATCTACAGAGTTTTCAGAAATGCAAATCTGACATAAGATTGAACTAATAATATTGAGAGCAACTAGGTCATGACATTTTGTCATGTTAGCCTCATTCCCGTCTTAGAATTGTGTCTGTAAAGGCTTGTCTACTCATTTTCAGAATAACCATTTGAAGGATTGATTTCTCAGGGATGGTTTTTAGAAAGAAAATCTAGAACTGATCAGTTTGTGGCAAACTGGCTAAAGGTTAAGGCAGCCATTTTGGATTTTCCATCATCAAATGTTGTATGTAAAGTCCTGTCTACACATTTTCAGGTTAACTGTTTGAGGGATCAATTTCAAGTTTTCAGGATGATCGAGAACTGATTTTTTGGGCATTCTGGATAAATATTAAGGTGTCCATTTTGGATTATCGGTCCTAAAATCGTGTATGCAGACTTGTCTTTCTTATGATGCCAAGGTTGGCTATTTTCTTTGACAGATAATTGAGTCCTAAGGGATTTAAGTGACCATGCCAGAAATGGGACATTGCTCAGTCATCAGTGGAAGAAAATAGAACATCTTGGTATCATATGAAAGAGGACATAATGACGCAAATGATGGTACTGGCGAATTTTCCTTAAGATTGTTCATCTTTGAGAAATTAGCAATTCAATTTCGGGTTCCTTTTTTGAGAAACCCTGTATAACTGGTGCAAATATTCAGAATAAAAAGAAAACTGGAAAAATTTTAACATAACAAATGGATTTATCACAAACTCGATATATTATTCACAATTTTTTAAAATGACAAAAAATGTAACACTATTTAAATGGATATTCAAGTATGTATTAGAAATGTAATTTGTACTAGTATGTATCATTGTCTTTTTGGTTTATATTTCATGCATATAATTCACGCCCCGTGATCGTAGATATGGGACGGAGGGGGGAGCAGGCAATTTCTACTAGAAAATTCAACAAATCTGGTAAAATTATTTTTTCAAGACAGAGTTTACGATTGAATTGCAAATTGAATAAGCGCACGGTATGATAAAATATGTTAGGTATTCTAGGATTATTTTTCAACCGATACTCTTTTAAGATATAAGATCTATTAAAAAAGGCGCAATGCAACCAACGTGCAAAAGTCAAAGTTTTTGCTATAAATCAAGCAACAATGGACTACACGACCTGTAATAAATACTTGTAAGTGATCTTATCATAACTAAATTAATGTCATTGCTGAATTTATAAAATAAGTTTCCATACGTAAAATAAAAAATAATCGAAAATAATTAAAATGGGACGGAGGGGGAGGGGACGGAGGGGGAGGGGACGGAGGGGGAGGGGACGGAGGGGGGAGTAATAATTCTATAAAGTGAAACAACTTCACACGAATTCTTGTATTTGAAAAATGAACTCATTAACTTAGTAAGAAACTGGATGATATACCCCTGGAGACTGAAAAATGGGGACATTTGGAGTAAAAGGACTTAAAGTCGCGAAACATCTCTAATCATGTCTTATATACATATTGCTCCCCCCCTCCGTCCCCTCCCCCCCTCCGTCCCAAATTCATTATTTTCGATTATTTTTTATTTCACATATGGAAACTTATTTTATAAATTCAGCAATGACATTAATTTAGTTATGATAACATCACTTACAAGTATTTATTACAGGTCATCCAGACCATTGTTGCTTGATTCAAGCAAAAACGTTGATTTGTGCCTGTTGATGGCCTTGCGCCTTTTTTAATAGATCTCATACCTTAGATGCGTATCGTTTCAGAAAAAATCCCAGAAAACCTAACATATTCTACCATACCGTGCGCCTATCCATTTAGCAATTCAATTGTAAACTTTTTCTTGAAAAAATAAATCTTCTTCCAGATTTGTTGAATTTCCTAGCAGAAATTGCCTGCTCCCCCTCCGTCCCATATTCACGATCACCGGGCGTGTAATTGTACTCATTCTGAACAAAATATGAATGTAACTAAAATTTAAAAAAAAAAAAAAAATGAGTAGGCCTATATATATTTTGCCAGTGGGTCCAAGAGAACAAGTGGTCGAGTCCATTATTTTGCAGGGGTGGCAAGATACAATTCCAATTTCCATTAATTGATTGTTTGCCACAAATACATCTATAAGTATATATTTGTATATTTTTGGTATTTTCAGAATGTGAGTCAGATACAACAGATCTCTCCCATAATGGCAGGCATCCCTATATGCCACATGCATGTAGGCCATACAACCACACAACAGGCAATAGCTACTATAACATACATAAAAGTGACTATGGACATATGCAAAGTGAACATATGGGATCAAATAACATAACACACATGGCAATAAGTGGTGAAAGAAGTGCAGATGTCCGAAGGCCTCATGTTTGTCACCTTTGCAGAAAGGGCTTCAAACAACCTCAGCACCTGAAATATCATATGAACATCCATACTGGGCTACGACCATATAAATGTAACCATTGTGCAATGGCCTTTTCTGCTCCTAGCAACTTGATTGTTCATAAAAAGAAATACCACCCAGAACAAAGCTACAAGTAGTTAACAACGCTTGAGACTAGTGATTTCGACATGGGGTATACAAAAGTAATACAATATACAGGGTATGTCAATTATAGACAGAAAGAAGGGAGATTGTGTGAAAAAGTTCTAAATTAACTAATTTTTATGATCAATCAATAATGGCCAGTTTTCAGAATAAAATACAATAGAATTAAACTAGAAATTAGCAACTCCAGGGAGTAGCAAATCCCAAGAAACACTATATAAATCATCATGAATCTGTACAGTCACAATGTAATATATACCATCTACTCTTCCCTTCGCTAAATATTTGTTATCATTGTAGTATCATGTAACCATACTTTAAAGATATCTCTAAGTAATGGCGAATTCCTGCTCTAGGCAGCCATCCTGAATTTTCTGAGACAAAAATCAGAAAAACAATACCATAATAGTGATCTACTCTAAAATTATTTTGTGAACTTCAAATAATAATATTTATATTTAATAGATCACTACTTTAACCCAATATGTTATATCAATTATTGGGTTTACATGATTTCAACATAGCCTAATTCTTACAGAAACATTAGTTAATCTATCTCAATTTAATACTACAGTATATTCTTATACCGAAGGGGTCCCTATCGCTAAGAAATATATTACAATACACGATATATTTGTTTTTACTTAGTCTAGTTGCAGTTTACTTCCTGCGAAAGCTATTTGGATTTTGATGTAATAGCTTTCCCACGGAGCATTTGGACAGCTGAATGATTTTGACCTTTGAAATCGAATTAAGTCGATCAGCGGCTTACTTTTGGTCTCTAACTGTGTCTTACATCAGTATCATCAATCCGGGTAAGTATTAGAGCGCTGAAATACTTCTTTTTCAATCAAGACTTGTAAATTGTTCATCGAGTGAATGTTTTTTAGACCATATTTCCAATATGGCGGTTTGCTAGGAGCGAGATACGCAACGAACGAAATGAATTTTGAGAATTAGTTAGGTTCGGACAACCTCCGGAGATTTAAGAAAATGTCCGAGCAGAAAACGCCATATTGGAATTTGGCAGTAAAACATTCACTCGACTAACAATTACAAGTCTTGATTGAAAGGGAAGTATGTCAGCGCTCCAATACTTGCACGGAAGGATGATAATGATGTATAACATAGTTAGAGAACAAAAGTAGGCCGCTGATCGACTTAATTCGATTTCAAAGGTCACTATTAATCAGCTGTCCACTTCCCAGTTTGAGAGCCATAAGTTTCAAAATCTAACATGACTCTCGAAGTGAGTAAGTTGCAGTAGATTAACCTGTTCATTACTTTGGTTGGTGCTGGGGAGGCTGCTGGGCTTTCCAAGCTATGAGTTCATAAACTGATTCCCGCCAGTTGTAGTCATGTGACTTTTCATCCTTATCACAAGATCTATGTAAATTAACTCACCTATGAACTTGTGCAATCTATACATCACTAACACCCCAGTCACATTTCCACAGCCGCTGTGCGGTCTATCATTTCTGCGGCCAGTAGCTTTTCTACGCTCGCCATAGAATTTCTGCGCTCTCATACTTTTGCAGTCACATTTCCAACGGCAGCCGCACGGTGAATTTTAAATTTATGTTGATAAATAATACTTTTTTTTCATTTTATTTACATCAGGACAATTTATAGATGTTATTCATAGTGCTAGGATGTAATATCAAATGAAAAGTGATTGTGAAACATTGACAAATAATGATTCAATCTTGTTGAGCAAGTTGATTTCTAGGCACCGCAGAAATGAAAAATATTATAACTCCGAGTTATAATTAATTTCTACGCCTTCCCTGCGGCCTGTAAAAATGTGCATACGCCATACGGAGACCGCAAGGCGCCCATAGTTTTTCTACGCTCGCCGCAGAAATTCACCGATTTAATTGATCTGCGGTCGACTTACGGCCGCCATGCGACAAATGTGACTGGGGTGTAACGAGATAGAATTAACTGTGTGAATATCTAATGATCTGAGCCAACTCCAAAACACCTAAATATTTATATTTCATATAAGTCATTTATATTTATTTGAGTTGTGTTCGGTTTGGAGTCGCTTCATCACTACTTGAACCCAATATGTTATATCAATTATTGGGTTTACATGATTTCAACATAATTTTTACAGAAATATCTCAATTTAATACTACATATAAGAATTTAGTTGTCACACACATATATTGTGAAAAATAATTTACCCTAAGGGATTATACAGCGCGTCCCAAAAAATGCAACAAACAAAGACATTGTAAAATCACAAAACCAGTGGCGATTACATCAATTTGATTTAGTTTACAAGGAAGCCACGTGTCTCCTCAAGTTTCAAGGTTAGTTTATCTCAAACAAATAAAAAGGCCTCAGGCCCATAGTTTTACAAATATAACAATACATGTTTACATCAATTTAGTAGCTCCTGCCTTAAATTAAATGCTTTATAGCAGAAAGTAGCTAAGTTACATAAATCATTTACACCTTTTGTAGACATTAAATTAATATACTTTTGTTGTGATGGTAAAATATATTAATACCTTTTGATGTACTCTTCCCTTAGATCAATATATGATGGGCACATTAAAATAAAATGAAATTCAAAGAGGGCATATGCGATCCTCTTTTGACATATCCTGATGTCTACTAATTTCAATTTTCAGTTTATGATTGGAACATCTTAACCTTGTTAAAGCTCTTCTATATTTGACAATATTTACAACTGATAAATATGTTTCGACTTCTAATATACTTTTGAAATCACTGTATATTTGAAGCTAATAATGATCCTGACCATGCTTGTAAATTGTCATCTTTTATTCTTTGCACAAATATTTTTAGAAATAAGTTTTCATCTCCAACACTTTGGTTGGTGTAAACAATTCCAAAGCCCATAGAACTCAATAAGGTTTTAACATGTGTTGCCAAAATTATCCTACCACTTTAGCATTTTATAGGAAGCTTTTGGTAATCTTTCATCCGGTATTTTAAGAAGGTTTAGCCAATATTTTATACAATGTTTGATATATACAATGTTTAAAGGATGCCTACCACATTCACCAAGTGCTCATACATCATTTGCCTTTTCACCTAGACATAAAACATATTTACAGAATCGAACATGCTCTCTTTCAATAATAATAATGCTACTCTGAGACAGATAATGTATTGCATTAAACATGATTTTAGAGTATTTGCAATTAATACTTCCACAATATTACTTCAGCTCCTGCCCCGATGGAGTACTAAGGTCATCTATAATATGTGCTATGATGAAGCAAGTCCAAGAAGAAAGCCTCCTGTGAAACCACCAGCAAGTAGCACATTTTGACTTGCAAATTCTGTTACCTGAAATTAAAACATACTTACAAAGTAACACATTGCGAACTTCTCATTTTGGAACAACTTTTTCAATTATGATAGAATCTTCATAAGACTTCAAAGTGGGAATTTGAGATCAAGAAAAATCATATTTTTTGTTGAGGTGCACCTGTCCACCAAAATAATTCATGTACCTGAATATGTTTTTTGTCAAAATTTCCAAAATGAGCAAGTCAATCCATCATAATTGCCAATATTATGCCACAGAGTGATATATTAATAATTATTGACAAATTGAATGAAAGCATTTCAGAAATACATGTAACTTTTTAATAAATAGAGGATATCCTATGATTTATGAGTGATATGATTTTTATTTACGAATGGATATGATATCTTCACGAGCGAGCGTAGCGAGAGAGTGCAGATATCAATATCCATGAGTTGATTAAAATCATATCACTCATGAATCATAGGATGTTCTTTTTATTCCATAGTTAAAGTCATCATCAGAATCGTCGGAAATTAAGTGATTTAATTCGAATTTTCCAAACGATCCGGCGATGTTGACACTTAGCCTCGTTTTGAGTCTGAAGTAGCAAAAATCCATAATTCATAGCATACGGCGCCGTATGTCATGCCTAAAACACCGTATGCTATGGTTAAGTGAAAAATATCATATTTTACCACTGATTACAAAAATACCGTTTTTATTTTCACATGTTATCCTATGAATATCATGCTAACTGTGGAATAATGGCAGATATCCAATATTAAGATAATTGAATTTTGGAATATTTTGGACAATTTTACTATGCCTAGTAAACACTACTTTTTCCTCAATATTGCACTTATTAATGCTCTATAAAATATTATGCTAGCCACTGTTATACCCGAAATTAGTGGAAGGCATTTTTGAGCCCATTAATTAGGCTTACATCCAATAAAATGAGATGGATGCAAAATAGAAGAAAAATATATTTTGGCTTCAGACCACACATTATTCTGATTCCCAAATGTATTTAATTCAGAATGATCTGTGATTTCATGATCACTAGACTTTACAATAAACCTTTTTCTAATTAATACTTATATTTAATTTATTTCTTGTTTAACCAGAACAACGACAATGCCAAAGCTAGCGTAGCGAATCCCATCGAACAGAAATTGCTGGCATTTTTACAAACAAAATATATAGCAAATATCATAAAATAACACCCATAAGAAAGGCCACCATTTTCAAAGTGGTTGCTCACTAGCCAAGTTAATAGCTAATATGCTTTAAAGTAGCCACATATAAAATTTTTAAAAAATCGCACACATATATGTAAATGCTGGCCATTTTTTAAAATGGTTGCCTACTACCCAAAATGCCATTAGACATTGGGCAATGCTTAAAGTATTTACATACCAAATATGAACAAAATCGCTCCACTACTTTTTGACTTACAGTAAAAAATGTTAAATAACACACGTAAAAATGGCAACCATTTTTCAAAATGGCCGCCTACTTCCAAAAATGTCATTAGAGTTTAGTTTAAACAGGCAATGCGCCTATTTTTGAAAGAAAAGGGACAAAATATTATTTTAGACATGTCACTCACACAGTCAATCAAATATGATAAAAACTTTAATTTGGGATAATACTGAAGTGAAACAAAAATTACTCGCATAGAAAACAGAATTTGAAGTTCAGAGATTGAAAAAAGTGAATTACCACTTTTCACAAAGTGTATACTCTTGGATTAAAAGATGGCGTATGCTTAAAAATCCTTTCAAAAATGAATGGATAATTAATGCAAATAACAATGCCATCTTTCTATGGCATTGCTAAAAACTTGACATACAGGTATATAAATTGATAGATCAAAAATTATTTTTTCATGATCTAGTGTCAACTCTGATGTGGTCTGTTTGAGCTTTTTTGGTGTCAAATGCAGGCCTGTCAACTGTCCCGCAATTTGCGTATTTGTCACGCATTTGCTGAAGAATTTGAAGTCACGCCAGTTTTTTTTGCGTGACAGAAAATGTCACGCAAAATACGCATTTTACCTGGCAATTGTCCAGCAAAAATATTTCTGTAGAAATTTTTTCGAAATATGTTTACGATACGGTAAAAATGCGAACGTCGGAAAAAACCGAACGCAATTTGTTCGGATTTGTCACGCGAATCCCGTATGTGTCACGCATGTGCATTGGAAAATTTTCATACCTACCCCCCCCCCCCCCCCCCCCCCCCCGTTGAAGATATCGCGAGCGTAGCGAGCGCGAAAATTTTGAGGTGTTCAAAGTTTGGCAAAGGTGCTCAAACTTTGGCCAAAGGTGTTTAAAAGTTGGCCAAAGGTGTTCAAAGTTTGGACAAAAGTGTTCAGATTTGGACTTAGGTGTCCAACATTTTGAAGTCACTCATATTAGGTGGTCCCAAGTTGACAGCCCTGCAAATGAAAGATCGGGTACTTTTTAATCCATTGGAAATACTATGAAGATCAAAAGTGAGACTTCATTTCCGCACTTTGTCCCTTTAATATAGTTTATTATGTGCCACAAGCAATAATATTAAAATACATTTAAAACATTTTTTAAAAAACATTGCTTCTATTGGCCGATGCCAGCTTATGAGACACCAAGTTAATACATGTGTGTATAATATTAGAATTCCAATGTGATTACTAAATGCATAATATGACAGTGAAAAAGACCATGACTTTTGTATACTGAGTTCACTGTTTCCTTCCACTTACTAAGAGGAGACATCTTCCCCAAGGTTGATGTTCCTGGGAGCAAGCGGAAAAAAGAAACCTTGGTCAAACAGTGATGTATGGGCCCTCTGGATGGCCCAGTACCCTCCTGAGGGGTCCCCCACATCACAGTTGATTTACAGATTTGCAACTTGTATATATTTTGACAGTATCACAGTTCTATGGCCTTCATCCATAGACAAGCTACTTATGTATAATTGAACATTAACAGATAATATTTCTGTAGTTATACGATGAGAAAATACATTATAGTTTGTTGTTCTGGAATTATTACAAATAGAGGTACTGTTAAAGTCTTTCCAGATCAAAGTTCCTTTTACTGAACATCTTAAACAATGTACTTGCAAAAGCTCTCTGTATACAGGGCGTGTACATAAGTCTAGTAAACAGCAAAATATGATCATTTGTAGGGACGAAAAAGTTCGAAC
Organism: Owenia fusiformis; assembly: GCA_903813345.2. Lineage (NCBI taxonomy): Eukaryota > Metazoa > Annelida > Polychaeta > Sabellida > Oweniidae > Owenia > Owenia fusiformis. The sequence goes on along the minus strand of CAIIXF020000002.1, from coordinate 14,381,954 downwards.
GGAATGCGTGACATATACGTAATTCGCGTGAAAAGTCAGAACGAAATGCGTACATTTTTTTCCGACGTTCGTATTTTTGCTGTGTAGACAATCTTTTTTAGAAATTTTTCTACAGAAATAATTTTGCTTGACAATTACCAGGTAAAATGCGTATTTGCGTGACATTTTCTGTCACGCAAAAATAACTGGCGTGACTTCAAATTCTTCAGCAAATGCGTGACAAATACGCAAATTGCGGGACAGTTGACAGGCCTGTATCAATGCTAGAGGCCAGCTTATTAACAATAGCCAGAAATTTTTTCTTCAAATCATTGTAGTGAGAGCAATTGAGAGTGAAGTGTATCTCATCCTCAATCTCATTAGAGTCACATAAAGCACATTTTCGATTCTGACATTGACAGAGACATTGTGCTAGATTTTCAAGATGGCTGCCATGTATTTCTTCTGTCTTTACATTCTAGCTTAATCAATGTCCTATATAACTTTTTTACATTTAAAACATATTGCTATTACAGTTTTATATGCAGTACCTAATTTACTGTAAAATTGGCACTAAAATGGCCGCCATTTTAAATGAGCGGCCATTTTAAAAAGCGGCTTTCGAGCAGAACTGTTACCCCCATAGTGTATATGTGCTCAAAATATGAACAAAATCGAGCCAACGGTACTTGAGTTATCACCAGGACGGACGTACGTATGGACGGACGAATGGACGGAGGCGTTCCCTATATCCCTCCGAACTTCGTTTGATGGGATAATAATTGCAATGTGTGCACAAAATGACAAAATGGGAAGAAACTTACATTCTCCACGTATCCTGGAGCAAATTTGTCTAGCTTTCTTGCATTCTTTGTTATTTGTTTTTTGGCATTATCATAATCTTTCTCCAGCTTCTTCCAGTTGATTGTAATGACACCTTTGTAGTGAGCCACCTGAATAAAAAATGATACATTTGTAGTATGCCACATGAGTAACCAGAACAACGGCAACGCCAAAGCGTAGCGAATCCCATCGAACAGAAATGGCTGGCATTTTTACATACGAAATATAGCAAATATCATAAAATAACACCCATAAGAAAGGCCAATATTTTCAAAATGGTTGATCAATAGCCAAATTGTCATCAGAAGAAGTAATATGCTTTTAAGTAGCCAAATATAAAATTCTTAAAAAATCCCCAATGCTGGCCATTTTTTAAAGTGGCCGCTTACTACCCAAAATGTCATAAATATGCAATCCTTACTAGTATTCACATATCAAATATGAAAGAAATAGCTCTATTACTTTTTGAGTTATAATAAAAAATGTAAAATAACACACATAAAAATGGTGGCCACTTTTCAAAATGGCCGACTACTCCCCAAAGTTTTATTAGACAATGTGCAATGCGTAAAGTATTCACGTATCAAATATGAACAAAATCGCTCCAATACTTTTCGAGTTATAGTAAAAAATGTAATAAAAATGACAGTCATTTTTTAAAATGGCCGCCTACTACGCGAAGTGTCATGAGACAGTTTGCAAGGCTCATAAATATTCACATATCAAATATGAACAAAATCGCTTCACTACTTTTCAAGTTATAGTAAAAGAGTAAAAATGGGGGCCATTTTGAAAAATGGATGCCTACTACCCAAAGTGTCATTAGACAGTGTGCCATGATTATAGTATTCACATATAAAATATGAACAAAATCGCTCTACTATTTTTTGAGTTATAGTCATTAGAGATTGTGCCATGCATGAAGTTTTCACATACCAAATATAAACAAAATCGCTCCACTACTTTTTGACTTACAGTAAAAAATGTTAAATAACACACGTAAAAATGGAGGCCATTTTCCAAATTCCGCCTAATACCAAAATATCATTAGACATTGTGCCATGCTTAAAGTATTCACATACCGAATATGAATGAAATCGCTCCACTACTTTTCAGGTTACAGCAAAAATCGTAAAATGATGCGCAAAGGCAGCCATTTTTCAAGATGGCTGCCATGTATTTCTTCTATATTTACATTTCCAGCTTAATCAATGTCCTATATAACTTTTTTACATTTAAAACATATTGCTATTACAGTTTTATATGCAGTACCTAAATTACTGTAAAATCGGCACTAAAATGGCCGCCATTTTTAAATGAGCGGCCATTTTGAAAATCGGGTTTCCAGCGGAACTTCTTCTCCCATTGGGTATATGTGTACAAAATATGAACAAAATCGAGCCAACGGTATTTGAGTTATTGCCCGGATGGACGGACAGACGGATGGACGGACGTAGGTACGTACGTACGTACGGGCGGACGGACGGAGGGAGGCGTTCCCTATATCCCTCTGAACTTCGTTCGATGGGATAATAAGTGATGACACGTTTGTAGTATGCCACATGAGTTATAAGTGATGACAGGTTTGTAGTAGAATGACTGAGTAACTAGAGAACAGAAACGCCAAGGCATAGCAAATCCCATCAAACAGCCATGGCAGCCATATTTGGCTTCTAAGTATTCACACTATGAAATATTGACAAAATCGCTCCACTGCTGTTCCAGATAGCAAAACGTAAAACGACACATACACTCATGTGAACCTGAGACCTATTTAACTACCAACTTAAACAGAAACCAGCCTAGACACTTAGCAAAACTCAAATCTGGAACTCGTCAAATTTTTATTGAAAATCAAACTACTCTATACTGACTTTGACCAAATGCCACTCCTGGCAAAATATTCTTGCACTATGAATTCCAGATTGGATAGAACATAGGAGGTCTCTGCAGGGCTGTCAATGACATTTCTTATGATAAACATAACTTTTATTGTATTTTGGCAGTTGTATTTCAATATTGTACCAAAAAGGGTACTTTGTGGATCATTCTACTTTATTGAAATTTTATTAGCATTTCATTAATGTAAATTAAAATGGTACATGTACATGAAAAACCTTTCTAATGCTCACATATGATCAAAGTTGATGAGATCTAGTGCCATAGCTTTAGCTCTGCATAACATTGTTTAATGTCTCTCTCATAAGCTGGCAATGGCTGGATGTACTTTTCATGTGAGACGAAAATAAATTAATACATACTGTTCATATATGAATGGCCACCATTTTTTAAAATGCCATTCCATTAGCCAATCGCTCCACTACTTTTAAAATTATAGCAACATAAAAAAGTACCATGGGTACTGTGCTCACATGGGAAGGTTTCAATATTTCAATAATCAAAGTTTTTTGCACATGATGAAGGTTAATAATAATTCTGTAGAAGTACTTGGCTAGCTGAAAAACTTGGGTATTAACTTGGATCAATAAATACCATATTCCATAATGAAGCTTGAACAGCCTGATTTTTGTGCAATACGAGTGGCAGCCATTTTGAATCTTTGCGACATATTTTAAACGAAATTTGTAGACATTGTTGATAATCAAAAACTAGACAACAGCAATGCAAAAGCAAAAGCGTAGCAAATCCCATCAAACAATCATAGCTGGCATTTTTACAAACGAAGTATAAAACAAAAATGTAATATAAAACACAAAAATGGCCACCATTTTCAAAATGGTTGCTTACTAGCAAAATTGTCAGAAAGTGTAATATGCTTCTAAACTGCCATTAGATAGTATGCCATGCATATACAGGTTACAGCATTCTTATACATGACTTGTACATGTAGTATTATTACCACCTTGCCGGGCCAGTTCTAGGGGTTTTAGTGCTAGTTTAGAAGGCGTTCATTTTACTATATCGACCTGAGAAATGTGTGACGTCATAGTGGTGGTCCATATGGACCGGTCTAGAATATATTCTGGACCGGCAATTTTCCCCGGGAAATTAGATATCGTTCAATGCGTAAGATTTTTCTTGCTGTTTCAGTCCTTGTCGTTAACGGTGGTAATAATACTAATAACGTCATTTCTGCGAGCAATATAGTGAAATATTAGACCTTGGGCCTTTGGCCCTTGGGTACCCATTTTTTTCGACCGGGTATCAGGTTTGAACCCAGCATGGAGAATTTACTACCCGGTACCCGTTTTTTTCTACAAACCCGAATAATAACCCAATTGAAAAATAAAACTAATTACCAACTTATTACCAACTTATTTACACCTAATTATCAACAATTTTGCTGGTAATTAAAGTTAAGCGTTAATTAAATCAATGATAATTATGGCCTAATTATCAGTGGCAAGTTCAACGTAAACTAACAATAATGCTGATCTATGATTTTTAGTTGATAATTAAGATGAAAATGTTTTAGGGTGATAGTAAGTGGTAAATTAAAACTTTTTTTGTTCTGAAGTAGATTATTGGTTGATAGTTAACATATAGGATGATTTTAATGTTAATTAGTCATAAATTAGGCCCATGATTTAGAAATACAAACCCCTTACATTTAATTTCAAGATGGTGTAAAAAGAAAACATGTGAGAGATATTTCCCTTATAAAATTGAGAATTACAACTTGAATGGTGTGTATACTACCATGAAAGGTCAACATTATTATAAGGGTATGTAGAACATGAATACAATGTATGTTAAATCTTATTCACACTTCTGTCTGAAATGTTTATGAATTTGAAAATATTCAAGTTTAGGGGAACTTTCTTTCTTTTCTTTCTTGTATACCTGCCATGTTAATTAACCCAATTCAGCCACCCGGTGGTGAAACTGGTAACTATTTACTTATATCTGGGTAATTGTATATGTTGCTTGCAATTTTGTCACCCCTAGAGATCTGATTGTGCCTCTAAGTATTAAGGTGTGTTACCTGTAATAATAGTAAACTTCCCCCAAGTGCTGTAGCTGCCAACTTGCCTACCTTAGCAAACACATAACCAGCACACCTTCAACAGGAATAAACACACTTATTCACATAGTACACAAAATATCACTTTACTATACATGAGCACACAAGAAAACTAATAACTTTGAAATTTAATGTTTCTAACTTTACCAAAGTGGATTCTTTCCCCTATATACCCTTTAAGACTACTACATTTACATTAATATCGAGCTATATTTTAGACATTCTTATATCACTCATTCTTCATTGTTGAATGTTCAGGTGTCCATCATATAAAATTTACCCACCATCCGGATACTCCTCCAACTGCTATCTGTTTGGCTGCAGATGCCTTGGTGACATGAGTGAATGTGCGCTGCAGCCATGTTCTGTCAATCTCAGACAGATTCAGTATCTCATACTCCTCATCTGTGTCTAGAATCATGGAATGAAGATCATGGAAGTCATTTTTATATATAAGCACTATAACCGTGTTTAAGATGATGGCCAGATGAAAATTGCTTGAGACTATAAAAAGTGACATAATTTAAAGTGAAAATGTAAGAATATTTATAATCACCTTCATTTCTAGACATTTTGTACATGTATGTATCTGGATCTTGACAGATCTAAAAAAGAAAAGTTCATGTATGTATATGTACATGTACATAAAAAAATTGTGAGGATCTGCTGTAAAATAATATTACTTAATAAATTGTTTCACTTTTCTTGCCTGATGAATGAAGAATAATTCTTCAACCAATTTAAGCTCAGCAAAGTTTCTTAATTAAAAGGGATGATTCTAATTGGGGAAAGCTATACATATGAGGCCTTCATCTCTGCACATTACTTTAGAATTGATGAGATATACATGTAGTCAGATCGGGGTCAACAAATTGGTCCAAATCCCATTGGTTCCGTAACACCAGAGCTTCAGAGTTGACAGACATTACTAAACAACAGCAACGCCAAAGCATAGCAAATTCCATCGAACAGCCATAACTGGCATATTTACATACAAAGTATATAGCAAAAATGGAAACCATTTTTCAAAATGGCCACCTTCTACCAAAAGTGTCATTAGACAGTGTGCCATGCTTATAGTCAGGGGCGTAGCGTAGGAAGGTGTAAATTCAACACTACGCCAAAAATGAAAAGAATTATGTCAAATCTTCTGTATCAACACCCCTATTTTATGCTTGTAGAACGTAATATTTATGGTTATACCTTTCTAAGTTCAATTCCCTCAAAATGTTCGAATGTTTTTCATTATATGAGATCACCATGGAAAGCCGATCTTTTAAATCTCAACTAAACTCATTTTCACTTTTCTAATGAATTATTTTCTCGAGCGCTACAGACGACAAAGGATGAGTGTGTACTTAAAGACCCATGAAGAATTAAAAGAAAATCATGATTTTGAATATATTTTAGGATTGAAATTTTTTCAAATTTCCAGCCAGTTTAATATGGAGGGGAAAAACAAGATTGCTGGCATTTGATGTAAGAACATCAGAAAAAGTAGCTTCACTTAATTTTCACAATGAGCACAGTTTTCCAATTTAGGTTTTTTGATTGATACTGACTCTTGATTGTTAATTTCCTTCCTAAATAATTTTTGGTGCCAAAAATACTTTATTTCCTAAAATTACAAGCATATATCATCTTTCAAATGAAATAAGAATCAAGGTAATAGCTTTTCTGGAACTGATGTTATGCACTTTCAAAGATTACAGGTATCGCGTCAACTCAAAAATTAAAAGAACGCCTAATTGAATAATCAACAATTTCAAGTTCAACTTTTGTATTTTTGTCTTTAACATTCATAAGTGATTTAGTAAGAAAATAGATAATTGCTGACTTAATATTATTCCAATATGCTGACTTAATATTATTCCAATATTATTTTGGTCCATGAAAATTGTAAAAGTATTCATCAAGGTGTTTTTGAAAAATCTGTTTTTCTCTCAAATTCGTGAAGAGAACTCGACTTGCAAATACTTGGCGAAACTTTATTTTACTTGTAAAATGCATAAGATAGTCAATAAATAATGGCTCTATTTTCATGAAGTATTATGATGTTAAATGGCCTATGTGTACTATTGAAAAATAGCATATAATTGCATGGTATCTAAAAACATGTGTGCTCGATCACAAACAATTAATTCACAGAAAGAAAAATGACTAAAGAACATGGGGAAATTAATAAGCCGTAACTTTTCAACACTACGCACTGGCGTTTTGGCGTACATTGTTCCTATGCCACTGATAGTATCAGGCCTGTCAACTGTCCCGCAATTTGCGTATTTGTCACGCATTTGCTGAAGAATTTCAAGTCACGCCAGTTTTTTTTGCGTGACAGAAAATGTCACGCAAAATACGCATTTTACCTGGTAATTGTCAAGCAAAAATATTTCTGTAGAAATTTTTTCGAAATATGTTTACGATACGGTAAAAATACGAACGCCGGAAAAAAACGAACGCAATTTGTTCGGATTTGTCACGCGAATCCCGTATGTGTCACGCATGTTCATTGGAAATTTTTCGTACCTACCCCCCCCCCCCCGTTGACGACAACGCGAGCGTAGCGAGCGCGAAAAATTTGAGGTGTTCAAAGTTTGGCAAAGGTGCTCAAACTTTGGCCAAAGGTGTTTAAAAGTTGGCCAAAGGTGTTCAAAATTTGGACAAAAGTGTTCAGATTTGGACTTAGGTGTCCAACATTTTGAAGTCACTCATATTAGGTGGTCCCAAGTTGACAGCCCTGTAGTATTCACATTCCAAATATGAACAAAATCGCTCCACTACTTTTCGAGTTATAGTAAAACACGTCAAAATGGTGGCCATTTTTCAAAATGGCTACCTTCTACCAAAAGTGTCATTATAATTAGACAGTGTGCCATGCTCATAGTACAAATATGCACAAAATCGCTTAACTACTTTTCGATTTATAGTAAAATACGTTAAAATGGCCATTTTTCAAAATACCAAAAGTGTCTTTAGAACTTCGTTTGATGGGATAATCATATCTTTTGCTTACCACCTTTGTTTGTCCAAATTCTCACTATAGCTAGTGTCTGAATACAACATGTAGGCCTAGTTATTATGTTTTAATCAATGTTAGCATATTCCTTACATCTTTCTTTATCTTGATGTGAAATAATAAGCCATGATATTGGATGCCAGAAAGTTCATATTTTCAACAAGTTCATATATTATACAAGAGTTAACAGACCCTTTTTTCAAGATTGCTGCCATATATTGGGCACATTTTCTGAAAAATTTAAAAGATTCTGTTCAGTGACATTCCCTATCTCCCCAATTGAAAAATAAAACTAATTTACACCTAATTATCAACAATTCTGCTGGCAATTAGAATTAAAGTTAAGCGTTAATTAAATCAATGATAATTATGGCCTAATTATCACTAGCAAGTTCAACGTAAATTACCTTACAATAATGCTGATTTATGATTTTTAGCTGATAATTAAGAAATGAAAATGTTTGATGGTGATAGATACAGGCCTGTCAACTGTCCCGCAATTGGCGTATTTGTCACGCATTTGCTGAAGAATTTGAAGTCACGCCAGTTATTTTTGCGTGACAGAAAATGTCACGCAAATACGCATTTTACCTGGTAATTGTCAAGCAAAAATATTTCTGTAGAAAAATTTCTAAAAAAGATCGTCTACACAGCAAAAATACGAACGCCGGAAAAAAATGTACGCATTTCGTTGGGAATTTTCACGCGAATTACGTATATGTCACGCATTCCGTTCGAAATTTTTCGAGGGGAGGTGTTCAACATTTCCAAGTCACTCATGTTAGGTGTTCCCAAGTTGACAGGCCTGTAGATAGTAGTGGTAAATTAAGACTTTTTTGTTCTGAAGTAGATTATTGGTTGATAGTTAACATATAGGATGATTATGATGTTAATTAGTTGTAAATTAGGCCCATGGTTTAGAAATACAAACCCTTTACATTTAATTTCAAGATGGTGGAAAAAGAAAACATGTAAGAGATATTTCTCTTATAAAACTGAGAATTACAACTTGAATGGTATGTATACTACCATGAAATTTGGTCAACGTTATCTTAAGGGTATGTAGAACATGAATACAATGTATGTTAAATCTTATTCTCACTTCTGTCTGAAATGTTTATGAATTTGAATTTTTTTTGAATCAGATCATATACTATTGATCTTAGAGTACAATTTAGGTACTAACATGGGTTACCTATATTTCACAAGTAATCCAAATGGGCTCTTCTAAATAATGATTGTTAGATCAAAGACACATTTCAAAATATATTTTTGATTATCTGTTACAATAATATTATGTAACATTATAGTCTAATGTTTGTGTTCTGATTTTAGTTGTTGATGGCAATAATGATGTTTTCACATGCTTTTCACAAATCTTAAAAATTTGCAAAATAGAATAGCTGTGAAATTTCAATATAGTTCAAGTTCAATGTTGATCCTAATTAAAATGAACATTCTGTCACAAAAAAGTTCAAGAGTCAAGATGAAGCAAAAATCTTTGGGTGAAGAGAAGCAAAAAAGAAGCGAGTCATTTTTGAGAAGTCACAAATCTGCAAAAACTTAATCTAAAAAAACTGAGACATTTGACCGTTGTTTCGCTCATTTGCATAATGATGATAATTAAACGTTTATTAAGGTGAAAATTAATCATTAATTAGAGTTGATAGTTAGCTCATTTGCATGTGAATTTTTACACCTAACTTTCTACTTATCATCAATAGTAAGTTAGGTGATAATTAGAGATTAACTTTCATCAAACTTACGACTAACTTTCACCTAATTTACGTAAATCAGTGACAATCGACCATGATATAGCTCATTTGCATATTGATGATAGTTTACTGTTAATTAAGTTGCAAATTAAGCGTTAATTAAGGTGATAGTAAGCTCATTCAGCGTTCTCACCAGGAAATTTTTAGACCACGGATTTTTAGCGGTATTGTGACTACTTATTTCGCGGTATCGCGACTACTTTTCCCCCATGTGAGATCAGAGATATCCAATAAGTATACTTTTCAACATACTTCCTTTAAGATTATTTTGCCATTTTAATCTCAGTATTTATTTCTAAAAGGTTTCTGACTTTCTATTTCTTGTTTTTTGTATCAAGTTTTATGTATTTTCTCAAGAGTTTTACCGCAAATAATGTGACAAAAATGTAAAATTAGACTCCGGAAAAAACACTTTAGACTCCGGAAAAGCTGAAGACATTAGACTCTTGAGAATCTCTGGAGTCTAAAAGCCTAGTACATTGTAGTAAGAACCCTGTCATTTGCATGTGAATTTTTACACCTAACTTTCAACTAATTATCAATAGTATACGTTAGGTGATAATTGGAGATGATTTTCCATAGGCTTTTTTCGGGGCTTTTTTCAATTGGGAGGCCTTCGGCCACGCAATCCATCATCCCCGAGTGTACATGCCAACTCAAAATATGGCCCTACGCCCATGATTGGGCCAACATTTTTTTCTAGGCTCATCCTAGGGCAGCGCAGAAATTTTTTAGGGCCCTAAAACCCAAATTTGGGCCACAATTCTGAAAATTTATGGCCCGTTCTTTGAAGATTTGGCCTAAAATTGAAAAAATAAGGCCCAAAAAGGTCAAGTAATCCCCAAAAAGGCCCACTAAAGAGGCACTTCAATATTTTTGGGCCAATATTTTTTTCTGGGCCCATCCTATGGCCGCGCGGAAAACCTTTTAGGGCCCTAGAACCAAAATTATGAAAATTTGGCCTAAAATTGAAAATAAGGCCCAAAAAGGTGAAGTGAAAAGGTCAAGTAAAGGCCAACTAAAGAGACCCTACAATATTTTTGGCCCAACATTTTTTTCCAGGCCAATCCCAGGGCAGCGCATAAAATTTTAGGGCCCTAAACCAATATTCGGGCGAAAATTTTGAAAATTTAAGGCCCGTTTTTTAAAAATTTGGCCTTAAATTGAAAAAATAAAGCCCTAAAAGGTCAATTAATGCCCAAAAAGGCCCATTAAAGAGGCTCGTCAATATTTTTGAGCCAACATTTTATTTTTAGGCCCATCCTATGGCTGCGCGGAAAACCTTTTATGGGCCTAGAACCAAAATTTGGGCCTTAATTTTGAAGATTAATGGCTTTCTTTTGAAAATTTAGCCTAAAATTGAAAAATTAAGGCCCAAAAGGTCAAGTAAAGGCCAACTAAAGAGGCCCTACAATATTTTTGGCCCAACATTTTTTTCTGGGTCCATCCTAGGGCCGCTCATAAAATTTTTATGGCCCTAAAAGCAAAATTCGGGCCAACATTTTAAAAATTTATAGCGGCCGTTTTTGAAAATTTGGCCTGAAATTGAAAAAATAAGGCCCAAAAAGGTCATGTAGTGCCCATAAAGGCCCACTATTAAAGAGGTCATACAATATTTTTGGGCCAACATTTTTTTCCGGGCCCATCCTAGGGGGGGGGGCATGCTCCATGGGAAGGCCAGGGGCACAAATATGTCCGCGAAAAAAATTGGGCCAAATTTTGAAAAATAATGCCAAAATTCGAAAAACAATGCACAGTAATGCCAGTTTTTTAATCTTAATTGCCCATAGTCCAACAACATTAGACCTAGCCTGGGCCTCGTTTCTTATCTGACATGTCTTATGGCCCCGGCAAGGTCTAACTTCCATGATGATTTTGCCCTTGATGCGATCATTTAATCGTTCAGCAGGTTTCGACATGCGGAACTAATTAAACCGTAATAAGATGGTATCGTTACAGAAATAATGTGATCAACGCATGCATACATACCTAATGAATAAATACAAATCATCACATACCCCCCTGTAACCTCATCGATGTATAATTATGAAAATGTTGGGAGAAGGCTTTTTCTTAGTTTAGAAAACTCTGTTCTGGTTCCGGTAACATCGAAATGGCAAATCCTTTCAGGAATAAACCGCCGTTAGCAACACTGAACGAAACAAGTTCATAAAACGAAACGAACCCCGGTTATCCTATATATAAGTACAAAATATTGTAATACTGTAGGAGGCTTGCGATAAACATTGGAGTTATTAAAATGTAACAATTGTTACAAAGCATGTATGCTGAGTAAAATACATGATCCCAGTTATAAACAATTGAGTGTATTCCTAGGTACGTTTTTGCAAGCAGAAAACCATAAACAATTACCATAATTTAATATTTAGGCACAATTATTCAACACAATCACAATCTAACACAATCAATGACATCTTTATTTCTTTGAGCTGAAATTACCAGTAATCAAATGCATCAATAATGTTGCGAGTATTGCTTTTTAAAGTTTTTATAAATAACAATAGAGTAAACTTGGGTGAATACACGCGCTGTTTGAATAAAGCAAAGATTCGTGTCATACTGGATGGTTATAATAAATATCAATATTGAAGAACAATTTCGTTTCGCTAACCAAGTTTACTTTGGCGACGCACAGACAGACATTGCCGGTTGAAATATTCGTCTCATAAATTGGTAAGAATAAGACACATTTTACGATTAAAAATGAACATTTAACACAATAATATTATGTGAAATCGCCTGATGAAATGTGGTTTTATATTATTGTTAAGTATCAGTGTCATATTAGCGAGGAAAAGTGGTTTCGATAGATCCACAACTTGCATCAAAGGAAAGAATAGCATGGAGGTTAAACTCAATAATGGCCCCAAGAAAAAATTCCTAATAGTAAAGAACGCCGTTATTGAGTTTAACGACGTTGAACTAAATTGCCCAGTGAATGTGGAAGAGGAGGTTTTTCTTCAAGGAAGCAAAAAGGTTGGTCCACATTTTCTTAGTAGATATCAGGGGGGGGGGGCTCGGGCTCAGACGAGCCCCCGTCCTGGCTACACGCCTGGAATAGAAGATTTTTAGACAAGAACTCGACACATACCCTTTAGGCTAGTCTACTCTAACTCTGTACAGGAATCAGGAATTTCAATTTCACCGTATCCTTTTCTTCCTTACACAGGTATGATTTTCAAGCAGATTTATCAAAATTGTATGAATAGTTCAGCTGACACTTTATTTTTGCATTTAAATGTCAGTTCATAAATGGATTAGATCTAACAAATTACAAATAAATTCTTCAAAAACAGAAAATAAAATTTTTGCTGTGGCCAAGCAACTTCCGGTTGTAATTTCCGCTTGAGATTCGAAAAATAGGCCAAATCTAACAGAACAAGTAGAGAGATCCTCTAAATGTAGCTGTTTTTCACGTAAGTAAGTACGTTATATAAGTGTTTCTTAGTTAACATGATTAATTATAACAGTGAATAGATTGAGGTCTATTTTTTCTCCTCTGGTTAACGATAACCACTGGCTTCTGCTCTGTAAAAATGCCAATACTTCAAATCATTGTATTATCGCCCATTTTGTTGATATTTTGAATTTGAGATTTGAAATCGAATTCAGATCCCTACATCCCCAATCTAAACCATGGGCTCTGTATTAAAAAAAGTTATAGCAAATGTATTTTCCGTGTATGCAACTAGAATATGTGCACATACCTTATATCGATCGATAATGGCAAAAGAGAATCCTCTAAATTCTTCGTCTTCTTCTCCTTCGTCTCCGCCATTTTTATTAAACTGGAAGTTTGTTCTCTACAGTCTGTTACACTGCTCCAAAGGCGAGCAGTTGAACCTGAAAAATAAGAAATCTATAGACCATTGTGCCATAATATCATAAAAAAATCAGGGCTTGCATTAAGGTGCTATGGAAGTTAACAGGAAATGACAAAACAGGAAGTGACAAAGCCATGCTGGATTTTGAAAATTTTTTGAACCAAGATAACAGAGTTCTGTTTGGACCTCCAGTCAGTTTAACTAGTTCCACATATCATTTACATGACCGGGAACACAACGGAAATGGTCAGAATGACCATAAACATGATGAAATAATCTTTCCAGCCCTCTGAAAATGTGCCTGAAAAACAGCTAAGAGTAGGTGCTCAGGAAAGGTTACTGAACAGAATCTTTTGACTTTTTCAGAAAATCTGCCCAATATATTGCTTAAAATGATACAATTTAAAAAAATTTGATATCATTCTTAGAAAAAGAAAAAAATGAAAAAAACTGAATTGAAAATCGCTCGATTTACCTTTTTACTACAGCCATTATTGTTTCAGACAATTTTTTAAAATTTCAAAGATTGTATCATTTAGAGCAATATATTGGACATGTTTTCTGAAAAAATCGAAAGATTCTGTTCAGTGACCTTTCCTGAGCACCTACTTTTAGCTATTTTTCAGGCACATTTTCAGAGGGCTGAAAAGGTTATTTCATCATTTTTAAGGTCATTTTGACCATTTCCATTGTGTTCCCAGTCATGTACATGATATATGGAACTAGTAAAACTGACTAGAGGTCCAAACAGAACTCTGATATCTTGCTTCAAAAAATTTTCAAAATCCAGCATGGCTTTGTCACTTCCTGTTTTGTCATTTCCTGTTAACTTCCATGGCACCTTAACGGCGTCCCGTACATGTTAAGGACTCAAAAATAATTTGGAGGACGCAAAAATTGAAAATATTTCCGTTTTTTGGACGCAAAATATTTTTAGGTCAATACTACAATGTGTTTACAACGATACCTAACAAAAACAAATAATTATGATCTCTCACCTTTATTTGAATCGTAAATAAGGCTCAACATGTTGAATATTTACAAATAATCATGATTCTCTCGAATTTTTCGACTTTGTTTATTTTTCGATTTGAAACCATGACACGCCACAGTTTTTTCCTATATAGAAACAAATATAAGGTTATTCATGAAATAAAATGTATTCATTGTCGAATGAACGAACATGCATTTATTCAGTCCGTACTTAACGTTTACTTCCGTTTTAAATTCGCGGCAAGAAATCAAAAACTGAAAATATGACTAGAAATAGGGGACACACTTTTTTTCAAAGGACACACTTTTTTAAAAAAAATTGCGTCTTTGGGCAGTGTAGACGCAATGGTTTATTAATGGATGGTCCGTCAATTGACGGATGGGCCGTTCATAGAAAGATTTCCCAAATGCGCATGCCAATATAAATACTTCGTTTGACGTTTCATCCGTCAAATAACGGGTACCTGTAATTTGATTCATGTTCTGTCAGTTTCTGAATCGTCCGTCAATTGACGGGTGTCCTTGGTGTCTTTATTATCTTTATTATCGCCCAGCATGGCCGAGGCCAGGGACCAGTTACAGATACTTGCGTATAGAATATTTAAACTCCAATATGTTGCAATGTTTCATCCGTACATGAGATGGACTTCACAGTTACTAGCTTGTACAGTGATAGTATTAGACATGTCAGATTATTTCTTGTTTAATAGCACGAACATTTAACTGACCGGAATAAGACGATCCCGGGAAGACGATTCACTTGTTTAAGAAATTAACCCTGGTCTTTTGTTGGTCATTTAAATCATTATTTTATAAACCCCATTTTAGAATATATCCTTTCCATAATAAAATTTTGTATAATTTGTGTATTCACGCTGTATCAAGACGAAATTACTGCTTGGGAACCAAGCCAAAGTTCATTCTTGTTTTGTAGTGTTTTTCACCTAAATATATGCCAAATTTATTCATTGGACTTTAGCTATGAATGCATTCATTCCACATTTGTCATAGTCCCGGAGTCATTATATTTGCGTATTTATTTTTATTGATGTAAAATGTATTTTCTAAAGGTTCCTATCGAATTCCTTCAAAATGAAAAGTTTAGATTATATCAAAATAGTAATTCTCAATGCAATCGCATGAGGCAGTGTCAATTTTATAACTATTGAAATAATTGAGATGTTGCCAATTTACTTTCTAAGTATAACATGAGTTGTGAATTCCGTAGTAAAATCTTCTAATCTGACTTATTGAAAAGCTCGTTGAAAGAATTAATTCTCTTGTCTTAGTTTTTTCTTGAACAATGAAATCAAAATATTTGATGAGTCGCCTCATGACTGCATTCCACTAAAATAATTTCACTTCAAAATTTAACGAAATATCACAGAAAGAAGAAAAAATATCAAAATTTTCTTCGAATTTATGATGCAAACAATGTTTTCTACGATGTCCTTGAACAATTATATTAATTTGTTTTTATATTTAATGAGAAATATATCTTTTAAATGAATAATGATAAATAAAATAAAGACGGGTCTAATTCATAATTTATGATAATGAGATACAGGCTTAGGTCAGAAGGTCAGACTTATTAGCCAATGAGAGTATCTCAAGATAGGTTTCATAAGTATGTAATTCCACAAGATTTAGAAGGGGTCTTATGTTAATGTTTCTATTTGCAGAAGAAAACTCGGGAGAAAACTATAGATCAATTCAATAAGTAATGGCTAAATCTATGGCCAGATGTATAGCAAATATTAAAAGATTTTTCTAAAGCGAACATTGCATGTTATCTGATGAAACTAGTTACATTAATTTGCCAAAAAAGACAACCCATCAGGAGGGCAGGTATTGGATGTAAAAGCTTAAAATAGATGCATCACCATCGGAGGGTGGTTTATATTGGATGTAAAAGCCAGAAATTACAGTACATCTAATTGCAAACCTTAAACCACTCACTCCCTATCAAAATTGTTTGTTTTGGTGTTTATCCTGTGTACTGCGCTTCGTCTGAACTTATTGTATATTTTGACTTAGCTGAGCAGTATAATAACTACCAATGTGAGCTAGAAGTGCACACACAAAAAAAGATCTCATCCTGACCACTTGTCATGGTGTAAGGTTTGAAAATAGATTTACTGTAGTTTCTGCCGATCTTACATTTAATATCGTCTGTCAAACGACCAATGTCGTAATCGCTTTTGTTTTTTCATTTCTTGCTTTGTCTGTAGATAACAAATAGAAAAATGAAAATGTAAAATGAGTCAGGGAATGATTGTTTCCCAGTCCGTAAATTAACATCAACTTTTTATTTCCTAAGATGAAGAAAATTCTAAAATTCTGCGATGATCCATGGCAGGCAGTCCATTAATACGTAGAGTACATTCCTTTCTTGGGACAGAAATTTCTTACAACAGAAATACGGAAAGTTATCGTATAAAAGAAACTTTAAAGGCAATATTGACATATGATGAGGTGCAATACACATGCATTTGGAATTAAAATAGGGAGTATGACTTCGTTTTAAATGCCGTCGCCAATGTTAGAATTAATTATATTTATATGTATTATTTATCTTTTTGATGTTACATATTGGTCCTCAGAGCGTAACATATTGCACTATACAATATAAAATCTTTGATTCTTCCTTTTTTATCGTGAATGAACGGTGAAGTTCTAGGCCTAAATATAAGATTGTATTTCTTATTATAGCGTGGAATCCTGAACTCAATGTAACTATTATTTACTAATAAACATGCGAATCATTTTTATTGCGTACACATAGGTACATGCCAGACATACATGTATGGCTGAATTACATTCCCAAAATAATGCATGATGATGAAGAGATTTTCATGCTGGAATCAACCAGCTGTCTTTGACAGGCTGTAAAATATTTAGCACACATAGAAATGTAAAAGCACACATGGAAAACATGCGTTGTATGCAGCACATTCGTCGGATGTAATTGGTTTTTCTCCACAGCAGTAAATTAAATTCCAAGACATAAATAACTGACCCAGTCTTTTATTTTGCCGTTTTCCAATTCAAATTAACGGTTTTTCTTTATCCGTTGATTAACGGATGATAAAAAATTGAAACAATGATCCGTCAATTGACGGACCATCCATTAATAAACCATTGCGTCTACACTGTTGGGACTCACAAATTTTCTAACCTAATGCAAGCGCTGAAAATATATTCATGCCATTCATATTGCACACAAATGTATTTCAGATTATTTAGTGCTAAGTGCAATAAGCACTAATGTATAATAATGTATGTGTAATGTAAAATAAAACAATTTATCCCAAGTATTCACAGTGAACACCATCTATTGATCTTTCTTATTAGAAGTATCAAGTGAGGTTAATAAAAACCTAAAAAAATTGAAAATTATTTCCGGTATATATTCAAAGCCGTGCCTGGAGAGCCTTAAATTTTAAGGTTCTTTAGCAATTCGGCTAAAGAGCCTTAAATTTTAAGGCTCTTTAGCATTTTGATAGCAAATTTCGCTAGAGAGCCTTAAAGGAATTCTAGGCGACAGAAATGACAAAATATTGTTTCTGGGACGAGATCAAAAGACTTTGACTATTCTATACGCAACCTATTTTGTAATTTAACAATCAGCACACATATACATACCATATTAAGCAGATATCAGACAAATTCATAAAAAATATTTTTTGATCGATAAAATCACTGAGTATTAAACCAGAAGTGTCTTCTCTGAGGTCCGCGAAGATGAAGAAAACATATAAATATTTCAGTCATTTCAACTTTGCTGTCGATTTGATTTATATGGTTTTAAAATGATCTTCAAATGCTTACTATGACTTCTATTAGTACTGTTTTGACTTCCCCACTCCATAAAAAAACATTATCACTTTTTGCTCGACTCATAAATTTACTTCCGGTCTACCGAGAGAAATAAAAGTTCTTAGAACCTTTTCAATCCTCAGTCTAAATTTGGCTTTTTAAAGGTTCAAACATCGATTTTGAACGGACCTTCATGCATATATCGAAAATATATGTCTCTGGTTCACCAGAGAGGGTGTAAGACCAGGCAATCAAGTATATAGCCAGAAAAATGTTATTTTTACCATTTTATCCACTATAAATCGCAACGTCTGTTTAGTAAAGATTTTGATGTATAGACATAGCAAATAAAGCAAATCACGCAAAGGTGCGTGATTTTTTTCGACCAATCAAATAGCTTGAAATTTACCAAACTATTTCGTCCAGTGTTTCACAACCCATGACACATGCGCAGTAGAAATTGTCAATTTACTGAGCAGACCCTTCAATGGCCTGGAGAAATTTTACTCACGAGAATTGATGATTACTGAACACATATAGGCATAAGAGCTGAGCGACCCAGTTATTTTTTCGTATAAATGTTTCAAGAATAGCATGATATCAAATAATCTGTACATAATGCTACGATCCATTCTAAAAATTGAATCTAGAGGACAGGTGACCATATTTTTTTCATATTTTTTTAATTTTTAGTCGCATTACCTGGTGTATATACCTCCTAGGTGGAGGACTTCCCACTATCCGTGATTGGAGGCTAGGATAAAAATGTTGTTGTTGTCTTGCAAAAGCGGCTGTTTCCTTGGTAGTTCACCTCTTGTACTGTAAATTTTCTTTGTGCTCTCTCATGTGCTTAAATTCTCACTTGTGAGGAAGACGTTTTTACAAAAAACAGCATTGAAATCTAATGGGCAATAGATTTGGAAGTGTATTCTGTGATGTCCCTGGGCTGATGTCCCTGTATCCACGATAAACTGCGTCAAGATGTGCTGTATCTAGAAGAAACAAGATCCTTTTCCATCTCCAGGTCTTCATCATACTTTTTGCCATCTTAAAATGGGATTCCCTGTATTCTCTAAGCTTGTGACTATAGCAAAGCCAATACAAGTGATTAATTTCATTAAACATTGATGATTGAGCGATGGAGCAAGCCCAAGAATTCTAGAAAAAATTGTGTACATAATTTCCGGACCTCAGAGAACAAACTTCCTGCTTGTTATTCTAATAAAAAAGAGCTCCATTTGGGAATCGAACCCACGCCGCAGAAGTGAAAAGCGAGCACCCTAACCACTATACCAGAGTGTTTTTACACGATTGGACAAATTTTTTGCAACTCTATACTGATATACATGTGTGAAATTTTTAAGTGGCATTCTGGGTTGAAAAACTTTCGAGAGTGTTGTTTTATTGTTTAATTGACGAAAACTTCAATAAAAAACAATATAAACACGGATTATAAACACAAAGGCTCTCTAGCCAAAACACTATGTTCACAGCTAAATAGCCTTAAATTTTAAGGCTCTTTAGCATTTGGGCTAAAGAGCTTTAAATTTTAAGGTACTCCAGACACTTCGTATATTTCAATCCAGTATTTCACTTCAACATTGAATGCTATCTTACAAATTTTTGCATGAATATGTGCTTGTGACATTTAGAAGACTAAAAAGTACCATAAATACCTGATTTGACTAGATGTATGGGTGAAAAATGCAAATCTCGATCAAAGGAGGAGGGAAATGAGCGCAACAGATTTTGGACAGTCATATGTTAGATTTGGGCTATTTTCTGAGGATTTAAACAGGTGCATATGTTAGGCCAATGCATTACCTCCAGGAAAAGCATTTCTAGAGATGATAAAATAATTTCGACTTTGAGACAGGGTAGATGCAAACAACCCACCCACATGTTTTTCTGAAATGTTTTCCTGATTTTCAACCCCTTCCATACACACAGTTAACCACTTTAAAGGAATAAGTGATTCCTCCAGGGGATATCCATAATGGGTGACCAAAATTGGCTGAAAGCAATGGATCGCCTGAGTTTTCTCAATGGGAAAATAACATGGAAAATATTGTTTTCCACCTTATCTAAAAGTTTTGTTTTGTTATTATTATCAATATTCCAAGATGATGGGCTACAATTGTAGAAAGTATGATGGTTTTCGTGAAAAGTTATCTTTTTTTTCAAGAAATTGTCATGCTTTCTAGAAGGTTTGAGAAGATTTAGACCATGTTTAGATGAAATGGAGGTATATCTGCATGGTATAATCAATTTTTACACGAAAGAGAATTAAAGGACCATATTCTGTCAAAACGTCGAAACAAATGAGATCTTACATCTCCCGCCAAAAATACTGGGCATGGGTATAACGTCGTAAACTTCTGGTGTTATGACATATAAGAGAATGGGGTGTGATGATAGAGGATATCAAGTTCTAGAGCTGATTAACTTTTGGGTGGCCATTTTGTTTTTTGGTGGCCATTTTGAAGTTTTTTTTGGAAAATCTTGTCATTGCCATTTCAGGAAAACCGCTCATCAGATTTTTTCCAAATTCCCACACATGATAAAGGATATCAAGTTCTAGAGCTGATTAACTTTTTGGTGGCCATCTTGTTTTCTGGAGGCAATTTTGAAGGTTTTGTGGAAAATCTTGTCATTGCCAATTTAGGAAAACCACTCATTTAAGGATATCAAGTTCTTGAGCTGATTAACTTTTGGGTGCGCATCTTGTTTTCTGGTGGCAATTTTGAAGGTTTTCCGAAATTTTGTCTCACCATTTCAGGAAAACCATGCACTTTCTGTCAAAACGTCGAAACAAATGAGATCTTACATCTCCCGCCAAAAATACTGGGCATGGGTATAACGTCGTAAACTTCTGGTGTTATGACATATAAGAGAATGGGGTGTGATGTGATGATAGAGGATATCAAGTTCTAGAGCTGATTAACTTTTGGGTGGCCATTTTGTTTTTTGGTGGCCATTTTGAAGTTTTTTTGGAAAGTCTTGTCATCGCCATTTCAGGAAAACTGGTCATCAGATTTTTTCCAAATTCACACACATGATAGAGGATATCAAGTTCTAAAGCTGATTAACTTTTGAGCAGCCATCTTGTTTTCTTGGGGATATTTTGAAGGTTTTTCGGAAAATCTTGTCATTGCCATTTCAGGAAAACCTCTTATTAGATTGTCTCCAAATTTGCACACATGATAGAAAGTATCAAGTTCTAGAGCTGATAAACTCTCTGGGCAGCCATTTTTTCTGGCGGCCATTTTGAAAGTTTTTCAATGGTGTTATCTTGTTCATTTCATGTGCCTTGTTTAACTCAGATATACTGTCTACACATTTTCAGGTTAATTGTTTCAGTTGATCAATTTCAAATTTTCAGGTATGATTCTTAGTTTGAAAATCGAAAACTGATTACATTTTTTGACATTCTGGGTAAATATTAAGGTGGCCATTTTGGATTTTTGGTCCTAAAATTGTGTATGTGTCTTGTCTACTCATTATCAAAATAACCATTTGACGGATTGAAATCAAATATTTTGGATTGATTTATAGTATGAAAATGTAGAAGTCATTAGTTTTTCAGCATTATGGGTAAATGTTAAAGCAGCCATTTTGGATTTTCTGTTAAAATCGTTTATGTAAAGTCTTAACATCATTTTTGAGTAAACTTAACTTCTACTCCTCAGAGATGTCAGTGTGAGGAGAGCACTATTTTGATAGTTTTTTTCATACCTCAATAAATAATGTGTTTCAATATTCATACAATTTCATGATAAGACTTCATTTCCTGGTTGTTGATGGTAGTGCTATGTTACAGACTGTCATTACTTGGTTCTCCTGTACATACAGTTTTCTTCCTTCCACCCACCAAATCAATCAGTCTTTTTATTCCCAAATTCTATGATTTCAGGTATAATGCAATTAATGTAGTGTACCATGGAGAGTGATGAGGAGGACCATAATGCAGTCCTTACAGGGTTCCTATTTGGTAACATAGATGACCATGGCCAGCTAGAAGATGACCTGCTAGATGAGGTAATGCTTCACAGAGTACATATAAATACTTATTAGGTTACTACTTAGGTTATGTACCGGGTGTCCCAAAAACTTTATACCAAAATGAAACAGGAATAGTATAGTGTAGAAAATGCTGAATATAATATAATACCTGCATTTCTCATTTTTCCATTTTCTTTCCTTATTCAAATTTAGTTTTTTATAAGAATATTCAGCAAGAAGTAGTATAGTGAACAAGCCATTATTTCATAACAAACTATTGTAATTAAATGCTTTATATATCCAAAAGAATATCAAGCTGTTAGAATATTATTGAATGTTATATTACTGCTGCAAAAAGAAAAAAATAAGATGGATAACATTTTTCCTCCATTGAAAAAAGCAGCCTTTTCACATGATAAAGCAAATTAATTTTTGAATTAGCAGTTCAAAATTCTTAGAAATTTGTAAATTACTAACTGAGAAAGAAATGGTATCGATATGGCGAACTTTTTG
Source organism: Owenia fusiformis (assembly GCA_903813345.2). Lineage (NCBI taxonomy): Eukaryota > Metazoa > Annelida > Polychaeta > Sabellida > Oweniidae > Owenia > Owenia fusiformis. The sequence continues at coordinate 14,359,184 of CAIIXF020000002.1, read as the reverse complement.
AACACACGTTTCTCTTAAACCGGTCATCAAAAATTTCTGAAAATCTTACAAATTGTCAATTTAATGGCCATCTTTTGAATGGAAACAATATAATTTGAAATAGATATACATACTTTCATCTATATTGTTTTAAAAAACACATCAAACACTTTGTTCTTGGTATCATGTTTCCAGAGTGAAATGAAACATCTTTCCGAACCTCATTGGAACAAAACGACATAAACACAACATGTTTAGGTCTCTCAATATTGTAATTGTACAAAGGAAATTTTGGTTGATTTTAAAAAAGTATCTTGTTAATGAAATAAAAGGGTTTTCTTGATTTTTATCTATTTTGGGGGGATTTTGTTTTAATTTTTTGAATACTTTTTTAAAATCAACCAAAAATTCCTTTGTATAGCTTTAATATTCTGAATAATAAAATAAAAGTGGTAAACGATGTAATGATATATTCTACATTGGGGACCAGGTAATTGAAAACGTATCAAAGTATACTTATTTGGGTATGGAATTCCATGCCAACGGATCGATGAAACAAGCTGCAATCTTTATTAAAGAAAAAGCAGAAAAGGCGAAATTCAAATTGATAAGTATGCTTACACATGGTGATATTAACCTAACTTTGTGCCTGAAATTATTTGACATATTAGTAAAACCAATTTTATTATATTGATGTGAAATCTGGGGTGCTGGTCTAATAACTAATAAAGATCTTCTGAAAAATAAAGATTTTGGCCTTGAAATGAAATATGACAAGTCACTTCCACCGGAATTACTACATCTATCTTTTTTGAAGTTTCTATTAGGGGTGCATAGAAAAACAAGTAATTTAGCTACGATGGGTGAGTTAGGTAGATTCCCTCTGTTTATCAATATATTTTACCAACAAGTTAAATACTTAGATCATATAGAAAATGAAGGAACGAGTTCATTACTAATTAATGCATATGCAGATAGTATTGAACTATCAAAAGTTCATAATCAACCATCATGGTACTATGACATTGATAAAATAATGGCATATGTTCAACCACAAGATAAAAATTACATTAAAAGTAAACCGCTTGATATTAAGAAAATCCTTGAAAAAAGATATATAAAATATTGGGAAAAAACTGTCAATGATAATAAAGGGAAATTAGAATTTTTGAATAATATCAAACAACGATGGGGAAAAGAACCATATTTGAATTTAATAAAGAACGCCGAACATAGGAAATCTATGACGCGATTAAGAATAAGTGCACACAATTTAGAAATAGAGCGAGGAAGGTATACAAGACCAATAGTTCCGAGAGATCAAAGAAAATGCAAATTATGTAAAATCACCACTGGTACGGAAACTCATTTTATTTTTGAGTGCCAAAAATTGGAAAAAATGAGATATGAATACTTTGATACGTTTAACTCGATTTGCCCAAATCTAACTGTATTGACTACCGAAGAAAAGGCTAATTATATGTTTAATGCTGAGGGTAACATGTGTATCACCTTTGCAAAATACCTTTATGAAATAATTGAAAAGAGATCAACAACTATATTATCAATATAAATATATACATGTAGGTGTAGGCTAATAGTAGTTGTTGGTATATATCTAATGATCAGTCAATCACATTATATTGTCATTATATGCCATGTAAAATTTGCATTGTATGTTATTGTAATTGTATGTATAGTTTTAGTTTTATTTTATCATGTTTATTTGCTGTACACTCACCCGAAAGGGATTTTTAGTACAATAAAGCATTGAATATATATTGAGAGGTCTAAAAACATGTTGTATATGCTATTTTGTTCCAACAAGGTTCAGAAAGACATTTTATTTCATTCTCAAGAATTGGTAGAAAGGAGCAAAAACAATTGCACTAAGAAAACAAAAAATGTCAACAAAAACAGTTATATAAAATATTTCTAAATAATTTTTGCATTAAATTGTTGTCAATCAGTCAACATTACATAAAATACCATGTTTTTTTACAGAATGTTTTCAATGATTGTTTCAAGAACATTGTTGAATTCAGTTCTCCATATCGATACCTATCCTTTGACATTTTACATGACATGCTCTAAAAGACCTTCATCATGATAAATGCTGAGCTGAATGAGACCCCAGATGTTAAACGCAAACTTTTCCCTAAAACTAAATAATATTATCTAATGAAACTTTCAGATGTTTATGATAATTTAATTTCCTGTCAGATTGTCTCAAGAATATTTCTCCATCATTCATAGAGTTAATGAAACAAATTAATTAGACATGAAACACAGACAAGCTATTTTGACTGATTGATAGATGATGCTATGAGCTGAAAGCTGGTACAAACACTATAGAGGTCTCATCACAGAGCTCTGATAGTGGAATTTTTGACATGCTATTTTTAATTTCTTAGTACTAAGAGAATATTTACTTGATCTTTTTTATATTACTACAACTTACTATTGATACTCTTAAGTTACTTTCTAAAAATTTTCAGTAAATTTTATTCATCAGTTGCCAAGAAAAAAATTGTCAAAAAGTGTCTCATTTTTTGGGACACCCGATATATATATATGATTAGAATTTTATAGAAATGAAATGACTAATTATTCACAATACTTGAGCAAAATAGAGCCTCTAAGTGCGCTCCTTAGTGATCTTCTGCACTAAGGTTCAAATATAAGGTTGGAAAGCTGAGAGTTACTCTACCGAGCTGACAGAAGTCAGCTCTGGGAAGTTGGATCTAAAATTCTGTGAAGAGAAAAAATTGAGCCCATTTTGAATAAACGCTATGCTGAGTAGCGTTTATAATACAATATATATTTGAATCAATACATAATTTATTTGTTCTTACCTTATTTTGATCAGTCTGTTGTTGTAGTGGATTGCAGCCATTTTAGGTCTTGCGAGATCTCTTGACTTTCGAAAGTAAAGATTTGCTACAAAATAACTCTCGTTAGCTAAATATGAATAGTCACGTAATTTTTCAGCGGCAATGCCCATGCGCTTGTAAAGTACAATGAGCATGTGCATGTATGCGCAAAAAGTTTAAAAATGGTGCGCACCAGGTTTGAATTTATGCACTTTAACAAGCAAATTACACAACAAGTAGGACTTATTGTCATCACGCATCATGAAAAGGGCAAGTTACATTCAATTATCTTCTTAAATACCATTACTTAGTCCAGCACGCATGCTGGAAGTTTGGAAAAAACCACTTCACAAGACGATATATTTTAACGGTTCGTCAGCTGGCTTTTGAGCCAGCTGTGTTCAGTAAGCTGAGAGTATCAGCTTTAAGAATCTAACCTCTATTCGAATTTTCACTGAATGCCAAATTAGGTATTAATCCTTTCATCACCAAGGGGTAAAATTAAGAAATAAATCATGCTTTTTCAATCAAAACATATTTTGACAATCAGTTTCTATTTTCAATCTAACTGTCCATAACAACAAAGTTTGTTGTCTTAAGGCAACACATAAGTATATATTTATGATATTTACACTTTGTGGTTATGATTACATTTTCTCTTTGAAACTACCACCCAAATATCCATGAAAACAATCCCAAGTTTCTTTTTTTACACCATAATTCTTCATTGATTTTCATATAAAACAGGAGAATGTACTTTATAGACTATTAATTGCATAAAGGATATATTTGTGTCACGCTCTATGATCAGTTGTCTGACTTTGCTTCTCTCCTTAGTTAAGGGTGGGAGGGTGGTTGTATGTGAAAATGTATGGTTTTAGAATTGAATTGAATTGATTGAAACGTTTCTTCAGCCTTAATGATTGACTATTAATTTTGATCGGGTACTCCAAAATTGTAATTTTTGGGACCCGATTTCAAGTCTAAAATACAGTTTTAACCTTTTCTTGCAACCGTTTCAATCAAATGCAACCCTTGAAAACTATGGCAATATTATCTCAACACAAAATTATTATATTGTTCTTTAAAATATTTTTTTTAAATGTGTGTATTTCATGCATACATGTCAGAGTTTAAGTGGTTTGATCAAAAAGGTATTTAAAGTATTGAAACAGTTTGGTAAACTTGTCTTGTGAATGAAAATATATTGAACCAATTTCCATCTAACCTTGAAGGATGGGGATTGTCTCACTCACAAGTATATTATCTAGATAACAACAATGCTAAGGCATAGCAAATTCCCTCACTGCCATGACTATCATTTTTACAAAATTCCTCCACTACTTTTTAAGTTATTGCAAAAACATTCGAAATAATTTTGATTGGGTAAGTCTTTAATTTTACAAATTCAGACACCTATCCTTCACTTTGTAATCATCACAATTATAAAGGAATGAAGATGTGTTTTTTTTATTTTTCAATTGACACATATTATTTAAACTGAAAACACCTTTCATCTAGCAAATGCTCTGGCCTAGTAAATACAGTAAAACCATGGACTTTCAATCTATTGAATGCACATTTTAATTAGCCGTTCAACCATTTTAATTAGCTGTTCAACTGTTTTAATTAGCTGTTCAACCGTTTAAATTGGCTGTTCAAGCATCTTGATTTGCCTAAACCCATGAGAATATTAATATGTAGAAGGTAAGTTGTGTGCCAATTTATCAATTTATTTTACATAATTTCCTCCATTTTAGACAGAAACTCTTGCCTCTTCAACCTTCCTCAAATACTTCACAGAATTCTCCTTGACTCATTTCCTGAAGTCTGTTTAACACATGTGAACGTATGGCATGAGTATTCTCAAATGCATGTCCTCATTAGTCCCGTTTTGAGACAGCAAAGAAGGATAAATCATTTGGCGCTAGGTTGGGTGAATAAGGTGGATGCTTGAGTTGCTCTAATCTCAGCTGTTCAATTTCTTTAGTGATTATGGCAGCAGTATGGGAGGGGGAATTGTCCAAGTGGAAGAGAAATTGCATCCTGGTCGCTTTCTATGTAATGCCTGCATTAAGTCATGAAAATCCCATTGAATATCATTAAAAAAGTATTTATTTGACTTTTATATCATAAAACAAAACAATAGAAATTTTTTATAATAGAGATTCACCAAGAAAGCTTTAAATATGGAGTCAAAATCTGTTTTCCATGCTAAATGTAACACAGAAACTACTGCAGTTATTCCATGTGCCCCGCCTTAGAGCTACTCGCGTTGCTATGCCAACCACAGAAATGACAAATCAAATCGCTTGAAGCTGAAACTCCAAAAGTAAGTTTAAATATGTTTAAACTATAATCCCTGCAAATTTTATTGAAATCCATGAATAAATAAAAAAGTTATGATATTATTATCTTTATTTCCTGAACACCCTGTACATACAATATCAAAATAGTTCTCTTGTTTGTATTTTTAAAATTTTAGTCAGTCATACTCTTGATATTAGACGTTAACTACACATATGGATACATTTGAAAAAACATTCTCACTAAATAAAGCAATCAACTTGTGATTACATATGTTTGTATTATTTTGTACATCATATCCTGCTTCTTCTGATCATCAGTCTGATCAAGAACAAAAACCATTGTGTCTCATCTTGTGATTTTGTTAAGTTTGAAGGAGATCTTAAAGCCTCCGATAAATCGGGCTACGTATACCGCCGTGTTTACATTAGGGGATTAGAAGAGTTTATTTTTACTTAGGTATGCAAGCAATATCAATATTAGGCCTTCATGCATGTACTCGTGTGTACAATCAGCATGCCCTTCAATATTATATAAGCCAGGCTATTCGAGTACAACATAATGTACACTATTTATGTGTGTGCTACATGGGAGTACAATTCCCTGGGAAACAAAACACAAATACTTTTTATATGTTCAAAATGAGCCATTTGATTGATGCATACACTTAATACCTTCATATATAAACATCTACAAAGTATATCTAATAGTCATTTTCAATTGCAATGGTGAAACTTGCCTGGTTACGATTATACGGGAAATCAACACGGGACGATAGTTGTACAACTCCCTGGCTTACCTCTGAAGCCTGTACCTTGTAATCTCTTTATATAGGTTAGCGAGAGTGCTGCGCCTGCGCAGTTTTAAATTTTGGCGCACACTTTAAAATTTTTCTTGGTCAATTTTACCAAATTGGAATTTTGCTCAATTCTTTTCATAATTTTCATTAGATACATCATTTTGGCCATGTCAGATAAAGGGTAGATTCAAATTATTACTTAAAGATAATTTCAATTCAGGTAAATGATAATTTTTTGGAACGATACTAATTCATGGTGGTTGCAGGGGTTGAACTATGCAATTATTGAACAAAACATATTGCAACCATTTACATTTCAATGTGAAATGGTTGCAGCTAACAATGGTTGCAGATTACAATGATTGTATAGAAACGGTTGCGCAGTCGTTGAAAAAGAGTTGACTTCGCTTGGTTGAACGCAATGGTTGCACAATGATTGCTTATCATTGTACATTTTTTTTCCTTTGATCTTAGTAGTTGAAACAATCAGTATTCAATGATTGATGGAAACAGTTTCGGACTTTCAAGGTTAAATTTTTTATAAGGGTATTGACGCTATATTTAGCTCTAAAACTTGTATACAATAAGATTGGGTTTGGAACTCAACAAAAGTATCGCTACCTTATCTAATTACAATTCAATTTGATCAAATGCAAACCAGGAAGTGTATTGTAATAGGTGAGACAATCAATAAATGTTGATCGGGTAGTTACTGCCGATCAACATTAACAAAATATTGATTGATAAACACACTACCCTACCAAGTGACCACGTTTAAAAGAGAAACAGGGGACATGGGTTTAATTCCATATTTCTGAACGTAAAATACATTTTACATTTATTTCTATTGTTCTACCAGACATAAAATAGATTCATTGAGCAGTTTGTAGAATATTGTTGGCTAATATAGGCAAAGATAGATAATAGTGGGCGCAGTGAAGCAAAACTCAAAAGCAATAACAGATACATTTCAGTAAATCTATTAACTTACAGGGAGCGTGTAAGTTTCACTTTGAATATGTTACTTATTTTGACACTGATATGTAACAAAAAAAAACAGTGAATAAAAAGTTGTCCCAGGAATCTTTACTTTGCCGTAAGGCAGAACATATTGTGAATCATTTCTTCTCTTGTCACAAAGAGGAAAATGTTTGTTTTGAGGTGATGAGCATTTCATGATTAAATGCAAAATCATTGGAGCAGATACCATCCAAAAACATCTAACATTCAACATGTCATATAAGAGTACATCGAACTGGTAATAGTTTTCAGAGTTAAAAGTATGGGTTAAGCATAGTTATTATAGTATTATGAATCCACTTCCTTCAAATACACTAATTGTACAATACTATGTCTAAGTCAACATTCAAAATGGCAGCGGTAACGATTACGCGATAAACATGATACAAACATATGTCATATTTCGCATAAATAGTTATTTTACAGTTTTAGGCAAGCATCTACATATAAACAGCATTTAAAATATTCTAATGACGCCCCTTGAATGCATCCGTGCATCAATGTACTCATGTAATGAAACATATCATTCCTTCTATTATTCATTATACTCTGGTTTTGAATGTGAAATATGGCTCCATGTACCACTGGATTAGGATATCAAGCGCATTAGAAAATAGAAATAATCATTGGCACATGTACGTTGTTATTATACTCGTCTGAAAATAAAGATTAGATCAATTACATTTAGTGGTTCAAAAATATACTATCACACAATTGTATATTATTGACTATCTCAGAATTGGTTTTTGAATAAAACCAGCTAATCATTCTGTATAATCAGTTTACTTTCTCTATTGAACAATTTACATTCTTTGCACCCTGTATTGATCAACCTTTGCAACTTTGTACCATGTACTATGACGTATCAAATCTTTAAACATTTTAAACGATATCATATATTCTTTCTTCAACCATCATATAACTTTGAACATGGACTACACAATTGCACCATTGAAGTTCAGCGAAAAGCAATATTGACTCACTCCAAGCACCAAATGTATTAACCTGTTGACTAAGCAGTGGATATACTCAAAAGCGATCTGGTTGAAAGCCAAAAATCTCGCGCATTCGCGATCGAGGTAGGGTAGTGTGAAACTGAAGGGCTGTCTAACCTCTCCGAGGACATCTCAAGTGCTGCAGACAATACAACAATTTCAACTGAAAAATACATTTCAAGTGTAATACATGCATAAACTGCTTCTCAGTTCAATGTTTCTCCCAAATAACTGCCAATAACAAGAATCCCTGAAAATGAATCCATGAAGGTTGCAATTTTCCCAAAAACTTTACGAGAGGGGCAAGGTACCTAGACCTCCCGGCTCCCCCCTCTAAGACTACTGTAGCCCTGGACTCTGGGCTCAAATAAAATTATAAAGTGAGCAACCTTGATCTTCTTTGGAAAGTGGAAAAAAAGGGGTCTAGTTTGGCGTCTAGTTTAGAGGGATTTTATAGTGATGAACTGTTGTTACTCAGAATAAAGTTTGACAGGACCAATTTTAAGCCCAAACAAAAATGGCAACAGAGAAATTGATTTTAAGCACCCTGTATTGCTATTTTATTAATGGTTATAGTTTAATGGCTTATGAAGAGCAATATTGATTAAGTTAGCAGGTTTATAATTAGAAAAACACGAGCGAAGCGTGCCATGAATTTTTAGGGCGACAAAATTTTGCACCCAGTTGGGAGAAAATCCTGGGGAGAACACTGCCTTGTTAAGATTGTGTTTAGTGCTCCTTTGGAATTAATTATATTATTGATTAATTATCCCATCGAACGAAGTTCGGAGGGATATAGGGAATGCCTCTGTCCGTCCGTACATACTTATGTCTCTCCATCTGTCCGGGCAATAATTCTAATACCGTTGGCCCGATTTTATTCATATTTTGTACACATATACCCAATGGGGGTAGAAGTTCTGCTCTAAAACCGATTTAAAAATGGCCGATTTTTTCAGTAATGTAGGTTCTGCATATCAAACTGTAATAGCAATATGTTTTAAATGTAAAAAAGCTATATAGAACATTGATTAAAGGCAGAATCAGATCTATAGGGGGTGACAAAGATACAAGCAACGTGCATAATTGACCTACCAATCTATTCCATACAATATCAAATATAATATCTCCCAAAAGATTCATAATATGTTGTAAATTGGTGAAGTTATTAATGATTCAAAGTGCAAAAATGGGTGAAAAATGTTCAAATTCTCCCAAATAATAAGAATGGTAACCATTCTTATAGAAAAATAATACATGTATATTATTGTAAAAATCGTTTGTTTTCCTCGAACAAAGTATGCACTTTTGTGATTTTTAGAAAATAGACATGACAAGGAATAACATGAGCCAAAAATATTCTAAAATTGAAACAATTTTTTGTTTGGCCTGCTCGCTATCTCTGATTCTCTCTTTAAGCTAGAAATGTAAATATAGAAGAAATACATGGCAGCCATCTTGAAAAATGGTTGCCTTTGCACGTCATTTTACGATTTTTGCTGTAACTGGAAAAGAAATGGAGTGATTTTGTTCATATTAGGTATGTGAATATTTTAAGCATGGCACAATGTCTAATAAAATTTTGGGTAGTATGGGGCCATTTCGAAAAATGGCCGCCATTTTTACGTGTGTAGTTTAACATTTTTTACTGTAACTCAAAAAGAAGGAAGTGGGTTATTATCTAAGGACCAGGATTGTTGCAGCAGTGGAGGATGTTAGGGGACAGAGAGACATCATCGGGGATACAGTACGTGCAATGAGATCTAGGGCAGACATTTGCATTGAGAGGAATGGGAGTCATGTTGAAGGATACTTGGGCTAAAACAACTTTGAATGGACATCAGGATTCAAAAGGGTCGTTAAATATGATATCAGTAACTTGAATTGGGACAAATTAGTAAAAGAGTAGTAACCTGATGTTTGTTGTTACTTATCACTATGTTATGATTGCGAAATTGACTTGGCTGAACATGGCACAAACCCATTTCTGAATGGTCACTTAAATCCCTCATTGCTCAATCATCTGTGGAGGAAAATAAAACATCTTGGTATCATATGAAAGAAGACATAATGCCGCAAATGATAATACATGTGAATTTTTCCCAAACATTATTATTGAATAAGCAATTTAATCTCGGTTTCCTTTTTTTGAGACACCCGGTACTACAATTGTTATCGAAGTATCTTTCTGTGAGCATTACATTATTCACAATGTTGAGAATCTAAGATTTCAAATGATCATGTTACATTTTATTGATAGTAGAACTCCATCTTGTTTATTTTTCATTCATTTCATATTTTGTTACATATCTTAAACCAGGGATGCTCAATTTGCATTTACACGCCGCACAAAACTGGGGACAATTAGCGTAACATTATGCCATCAAAATACCTAAAGAAAACTATGAGCAGTTATAGAGTAACATCAAAAAAGACGAGCTTTACATTTTTTAAGTTTGGTCGACCTAAATATAAAATACTTTATCCTTATTCAATCCTGATAAAATTCACAGAGTAGCAAGATCTCGAGGACAATATTTCTAAAATGTTTTGAATTTTGAAAAACCATCAGGAAAACTTGAAGCTTTAGTAAAAATGATATGCATGGAATTTGAGGTAAAAATGGATGCATTACATTTTATCAAGTCTCGTAAATCAGCTCTTATCCTAATATTATTTGTAAAATCTATGAACTGGTTATTGTTTTGTGAATTTGGCAAGGGCAATATTGTGCAGTTAATTTTTTATTCAACTCAGACTTAATTTAGAAGGTTAAATAAAGGTAGACCTATCACTCATCCCCTTCGCCTTCAAAACCTTACACAAGTTTTAAAAGTTTAATAAAGCGTCCATATAAGAAAATTTGAATGCACATGGTCCATTGGACAAATTGTGAAAATTGAATGGTGTTCTGATAATTATTTTAAAAGTTCTCTATATTTTAACTAACAGTGCAGCGTAAAGTGTTATGTCTTAGCGTATTTGATGTCAGGATATATTTAACCGTATTAATGAAGTAGATCACATCAAACTTTTTTGGGGAAAATAGTATCACCGAATTGTGCATAAAAATACTTTAAAATGATATATGAAACACAAGGTTAACTTTTATAACTAGACAACAGCAACGCCAAAGCGAAGCAAATCCCACCGAACAGCCATGGCTGGCATTTTTACAAACAAAGTAAATAGCAAAAATGGCAGCCATTTTTCAAAATGGCCACCTTCTATGAAAAGTGTCATTAGACAGTGTGCCATCCTTATAGTTTTCACATACCAAATGTGAACAAAATCACTCTACTACTTTTCGAGTTATAGTAAAATGTGTTAAAATGGCAGCCATTTTTCAAAATGGACGCCTTCTACCAAAAGTGTCATCAGACAGCCGTGACATACCAAATATGAATAAAATCGCTCTTATATTAAAATACGTTAAAATGGCGGCCATTTTGAAAAATGACCCCCTTCTCCCAAAAGTGTCATTACATGCCCGTAGCCAGAGGGGGAACTGGCCTGGCCAGATATTCTTTCAAAATCATGCAGTTTTTCACCATTCTGAGAATTTTTCGCATGATTTTAGCCAAAATTGTGAAAAAGCTCCCCCCTGGAAAAAAGCTCCCCCTCTACTGGTAAAAGCTGGTTAGGGCAAGCATTAGACAGTGTGCCATGCTTATAGTATTCACATACCAAATATGAACAAAATCGCTCCTCTACTTTTCGGGTTACAGTGAAAAAGTGGCTCAAAATGGCTGCCTTCGACCAAAAGTGTCATTAGACTGTGTGTCATTATCAAAATCACTCTCACTACTTTTCGAGTTACAGCAAAAATTGTAAAATAATGAGTAAAGGCCGCTGTTTTTCAAGATGGCTGCCATGTGCTTCTTTGATATCTACATTTCTAGATTTATTAATGTCCTATATAATTTTTTTACATTTAAAACATATTGCTAATACAGTATTACGTATTTTACCTAAATTACTGTAAAATCGGCACTAAAATGGCCGCCATTTTCAAATAAGTGGTCAATTTGAAAATCGACTTTCGAGCGGAACTTCTACCCCCATAGGGTATGTGTGTACAAAATATGAACAAAATCGAGCTAACAGTGGCGGAGGCGTTCCCTGTATCTCTCCGAACTTTGTTCGATGGGATAATAAGGCAGGGAGTAACACTTTAAGGTGACATTTCCTCGTATTGTCCCAAAGTCACGTCATAATTACATTTGTAACATTTTCGTTCAAACATTGTTTAATTCACAGGAGAGCAAGAGACACCTTGGAGGACTTAATAGCTTAGGAGGACTTGGAACACTGGTCCAAGAAATTAAAGAGAATGAGGACCTCACAGATCAAAGTCAAGGTATCTATGAACCATGTGACCTTTTGCAATGAGATTCCTACGTAATGTAAATGGAACCTACTTTATTTGCTCAATATTTTCAGAAATGGCAACACTTTTGATGTAAAAAATCTCTTTGTTGAAAAGTATTCTATTGATTTGCTTGAAGAAAAGATTGCATTGATTTGCTCTTTTGATAGTTAGGTCTGTTTCTAGGCGAGAAACAATATTGGGGACATTTGATAAAAGTTTGCCTACAAATCTAAAAGTATTGCAGCAATAAACCTTTCCTTTAAATAAACTACCTTTTGGCATATCGAAGAAGCTATAATATATGCTGGCTAGATTGATGATGTCATAGGATGTAGGTCACTTTGTCCAATCAAAATTAGAATAAACTTAGTCCTACTGCATTAGCTAATTTTAAAAAGTACAACATGACATCATGCAGCAATATAGCCAATTTATCTTGGCTTCTTGGAAGTACCAAAAAGGTGACAGGGCTTATCAGAAAGGTCTAGTTGCATTAATTTTTACAGCTGTCTCAAGTTTATAGGTTTAGTCAGTAATATAAACAAATATTTCAACAAGATTTCATTGTTACAAAATGATTGACATTTACAAAATGTTTCCTTGGAGCTCCACAACCATTAGTCTTTTTATTATTAGTGTTGCTAGTTAAAGTGTATTTTGTGGACATGTTTTCAGATGATACGGATGTCAAGGCAGAATCAGCTGTTGACTATTCTGATATCAAAGAAGTGGCTGAAGATGTCCCACAATATTCTGCTACCATGGCAACAATGCAGCCACCACCATCTAGTGAGAAGATTTGAAACTTTGTAAACTTAGACACAATGATTTAGATGCTTACATATAAACACACATTTGCTATCTTTCAAAAATCTTCAATTAAGGCTGTCCATTTTTAAGACAATGAGTTTTGAGACTCCAATACAGTAAAACCTGTATATCTGAACACCTGGCTAATCTGAACACCTTCTAATTTGAACACTTTTTTTCGGTCCCATTTTTTCCTCCCATTGACTCCCATGTTAAAAAAACCTTGAAATCTGAACACCTCCTAATTTGAACAGTGAACAACCAGATTTGAAAAAGTGACCTGTCTAATCTGAACATTTTTATCAGAAATCAAAGTCTGGACATATCAATTAAAGCCACATATTGAGTCAATGTTATAGTTGTTATTTATCTTTACATATATACAAATGCAATCAAAGAACCAATTGTGCTAATTAACTTATTTAGTCTCAGTGACATCCCTAATTTGTGGAAAACAACAGGATGTTTTGGAAAGGTGTGAATACAGGAGTTATTGGTTTATCCTATTAGAAAAGAACTGAATGTTTTATTTTTGGATTAAGAGAAAGGTGTGAATCAAGAAGATAATTGATTTATCATTATTGGAAATTACCTGGATGTTTTTGATTTGGATTAAGAGAAAGGTGAGAGTCTGGGAGATAATTGGTTTATCCTTATTGTAAATTAACTGGATGTTTTTGATTTGGATTATGAACAATAACTTAACTGTTTTATATCCCATGGGTCTGTTATGATAGCTAAGATTCAATCAGTAAATGTTTTATAATCACAAAGACAACACAGACGCCATTTGCAGACACGATTATATCACGAGAAGGAGAAAAAATCCAACTTCGTAATATTCGCATACATCTGACATCCTGAATGCCCTTGATATTTTGAAGGATTATACATCATCTCGAATGAACACTCATGAAAAATTATTTTGACTTGAAGAGGATATCTACTCAAATATTGCTAATGCTAAAAGTGCCAAGAAACAAACAACAATGAAGGACTTTTTCAAGCAAAAGTAGGAGACTATCATATACTTTTACAGTGTATTACAAAGTTTTTGCCAAAACATAAGAGTTATTTTTACTAAAATGATGAAATTGTTCAAAATATAAATAAAACATAGCAGGCTATAGGCCTATTGTAGAATTAACTCATCAACAACATGTATTGTTTTCTGACTTGGTATTAAGTGTTCAATATACAGCACTGAATGATGAAAATCCCCCCCCGACCAACAAAATCCTCGAAATTTGAACACCTGCCAATTTGAACGCTTTTGGCTGGTCCCATGGGTGTTCGGATTAGACAGGTTTTACTGTACGTAACTTTTGAGGCTCTCCCATTAACAGTCACCACAAATCGCTTCATATTCATGTCCATTAATCTACAAGATTGTAGCATGTAGATTTCGTGTAGACAGGTAAGTTTATTACTTAGAGGATTTTCAATATTACCTGATAATGTAAATAGATATGTTTTATGTCGTAAATTACAAAAGTGATGTTGTAAAACCAGAATAAAACGACCAGTTCTTGGTAAGACAAAAAGATCTTTCAAAAAAATTTAATTCTGATTTTGAGTGGTCTTATCAAGGAAATTACAATCATTGACTGGAAAATGAGCTGAAGTATTAAAGTTGCGGTAAGTTGTGCTGTTTTGTAAAAGTTGCACTCTGTACTGAAAGTTGCGGGAAGTTGTTGCGTGCGCAACAATGCAACTTTCTCTGGTCTCAGAAATAGGCATGTCACAAACGTTTTTATTATTAGATTTGAGGCAATGCCCATTGAGGTTTACAAAATGTACATGTTTATTTTTAAATCATTGCAAAGAGGAGTAATTTGGCTTTTTGGTGAAAAGGATGCAGTCATCAACAGTTTTATGTTTTCTTCCAATATTGTATAAAATCTAGTATGTGGTACTGAATTATATTTTTAATATCTTTATATGTTCTAATATAAGGATATGTCTTTTGCTATTAGGTGATACTGTGTTGTCTTTTCTAATATTTCTATATGTTCTAATATAAGGATATGTCTTTTGCTAGTAGGTGATACTGTGTTGTCTTTTCTAATATTTTTATATGCTCTAATATAAGGATATGTCTTTTGCTAGTAGGTGATACTTTGTTGTCTTTTCTAATATCTTTATTTGTTTTAATATAAGGATAATGCTCTAATATTAAGGTCTGGTATCATAATTTCTCACAATTATAATTTGCTTTTCACTTTTGTTAACTCCACTTCTTGCCATAATCAAACTGGTGTGTTTTTCTTCAAGATGATGATGATTATGATGCTGCCCCTGGGGAAGACACAGACCTGATGCCTCCCCCAAACTGGGTCCCTCAAGACTCTCAGGTAAGAGAAAAGTGAAATAGTATATTTAAAAAGTTTTTCTTCAATGTACTAAGTATAGTCCGGGCTGTTAAGTGGGCTCGTGGGAAATTTTTGTTACAGCTTGGCAACATAGTGTACTTTATAGAGTTTGAGGTGCTGAATAAGAATTTTGATGTTGCCAAATCTGTAACATGAATGTTGTTGCTAGGGGCAACCATTTCCATAGCAACCACAAATTTTACCTTGCAACGGGCCTAAAAATACAAAAGTTGTTGTAGATTTTTTTAGTTATAATCATTTTTGATAATATTTATTGTGAAGTAAAGGGAAGTAATAGGGGAATTTGTTATTCAACACAATTTGGTTAACAATTGATTTTTGAGCTATTGTGATGTCATAATAGCCCAAATTTTGTTATTTTTCCTAATTTACATATAATTCCACATTACAATTACTTTTTTTACCTCTTCAAAATACCGAAAGTAGGTAAATGTCTGGGACATTTGTTAATTTTGATGTGCTCTTTCCAGCTATGGCACTGACTTTACATGAAAATAAAACCATTCTGTTCCAGGGGTGATTGAAACTAGGGGGCCACTACAATAGTGCAATTTCATAGATCTAAATAACATAACATTCACAATTTTTTGAATTACTAATTTATGATATATTTTTATTTGAAATGTTTCCTCATCTTATGCAAGTTTTGTTTCAAATTGGCAGTTGTGCATTTTATTTAGTTGGAGTTGTTGATGTTGCAGTCTGTAAATTAAGTGTTGTTGCTAGGGGCAACAGTGTCCATAGAAATCGTACTTTTAGCTTAGAAACAGACATAAAATACATGAGGAAGCAGTACATTGTAGAGTTTTTATCATTTTCCTGCTCATTACTAGAAATTAAAGAAAAATAAGGAAACTTGGAATTACGTTTAAACAATCGATTTGTTCGCCATTGTGATGTCATGACTCATGATAGCTCGAATTGGGCTCTTTTTCAAACTCAAATAAATTCACATTTTAGTTTTCCTTTTCATCCCATGAAAATAATTGTATTTCAACAAAGTAAATGCTTGTTACTGTGCTAATTTTACTATATTTGTTTCAATGATGTCTTTGGTTAAGAAATTCAGATATGGACACATCAGTAATTGGAAAACTGTTTCTGGTTGCAATGGTTTCCATAGCAACCAGACCTGTAAGCACAGAAAGAGGCATAAAAATAGAAATTCATTCTGACATTGGTAAAACTTTTTCAGTTTTAATTGTAATTTTTAAAGTTTAATGGAAAGTTAGAACATTTTATTGACTACTGATTTTTTGCTATTGAAATTTCCAATCAGATCTCGATAGTAAAATATCAATGCGAACTATGTCTGCTGTCTCTTTAATTGTATCCAGTGTGTTGGAATTTGGGAGGACCACCAATTCTGATTTATTAAGCTGCTTTGGCCTAGTGAATTCAATGTCATTGAAACTCCCCTTGAGCAAGAGTTTTATTGTTTTTCTGTGAGGTTGTTGAATATCATCAATTCCATGTTTCCGAATTTCATCGGAATATATTTCCTCAACTGAGGACATGTCAATGCTGTTCTCAGATGAACTACTTTGGTCAAGTTTACTTCGAACTGATTGCAAAAATGCTCTTTGGACATCATCTTTGCCTCCTTTATGAGAGGACACTGACCTTTGGTGTTGAACATAACAGGCAAGGTGGTATACTATGTTTTTGCTCTGAATTTGACTTAGCAATTTTTGTCAAATATTTCCTGACATCTTCACCAGCCCTTCTTAACTTTTTCCCAGATTTTGAGCAAAAAATACATGCTTTAGTCTTATTTGAGGATCTCAGATAAACACTGGCACTTGTTTCAAGTGCTGGCACTGACTGTTGACTGGTTGATATTTTGGCTAGATTTTCTTGTTTTTTGTTGTACTTGTCTTCAAATCTTTTTAGTTTATTGATGTTCACTACTTCACTATAGCAGCCACGGCACCATGACACATTTTTGTTCTCGTTATCTCTTTGGTTTGACAGTTTATCATTGATTTCAATGCATTTTGAATCTCCGTGTTGTACACGTACTTTAAGTCGTTGATAGAAGAGGTCACATGATTTTGGATTTGGATTCTTGACTATGTTGGAAGAGTGGCAGGAAATGCAGAGTCTGACATGATTTAATTGGCCTTCCTGAAAAAAGGGAAAAGGAATCACCATGTGTTTTAGGTGGACAACATGTACATGATCTTTGATTGCTTTGTTCTGATGGGTCTTCAATACATATTTCTTAGAGGGTATTTGAAATGGTTCTTTAGATGGTTTAATGGTTCATTAATTTTGAAGCTAATATTTCAAATAACAACTAGAAATTGGAAAAAGTTCAATTTCAGACTCCAGATGACTGATTTTTTTAAAATTGTCTTTAGTTTTTAGATAGATAGATAGGTTTTAAATAGGTGATGTATGATATGATATATGATATGAAATATGAGATGATATTATACTATATGATATGATATATGATATAATAGGATGTGATATATGATATGATATACAGTATGATGTACGATATGATTTAATATGATATTTGATATGATATGATATACGATATGATATACTATATGATATATGATATGATATACACCATGATGTACGATATGATTTGATATGATATTTGATATGATATGATGTACGATATGATATATTAGATGATATACAATATGATATACGATATGATATACGATATGATATATCAAATGATGTTATATGATATTAAATGATATGATATATAATATGTTATATGATATGATTTAATATAATATATGATATGATATGATTTGCTATATGATATGATATATGATATGATCGATATGATATAATAGGATAAGATATGATATACAGTATGATGTACGATATGATATACGATATGATATATGATATGATATACGATATGATATACAATATGACATATCATATGATGATATATGATATTAAATAATATGATATATAATATGTTATATGATATGGTTTAATATGATAATGATATGTTATATGATATTATTTGATATGATATATGATATGATATGATCAATATGATTGATATGATATTATATGATTTGATTTTTTGATTTGATACATTTATTACATTGATCATAGCTCATAAACTGGAAGTAGTACTTTTTTCGGACCTCGTTTTCAGACACTGATATCTCGAAATCGGCTACAAATCTACATTATGTTACTTTTTTATGAGGAACACAATGAAAAAAACCGGAGTGAAAATATAGAAGGATGACCATGAAAATTTAATAAGTGACAAAGTACTGGATTTGACCTAGTTATTGACCTATATAAAACATTGAACAAATTTCCTAGGAACTAGATATAGTACTTTAATTGACCATATGATTGTCTTTACTGAATGTCTTATGGTTGTTGAAAGAACGTGCTATGTTTAAGAATAACTAGAATGGAGTCTAATAACAAGAAAAGAAGCAAAAACAATAGACTCCGGACTTCATCTGGAGTCTAATAAGAAAAGTAGCAAAAACAATAGACTCCAGATGCAGACTCCAGATTTGCATCTGGAGTCTAATAAAAGAAAAATAGTAGCGGTCAGTTGGGGCATTTTTCACATTCAGCATTCAGTCAGAATACCAAGATCACATTACTTTTTTACCTCTTAAAAATAATATCAAAAGTAAGAATTATTTATTTGAACTAAAAAAATTAAATTGCACAAACTAGCATGAAACTTTAATGAGATTGCAATATCGCAGGAAAGGTGAAAATTATTATATATCAACATGGTTCTTACTCTTATTTGAATTATTTCAATGTTCATAGATTATAAGAGATCTGACAGATTTTCAAGATTTTTAAAGTGTTTCAGACACTCTACGTAATATACATGTAAGAAACACACAGTGTATCAGTTCATATGACGACATTCCTTCTTTTAAACAGGTAAAGGGAATCTTTAGGAAATTGCAGTGTTTTGAATTTTGGAGAAGAGAAAATGCACAAGAACAGTTTGGCCATTATGGCCAATTGTAGGTATACAATTAAATATTGACTAATATAACAATATACAAAACAGAATTGAAATGAACAATAAGACAAAAATTTGACATATAGCCTTAGGCAAACCCGAATGGATCTTCTTATTACAACATCAAAATAAACCATTATAGATAGAGCAAAATTTGGCATAGCCTTCGGCCACACTAAGTGATTTTCCAAGCGGACTTTTGAAATAAAATTAAAATTACAGAAAATTTGGGCATAGCCTTCGGCCACACTAAGGGATTTTCCAAGCAGACTTTTGAAATAAAATTAAAATTACAGAAAATTTGGGCATAGCCTTTGGCCACCCCAAAGGGATTTTCCCCACTAGATTATCAAAACAAGTCATTAAAAATACAGCAAAGACATACTAGCTTTTGGCATTGGGCCTTTATACTTTGAAGAAAAGGGTGACATAAGGAAATATGGGCATATGGGAGCACGTATTCTGTAACGTTGTTGGAGAAAACCTGCTTTTGTTGATGATGCTGATTTTGATGGTGCTGATTTTGATGGTATATTAGATCATGAATTTGAAAATGGACAAATG
Organism: Owenia fusiformis; assembly: GCA_903813345.2. Lineage (NCBI taxonomy): Eukaryota > Metazoa > Annelida > Polychaeta > Sabellida > Oweniidae > Owenia > Owenia fusiformis. Next base: position 14,339,084 of record CAIIXF020000002.1, on the reverse strand, counting down.
AATTACTATAAAGTTATAAAGATACTTACACAGTGTACATTATCATTTGAATTCGGTATGTCTGCTAAAGCTTTCCTCTTGTTACCCCTTGGTTTAATAGGAGTGCTGCATGCAATGGGACAAAACGTTTCCATTTTTGATCTTTTTTATTTTCATGCTCAGTAGTAAATCTGAAACATAGGATTAAATCCTATGCTAAGGGCTGGTGTGAAAAAACATTCCATCTCGGTGGGAATCGAATCCACAACCTCCCAATTACACGCCGAGTGCTCTGCCACTTGAGCTACAGAGCAAACTACTGATTCTCTAATATCAACATTGTGTTTGTGGCATCACGGCCATGACTTACATGCCCTGTTTCCTGAACCCATCATTAAATTTACCTGTCTTTCCAGGTTGTCAATCACACTATTCATGATGTCACATGGTCTTTCCAATGGGAATCTTCCTGAATCATGTTAAGCAATCGCCCAGTCAATTAATGAAACTCCATCCATGTTATTCTTTAATTTTTCCTGTTGTCATGTGGTTGCTAGGCAACAATAATACAAGTTAAAACCTTAACATACATAATATCCAACCATCTATCCTGATTAAACATATTAATAATATAAATTATTTATTATACTGCTGTTCATCCAGGCATGTTTTATTCAGTTGATCAAAATGACTTAGCATTATAAAACCACTTATTAACCAATTGATGAAAGCGCGTTTGTCAAAGTACGGGTCCATAATGACATCATAATGGGGTTTTATTACAAAAAATTGAGATGCTGTCATTACTTATATTTTTTAGTTTGACTGGATATCGTCGTCAACATGTACCTTAAAAATTGTAAACAATAACTTTATTTTAGTAAAAGTTTTCAATCTCAACATCAAGCTTAAAGGACATGGTCATGGCTGGTTGCTAAGGAAATAGTCTCCATAGCAATGGTGCTCAACATCATACCCAGCAACATGAAACTCCTGTTTACCACAATAAAATATTTATTAACCACTTTGAAACAAAAATTGCAATAGTAATGAAAACATTTCTTGCATATAGCTGCAAATACATAGAATCAAAATATTTCGAAAAGTAGGTTTGTCATTAGGGTAGATTAACGTCATTCTATTCAGATACCACCCTAGTTTCAATCATTCCTAGAACAAGATTGTTTTATTTTTATGCAAATCCAAAGCCATCGCTGGAAAGAGCACATCAGAAATAACAAATGTAGCAAATGGCTTACCTACTTTCGGTATTTTGAAGAGGTAAAAAAAGTAATAGTAATGTGGAATTATATGTAAATTAGGAAAAATAACAAAATTTGGGCTATTATGACATCACAATAGCTCAAAAATCAATTGTTAACCAAATTGTGTTGCATAACAAATTCCCCTATTACTTCCCTTTACTTCACAATAAATATTATCAAAAATGATTATAACTAAAAAAATCTACAACAACTTTTGTATTTTTAGGCCCGTTGCAAGGTAAAATTTGTGGTTGCTATGGAAATGGTTGCCCCTAGCAACAACATTCATGTTACAGATTTGGCAACATCAAAATTCTTATTCAGCACCTCAAACTCTATAAAGTACACTATGTTGTCAAGCTGTAACAAAAAATTCCCACGAGACCACTTAACAGCCCGGACTAGTATGCAAGTTTTTGTATTCTAAATGCTTATTTGTATTATGTTAATTAGTATTTTTGTGGTATAACAGGCATCAACTGATGATGTTAAGACAGAGAACCTTAAAGCTCCACTTGCGGATATGCTGCCTGAGGAACTGAAGAAAGTTGATGTACAAGAGCTATTCCCTGAGTTCAGAAAGGGAAAGGTCAGTCAAGAACATTTTAGGCATAACTTTTTTCGCACCCTAATTATGATAAGTTGCTGGGCAGACGTTTTGTTGAATGGGTGGGTGTCCCGATAAATCTTGTCTACAAGTTTCCAGTCAAACTGTGTCATGGATTCAACTGAAATCCAGGGATGTTTCTATGAAAGCCTAGAACTGATTAGTTTTTGGGCATTCTCGATAAATGTTAAGGGCATCCTGGATGAATATTAAGGTGTCCATTTTGGATTTTCTGTCCTAAAATCTTGTCTGTTAAGGCTTGTCTACAGGTTTCCAGCCAAACCATTTCATGGATTCATCTGAAATTTTCAGGGATGTTTTAATGTTTCTAAGTTAAATACTTATTAGTTTTTTGGCCAGTCTGGGTAAATGTTAGGGTTGTCATTTTGGATTTTTAGTCCCGAAAACTGTATTCAAGGTTGGCATTCTGTTCACTCTGTGTCTTGTTTTCCATAAATAGTTCCAGTTCTATGCTTAGAAGTAGATAGACTCAAAGTTCAGATATGCAAGTCTTCACAAGGAAAAGTCTAATTTATTTGTAATTATTTGAATTAACTTGAATAGTTTGATTTCCGTATGCATGGGAGAGGGAGGAGTTATTTGACATTATCTTTGTTTGTCAGATCATAGCTAAGGGATCTTGTTGTGTGTTTGCCTTATGTTCCTTTTGCTCCTAAATGTTTCCTTTTCTTGCTATGTTTTGTAGTACTCTTCATTTGTTTTCCCTTCATGCACTTGTGTTTTCGTATCTGTAGGTTCTAAGGTTCTCCCAACTGTTCAAGACAGCCTACCTGCCCAAGATCTGGAAGCAGCACAAGAAGAGGAGTAAGGAAGAGTTGGAGGTGGATGAGAAGAGGAGAGAGGAGAAGCTGAAAGACCCATTCTATGATCCCTGGAGATTGGACATGGGTCGTGAACCTAAGCCACATGAAGTCATGGAGGACCAACTGGTAGGAATCATCTTCTGGCAGGATCTGCATGTGTTTGAGAATATGTTAGGGTTGTTGACTTTGTTCACTGTATTGATTTGTATTGACTGTGATATTCATGTGTATATTTAAAATAGTTAATATTTTTACAATTCTAGGTTGAATTTATGAAACCAGAAGTTGAAGGTGAGAGCAAAGTGACAGGTGAGTCAAGTTCGAATGTGGAGGATGTCCCAAAGTATTCTTCCTGGCGCTATGGACCTGCACAACTCTGGTATGACATGATGGGAGTAGACGAGTCAGGAGAAAATTTTCAATATGGATTTAAACTCAAGCAGGTTGGTGGCTCTTAAACTATGTTTAAACTAATAATTTGCCATTTCTACTTCACACTCTGTTCATAAATATAGTAGTTTTTTGGTTTCCTTTTATTTTATTGTAAATGTGCATCATAATTACGATAAATAGTGGTTTATGTCCCTGTTTTTCAACATACTGCCATTTTCAAATGATAAAAATGAAATGATCTATGACTGAACTGTTGCTTCATTTGGATAAAGACAATTTGCTTCCTGCTTTACGAAAGATGTATGGATTGTGATTATTTACTTGATTCCTTGTCAGCTCAGCCCAAAGTCAACTCAACCCAGGTCACCTCAACCATTGGTCAACTCAACAACTTTAGATAAAATAAATACACATGTATTTTTAAAAATACTAAAGAAAAACTTCGTTAAAAAAATTAAAACTGGAACATTCTAGTAAAAATACACATTGTCAGAAAAGATGACTATATTGTCATTAAAATCATTAATAATGTAAAATAAGATTTACACAATGCTTTTTTGTAAAAATTTAATCAATTAAAAATCAATAAAATGTATTATACATTGTTAGGTTTGAGCATGCTGTTCTTTACAATAATTTAATCTTTCTGTTAGTTCTTATGTTACCATTCATATCTGTTAGAAATATTCAGAATCATAATAAACCAATGTCTGATAGGAGCATTATTAGGGTGCCCCTTGATATTTTGCATTAGGAGATGTAAAACAGGTTCACCGTTCTTCTTACTGATAGTCAAATACCTACTCCTACGTCTAAGGTATCAATTTCATGATTGTATGCAGAAATGATTTATAACTGGATGGTCAGAAATATTAAATTTAAAACCCACTCTTAATCTGATTTACTCCCTTGGTTCAAGTCACATGACAGATGAGATTAACAGGAGATTCCCTGAAACAATGCTTGTGCAACGTGATGTGTATTCCCTTTGTTGGTGGAAAGCTTAAATTCGTTCAATTTTGACAGTTGAACAATTTGTTCTGTTGATTTTCTCAATATATTGACAATAATGCGCCCATAAGTTGGTATTTAAAGTATGTAAGGAATTATGTTAGCATTTATAATGGACATCACTGATTGTCCAGGGAGAAACCTAAGAGACAGTGAATCTTTAATACTCCTTGAAAATTATTTTGGGTTAAGCTGACTTTGGATTGAGATGACCAGTTATCATTTACTTCTGTTGCAGGAGCCTAGAAATGAAAATGGTGAGGTGGTTGAGGTTGAAGAAGAGAAGCCGACTATAACATTCCCAGACCAAGCATATCACATGGTTACACAGGTCAGGTTCAACATTTTCTGACATCCTATAGTGCTTTCCGATTGGAACTTTCAATTCTAAAGTATATCTAAATTGATTGGTCTTATATACATTGTCTCTAGCGTATGTGCACTTTTATTGTGACACCATTGCAGATTCAATGGGAAGATGATATTATTTGGAATGGTGATGAAGTACGTCACAAAATTCTTGCATCCCATCGCCAGAGGGCAGCACCTGCTGGTTGGATACCAAGCTCAACCAGTCGCACTGTTGCACAATTTTTACAGCAATGTAAGTTATTTATTAAGCTTTTAGTATTAATATAGACGCTGGTTCCTTTAGTTTTCTTTTACTTTTACTATGGTACTAAGATTTTTTTATAATTTTTCTTTAGGTATATAAGTCAGTGAAAGGAAGACCAGTATACTGATAGATTGATAAAAGTTTTTAACTGGAAAGGCTTTAATTTTTTTCTTTGTCATCAAATTTTGTCTTGGAATCAATGGAGAAAATATCTTTCTGGATAAATAATAATAATAATATCAGTAATGGAGTTTGTAAAAGCAAAAAGTTAGCTTCAAACAATTTGAAGAGTCTGCATATACATCTAAATATTATATTCTTTGATGATAAATAAGTATACAAGGGGTTAAAGGATTGAGCACATGTTTTACTGAGCCTTTTATTTGTAAAGAATATTTAAGATTTCACTATTATAAACCTGAGAAAGTTAATCAAAAATAAGAGTTGCTTTTTGTGTCACCCTGTATGTATTAAACAAATACTGGATGACCATGAGGTGGATATGCCAGAATATCTATCTGAGGAAAAAAATACTAAGCGAGGCGAAGCCGAGCCTGGTATTTTTTTCGAGGACAGGTATTCTGGCATATCCACATCATGTCCATTCAGTATTTATTTTATTATGCACCTCCCTTGGTTAATCATTAATCATATATATATCAGATGGGGTTAAATTGTCAAGAAGTACTTTATTTTAAAGAATGGGTCTACTAAAACAGAAGCCGAGCCTAGTATTTTTTTTGGAGGATAGGTATGCGGGATGGTTGGAGATCTCGTTGCTTCAATAGTGGATAGAACGAGATCTTGCTGCCACGTATGGCAATGCAGCTCTTAACCAATCAGATTTGAGTATTTTAATGAGGTGCATAATAAACAGTATTATTGAATGTGTACAATAATATGGTAATAAGTAAGTATACATGTTGGATTGATGTAATGATTTAATAGATATTTGGTGTTGGTGTTTATTTTGTTAGCTAAGGGTGGTGGCAGTTCCCAGGCTGCAGGTGGAGGAGTGAAACTTGGAGGGCTCCCTAATGCTCCCCATATGCTTGGAGCAGCAGGTAGAATTACACGTTCTTATATATCCAGGGAGGGTTTTTTTGTATTGGGTTTCTCCAGAGGGAAGATATCACATCATTCTGAAAGATAAATCCAATAAAGAATCTGACTGGGGATGACCTTTTATCTCAACGAACAAAGTTTGGTAGGGATATAGTGAAGCCCTCTGTCTGTCCATCAGCCAGTCAGTCCATCTGTCAGGAAGATAACTCGAATACTGGTGGATGGATTTGCTTCATATTTAGTGGGAAGATGAATATTGGTGAATAGTTTTACGCAAGATAGCTACCACTTTCGAAATGGCAGGAATTTTTGTAAAAATCTTAAGTTATTCATTTTAAAGTAATGAATATTGTTGTTTGAAATTTTGGTAGTATATTCACAACATCTATCTATTTCACATATTATCCATGTTTTTCTAGCCTGACCCCCAGGGGCTGTGTATGGCAGTTAGGAAAACAGGAATTTTGAGATCTTTCTGAAGTATAGCTTTATTATGCTCAAATGAAAGGCAATTTAGAGTAGATTCCAAATTTTGTATAATGTTTTTAATTCAGGCCTTGTGTAATTCAAAATCGCCACTTTATGTGGAATCTCGCAATACATTTCTGATCTCTATAAAGTATGGCTATATTCTACCTAAATTAAAGGAATTTTAGAGTACATCATAATTATGGTGTTGTTCTTCTGATTTGTGCTTCAGAGAATTCAAAATGGCTGCCTTGAGCAAGAATTTGATATTATTTAGAGATCTCTTTAAAGTATGGTTAAATACTATATTATAGTGTCTTTTTTGATTTGTTCCTTTGAAACTCATAAGTCACCCAAAATGCTTTATTTGGAAATTCTGATATATCTCTAATACATGTCTTAATATCTGCCAATTTAATTAAGGGTAGAGTAGGTGGTAAACATTACATTGTGACATATACAGATTCATGAAATGGCATTCGTTGGGATTTGCTGCTCCGTTGAGTTGCTGATTTCTAGTTTTACCATGATATTAAAAATTAAACAAAAAAACTATCAGGCATGGTAAATTAAAGGAAAGCTATGCCCAAATATTTCTTGTGTTGCTATAGCTTCTGCACATTATTTGCTAATGTTTAGATCTATTTTAATGCAATATGTTGGCTTGTGATACTTAGAATTATCAAATGAAAATTGTCATGTTGACTTACCCTTGAATTCTTGTATATTCGCTTAAAGTGATGATTTAAAAGCTATAATGAATGTTAATTCTGACCATAGCAATCTCGGTATACCATTAGAGACTCTCAGTGTATTATGGGAGTTTTTGAAATATTACCGATATGGCCGCCAAAATGTAGGTCAGAACAAGAAGTTCTCCAAATTCAACGTATGAGTTATGAATTAGGGGTAGCATTTTGTCAGGAATCCGAATCTGCAAACCAAATATCGCTCTTACTTCCGGTTCCGAAGTAATGGCGTTTTGAAATTTTGAGTAAAATCAATCTGATGGTATCCTGATAGAAAGTCAAGAGTAGCAAAGAAATATTGAAAAATCCATCCAACCTTCCTATCCTGTCTGCTCCTATCCTATCCTTCCTTTCTATCCTTTCCTATCCTTTCTATCTTATTCTTGCTTCCTATCCTATCCTATCCTTCTTTCCTATTCTATCCTCTTGTTCCTTCCTATTCTATCATATCCTTTCTATCTATCCTTCCTTTCTATCCTTTCCTATCCTTCCTATGTTATTCTTGCTTCCTATCCTATCTTATCCTATCCCTCTTATCCTATTCTACCCTATTTTTCCTTCCTATTCTATCCTATCCTTCCTTCCTATTCAATCCATTCATCCATCCATCTTTTTCTGGATGACTCGGCTTATTCTTGAAGACTCGGCTTATTCTGAATGACTCGGCTTTTTCTGGATGACTTGGCTTATTCTTGAAGACTCGGCTTATTCTGAATGACTCGGCTTATTCTGGGTGACTCAGCTTATTGTGGATGCCACGAAAGTCTAAATCTGGAGTCAGAAATTGAACTTGTTCAATTTCCAATGTCAACACTTTATCTCAGCAACGGGAAGAGCTTACTTTAACCTACTTACATAGTTAATAGAGCCCATCAACCTAGTTTCTGGGAAATTAGGTCAAATTCTTATCAAGGTCTAAGGTCAAGAACTTGGTCAAATCTTAAATTTTTAACATTCTGTCAATTATCTTGTCATTATTTATCTTAACACCTGGATGTACATCTCATTATGTAGCTAAGAGAAGCCAAATCCAGAGTGTGCCATCTGTTTTTTTATTACTTTGATTACCGATTTTGATTATTTTGAGATAAGGCATCCAGAAAGTAGGTCAAACTAAAGAGTTCTCAAAATTTAACATATGAATTTGAAATAAGGGTAGAATTTTCTCAGGAATCTGAATATGCAAACCAAAAGATGGCTATCGATATGGCGAACTTTTTGAACACACGTTTCTCTTAAACCAGTCATCAATAAGTTCTGAAAATTTTACATATTGTCAATTTAATGGTCATCTTTTGAAGAGTAGCAATATAATTTGAAAAATATATATATACTTTCATCTATATTGTTTTAGAAAACACATCAAACACTTGTTTTGTTCTTGGTATCATGTTTCCAGAGTGAAATGAAACATCTTTCCGAACCTCATTGGAACAAAACGACATAAACACAACATGTTTAGGTCTTGGTTTATCTTGGTTTTTATCTATTTTGGGGGATTTTGTTTTAATTTTTTGAATTCTTTTTTAAAATCAACCAAAAATTCCTTTATATAACTATAATATTGAGAAGTCTAAAAAACATGTTGTATATGCTATTTTGTTCCAACAAGGTTCGGAGAGACATTTTATTTCATTCTCAAGAATTGGTAGAAAGGAGCAAAAACAATTGCACTAAAAAAAAAAAAAAAATGGTTAACAAAAACAATTTCTAAATAATTTTCGCATTAAATTGTTGTCAATCAGTCAACATTACATAAGATACCGTGTTTTTTACAGAATGTTTTCAATGATTGGTTTAAGAGAAAAACATTGTTGAATTCAGTTCTTCATATCGATACCACCCCTTTCCCATTCGGAAGTTATGGCATTTTGAAAGCTCAAAAATCGCTAAATTTGGTGCCCAATATTGAAATTTTTTTTTCGATGTCAATCTTTTCTAAATATGCTAGACTTCAATAATAAACCAATGTTGATTGTCTAACCAGGTTAAAAGGAAGAATATATTATGTTTTAGATATCATTGTACCATTGGTTTCTATGAGACCTAGAATCTTGAAATGCATTTTTCTCGGAACCATTTTCATGCACTGATAAGTTCATTTCTTGCTTATTTATGAACAGATTTTCTTAATTTTTTCGGCAAAAAACATGCTAGGATAAGTGCTATGCATTGGTATGAATTGTGGCTAATTAAAAACCACTTTTTGAAATTTAAAAAAAAAGTTTCACATATCACACTTTGAAAACATGGGGTAAGACTACAATATAAGCCAAAGTGGTTTAAACTTTATATGGGGACTTTAAGGGGAAATTCATGTTTCACCTTATCATCAATTCACTTTTGAAAAATTCCAAGGGATTTTGTTATTTGTGGTTTATCGCAAAAACATAAATACTGAGGAAAAGAAACAGATATACAAATCCATGAAAATGAGAATTGCTCTTGCAAGTTCAATGAGTTTTACAGTAGTTTAGCATTAAAGGAATGGCTACACTCATTTATCTTTTTCTCACCCCTTTCATGATCTAGTTAGACATATAACATGATGCTTGTTGCAGATGGTGACCTCCCTAAGACTGACAAGCAGTGGTACAGTATATTCCCTGCTGAGAACCAGGAGCTAATATATGGATGTTGGGAGGATGACATCATCTGGGATGCTGAGGTAACTGCTTATTTCACTGTTGCATAATATTGACCATTATACCATGGTCAGAGCAATATAAGGTATATAACACCACCAAGTAATAAATCACATATTTAAGATTGGGACTAATATTGGGATGATATTGAAATTAGCAGGATGATATCTGGTTTGATACCCATATCATGCTTCTGATATCATCCTAGCCTGGGTATATATTCCTGGGGAAATGTTTTGAAACTTCATTTGCGGTTGCATCAGCATTAACATGGCTAAATCAACCAAGGTCAAGAAGTTGAAAAGACCAATTATTGATTTTTCTATTCTAGCCAAGAACAGTGACAGTCACAGTGTTATTTCTATAATTCTGTTACCCTATTATTTCAAGTCATAATTTCTTAGGACAGTTATGTATTTCCAAGATTGATTTATTGTTTTCTCATCCAACAGATGCTTTTTGATTTAGATATTGCTCTTGACCATGGTATAAGGTCATTATTCACTTGTCAGGATGATATGGAGTATATCCCTCAGATGATATAGATATTTCCCTGCCAGTTGGTCACTATGTTCCCTCTGGAAATATTGATATTATCCTTGTGATTCCCAATATCAAATCCCTCCCAGTGAATAATTACTTTTTTTTTTCTAATGGTAAATGTTAAGGCAGCCATTTTGTATTTGCCTCCCAACTGAATTATTTGAAGGTATTTATTTGGCATTCTAAGTAAATTTAAAATGCCCACTTTGGATTTTCTGTCATAAAATCTTCTCTATAAAGTCTTGTCTACATATTTCTTGGTGAACTGTTTGAATGGGCCATGCAATTTGCAGGGATGATTCTTTGTATGAAAACCTCAAACTGCTTAGTTTTTTAGCATTCTGGGTTAATGTTAATTTGGGATTTTTGTCCTAAAATCAGTTTCTTCAACTGATTAGTGATGTGCATTCAAGGATGATAAATCTATATAGGATTATCCATTGGTGGGCGTGTGTTTGAGGCCTTGTTTAAGACATATGGAGGTTTTGATTTTCAATAAGTAAAATACGATTTCAAGGCATTTTTGCGTGCTAGAACCTTTTTAAACAAAATATTATAAGTAATGTGAAGGTATCTATTGCAATTTGGATGATTGACCAAATGAAAAAAGCTTGTCATATTGATTTTTCCTGGATTGTTTTATCATTTTTGAATGAAAAAAAGACCTCAGATGCTTCATTAATGGTAAATTGTATATTTTGTCCCTGGCTATAGTTTTACGTCCCTTCCCTGTCTTGTTTAGTGAGTTTCAGTCTTTATTCCTTAAATTGTTGAGAAATCGTTTTGGTTTTAAATTGTAGAATATGGATAGAATTCCAAGTCCCCCCATTCTTACACTGGATGCCAATGATGAGAATATCATACTTGGTATACCTGATGACAAACATGCCAGTAACGATGGAACAAATGAACCAGCGAAGAAAGAGAAAGAGATGAAGAAGTCCAAGATGTTGCTCAACAAGGCTGGCCTCATTAAGGAAGAGGATGAAGAGGAAGAGAAAGAGGAGGAGATGCCAAATAAAGATCCTTTCAATATCTCTAATGATGAGTACTACAACCCTAAGCTGACACAGGAGAATGCACTGAGGACAAACATTGGGGCAACACTCATCCAGGTAGCTCTCAATCTTTCAATGACAACTCACAATTACTCTCTTTATCTTTGAGAATTTAATAGGAAACATGCCAGTCATTGGGACATGTGATAAAAAAAGTAAAATGTGTATTTGTATTGTAGCACTCCACCCCGGCCATAGAGCTGAGGCAGCCATTCTTCCCCACACACATGGGGCCTACCAAGCTAAGGAGCTTTCACCGACCCCCTCTCAAGAAGTACTCATATGGGCAGCTGGTACAGCCAGGTCCACATCCCGTGCACTCACTTACCAAAGCTATAAAACGCAAAGCAAAAGTAGGTAGTTTGTATTCAAAGGTAAATACTGAATCATCATTTTCTCATATCACTTCCTGAGATTCAACCATCCTTACCTCATAATGATACAGCCATCTTTCATCCTTAAGATGAAATGTTCTTGTAACATCACTTGTTTGTATAAAACAACAACATGGCAACATAAACATTAAAGGTGTTATGGAACAAGAACAATTGGAATAATTCAGCTAGGGCCTGGAACAGAGTGAATGCATAGGTCTTTTGACACCACAGATGTGTTCCCTACAAAAGGAAGCATCATTTCATAATAAATTAATCTAAATGGGTATTCATTTGCAACAAATCTAGCGCCTTATTAGTAAAGATTGGATATCTTGTCAGCTTATGGGAATACAGAAATAAAGGGAAACAAAAATAAATCAATATTCATCCCTTAAGAACTATGTAGCAATATTCATGATTATGTGAGGTTATGTATCACTAACAGAACAGGTTCAGAATCAGACCGCTCGAAATCCCCTCATACGTTATGTACGCATAAAATGAGGATTGATTCGAAGTATCATGTTAAGCTCTTTATTGAGAAGGAGTGGAAATAAGACCAACTTTTGTTGCAAAGAATAGGAAAGAATTGCCATTTCTGTAGAATTTTGAGGCCAAAGAAGCTGAAAAGGTTAAGATTTTCTTGTTCTGGAACTGAACCGAAAGATTGCATATTTGTTCTGTTTTCCAAACTGAGAGCCTTTATTGTGACAAAATCAGGTATCCTTGACACCTCTAATAAACACTGTTGCAATGAGTATCCATGAGTATCACTGTAACAACGTTTAACATTTTGTCTTAAAAATGAATGTATTGCATAATAGAACAGAGTCACTTGAGAGAAACATTCTTGTATTTGTACCTGTAAAAGACTTGATATTCATTAAAAATATGACTGGAAATTTTTTTTGTCAAGAATGAATGATCTTTTAAACAGCACAGGCATTCATACAAGAACCTCTATATCTGATATTTATAACTATTACAGAGTACTATTGACAGGCTTGTTTTTCAGGTGACCAAGTAATATTAAACCATTTTTTCAGTCATGTACGTTTTGGTTTGGTTAATCACAATCTTTTGCCTCATGTTTGTACTGGAACCATCAGATCATAAAGAACCGAGTCTAAAACTGTTCTTTTGATGCCCGGGAAAATACTTTCTTTTCATTCGCTGTAACAAAAATATCAATCTTTTGGGCAAATAATCATAGCACTAATAAATGCTTATCATGGTTGAGCAAAAACCATTATCATATTTTGGTCAAAAGTTTACAAGCTAATGCCCCCTTCCCATGGCCAAGGACTTCTAGTCAAGAAAGAATTTGTTATATTATGAAATCATGTCACATCATGGGTGTAGATTTGCCTAAAGGAGACAATAATACTACTGCCTGATTATTTCTATCATGTTATGTTCAAAATGATGAGAGATTTTATAAAATATGTTTTGTTCAATGGGATTTGCTACTCTGTGGAGTTGCTATTATTCTAGTTCTTTCATATTTAAGCGGCTTATTTCATTTTAGGTTTTCCAGAAATTCTTGGGAGAAAATGTTTAAATATCTGTTCAAATTTGAGCAATTTTCATGTGACACATTTTTACAGAATAAGTAATGAACATGACAGAACAAACATGAAATTACAAACATGGCTGACATAACTTTTTCTGATTGCCAAGGTGTCTATTTCAGACTCGTGAGCAGGAGAGACTGGCGAGCGGAGGCGGAGACATGTTCTTCATGCGCACTCCCCAGGATCTCACAGGAATGGATGGAGAGTTGATTCTCTGTGAATACTCAGAGGAATTCCCTCCCCTTATGATGCAAGTTGGCATGGCAACAAAAATAAAAAACTATTACAAACGAAAGACTGGCACTGACAATACACCTAAGGAGTTTAAATTTGGTGAATTAGCATATGCCCACACATCACCATTTCTAGGGGGTCTCTCCCCTGGTGAATCCATACAGGCCACGGAGAATAACCTATTCCGGGCACCAATCTATGAACATAAGATGCCACATACAGATTTCCTAGTGGTTCGTACAAGAAACAGTTATTATATAAGAGAGGTTGATGGTATATTTGCTATAGGACAAGAGTGTCCCCTACATGAGGTGCCTGGTCCCAACTCCAAACGTGCTAACAATTTTATCAGGGATTTTCTACAGGTGAGAAGATACCAGGTTCCCATTAACACGTCTGTGTTAGTTACCAACTGGAGAGGTTTTCATATTTAATTTCTGTCTTTAGAAATATAAAGGAGTGGTATCGATATGGTGAACTTTTTGAAAACACATTTCTCTTAAAGTGTGCGCCAAAGTTTAAAACTGCGCAGGCGCACCGCTCTCGCTAAACTATATAAAGAGATTACCAGGTACACGATTCAGAGGTTAGCCAGGAAGGCGAACGATCTTCGTCTCGTGATGATTTCCCAGATAATGCGTAACCAGGGAAGTTTCACCATTGAAATTGAAAATTACAATTAGATATACTTTGTAGATGTTATTTATGAAGCTATTTAGTGTTTGCATCAATCAAATGGCTCATTTTGAACATATAAAAAGTATTTGTGTTTTGTTTCACAGGGAATTGTATTGTATGTAGTACACACATAAATAGTGTACATTATACAGTACTTGAATAGCCTGGTTTACATAATATTGAAGGGCATGCTGATTACATGCACACGAGTACATGAATGAAGGCCTAATATTGATATACGTAGCTTGCATACCTAAATAAAAAATAAACTCTTCTAATCCCCTAATGTAAACACGGCGGTATACGTAGCCCGATTTATCGGGGACTTTAAACCAGTCTTCAAAACATTCTGAAAATGTTACACATCGTCAATTTAATGGTCATCTTTTGGATGGTAACATTATAATTTGAAATTATACAGTATACTTTTCTCTATATTGTTTTAGAAAACACATCAGACACTTCTTTTTTTCTTGGTATCATATGTTTGGAATGAAATGAAACATCTTTCCCAACTTCACCGGAACAAAATGACATAAACACAATGTGTTTAGGTCTCTCAATATTGTAATTGTACAAAAGAAAGTTCGGTTGATTTTAAAAAAGTATCTTGTGTAATGAAATAAAAGATTTTATTTCATTCTCAAGAATTGGTAGAAAGGAGCAAAAAACAGTTGCACTAAACACAAAATTTTTTAACAAAAACAGTTAAAATAATAAATGATTTTCACATTAAATTGTTGTCAATCAGTCAACATTACATGAAGGACCGTGTTTTTTACAGAATGTTTTCAATAATTGGTTTAAGAGAAAAACATTGTTGAATTTAGTTCACCACATCGATACCTACCCTTTATCAGATACAGTCTTATGTTTAATTGGTCAACTGTTGCAGGTGTTCATATACCGACTATTCTGGAAAAACAAAGACAGTGTACGTCGTATCAAGATGGAAGATATCAAGAAAGCTTTCCCATCACACTCTGAGAGCAGTATCAGAAAGAGACTGAAATTATGTGCTGACTTCAAAAGAACAGGTAAAAATAATTGTCAGGTTTTTGGCACAGGACAAGCAGTCAATATTGCAATCTATAGAGGGGTATGGAAATGAATGAAATAGAAGAATTATCACTTATTTGAATTATCATATTTTGCATCTTTGACTGTATTTCTGTAATGATGGTTGGCAGGCAGCGGTTGGCGTCAAGGGTCTGTAACAAATTGTAAAAACTTCCAATAACTTAACAAATACTGTTTAGACTGACTTCAATTTTTTTGAAATCATGTACAAGTTCTCAGAAGTTCATAAAAAGGTCAAAAAGGTCTATTTTCAACTTACTCCAAATTTTTTTTCAAAATCATCTACAATATCTCAGAAGTTCAAATCTGACTTAATATTTAAGATTTGACCTTCAATGACCCTCTTAGGGTCAAAATAAGGTCAAAAAGGTCTTGTTTAACTGTTTCAAATTGTTCATTATTTTTTCAAACTCATCTACAAGTGCTCAGAATTTTAAATCTGACTTAGATTTGAGATTTGACTTTCTCAATGTAAAAAGGTCAAAAAGGTCTTTTTTGAACTGGCTTTAAATTGACCAATTTTATTTTCAAAATCTTCTTCAAATAGTATGAGCTACATGTACTAGGTGGTGACATTTGGTCATGTTAATGCCTTGTTATGTTTGGATGAACAATTTTATGCTGGATGAAGAGAGTATGTTGTTGTTTTTGATGTGTTTAGGTATGGACTCCAACTGGTGGGTTTTAAAGCCAGACTTTAGATTGCCCACAGAAGAGGAAATGAGAGCCATGGTGTCCCCAGAACAATGCTGTGGCTACTACTCCATGCTGGCTGCAGAGCAGAGACTGAAAGATGCAGGATATGGTGAAAAATCACTCTTCACTCCTGATGATGAAAATGATGATGACAACCAGGTATGTGATTGGCACTTATGATTATTTAGGGCAATTTTAAATTGATTGATAGAAAGAAATGGATATTTTATAAAATCTTATATGTCTCTGAGGTACATTTTAACACTTTTAGCTTCCAAAATTCCTAAATCCATTGTTATCTCATTGAACTAAGTTCGAGGGGGATTTAGAGAATCTGTCCGTCAGGGTGATAACTCAAATACCAGATGACGGATTTGATTAAAATTAAAATTGGCGGACTTTTAATTTGGCAGATTTTCCAATCCGCCAATCCGTCAAATTAAAATGGAAGCCAAATTAAGTGTATTAGCAGTAACTCAAATATTAGTGGACGGATAAATGGTTCAAATTTTAAATGCTGTTTCCAAGAGACAAAGGAACGTTTTTCGAGGAGAAATTTTCAAGATGACAGTTGAATTTCAAAATGGCCACCATTTTTCGTAAAAAATGTTACTTTTGATAAATACCAGTGGATCGATTTCGTTCAAATTTGACTGCTACCAATCGGCAAAAGACCTCTGCCCAAGAAGAAATTTTCAAGATGCAAGAGATGAAGTTTGCTCAAGAAAATATTTTTGAGATGGCACCTACTGTATTTATCAAAATGGCAGGCATTAGTTGTTAAAAATGTAATCTTTGTATGTATGTATGTATAATTTATTTGCCTCTTAATAACAAGAGAGTTACATTCACAAATTTATACAAAAAAATTAAAAAGTAAAAGCATCAGACAAAGATTAATAAAGAGTAGGTAATGTACAGTAATTAGACATTTTTTAACAGCAGTTGTCTCTGCTTATGCATTATGTACACTTTCTGTGATATGGATAATAGTTTCTCATTGTCACAACATACTATACCAAGTATTACCTTAAGAATAAAATTGTCATCTTGAACATTCAGATTGGTCATTGCAATGTTAATCATGGGTTCCCTGACTCCAGAAAGAGCCGGACACTTTAATAAGAAATGTTTCACAGTTTCATTTTCATTGAGCTCACAGAGCACACATGTCTTACATACAGATGTATCACCCTCGCGACGTCTACTATTTAAATCATACGTTCCAGTTAATAATTTGATCATAATCTTAGTACAGTACACAAAATTGGGGTTATTTTTAGCAATAATCCACCAAACATTTGGCTTAAATTCCAACAAAGAACCTGCCATCATATTTAAACTCTTGTACATCAATGTCGATAGCACAGTGGTACGAGTATTAAAATCTTTGACTCTCTTATAAATAGTATATCTAAAATTCAGTTTACTTGGATATTTAGCATTAAAAACCATTTCATTCACAATGTCAGTAAGGTTATACTTAAGAACCGTTTCCCACATGTAATAAATGGGGGACTTCATGTGTTTACAGGTTACATTTGTGTACATCATTCGAATTAGGCTCTCCAAACATATGATTTTATATATACAATTCATGGGCAAAGATAACAGCATAAATAAGAACATAAGCCTATCGCAATCGATCTTCGCTTGTACTGGCATCCAGCCAAGTAGTCTGGTTGCTACGGGATCTGGTGTATTCTTAGGTAATGACTGTATTCGCTTGCCAATCTCTCTATGCGCGGATTCCATCAGTTTGATGTCATCTTCTGAGTATGGTATTACAGCACATCCATAGGTCATAGTTGGATAAGCGAAGGACCAGTATAACTTTGAAGCTAATAGTGGGTGAATGCCACCGCACCCATTTCCCAGCCCTAATAGTGAACAGTATTTCCTTCTTGCTGCAGATATTGCACTTTTCACATGATCTTTTGTTTTACCAAGAGGGATTCCAACGTGTTGAGCTGTCTGAACAGTTTTAAGGGATGCTGTCCCGAGTTTGAAATCATACAATGTCCTTTTAGCTGGACCATAAGTCATTATTACACATTTATCTGGGTGGAATTCAAACCGCCAACGTCTGCTGTATTCATGTGCAACCTTAAGTAGTCTATTCATATATTCTGGTTCAGTAGTTATTAGCGCGAGATCATCGGCGTATGCAGGGCAGCCTACAGGGTGTCCCCCAATCTTTGCAATACAATTACTGTCTATTAAGTCATTTAAGAGGTCGGCAATGAAGAATTGGTAGAGATGCATACTGCAGACCCCGCCTTGGTGGACTCCCCTACGCACGTAGAAAGATTCAGAATTCATTACACCATTTACAAGAACTCTACATTTATATTTGCAATATGACTGATATAAGATACGCCAAGCAAGTCCATTAATTCCGGTTTGGTACAGTTTCCAGAACAGCCCATCAATCCAGGTACCATCGAAGGCTTTCCGAATGTCCATTAACGCCAAAAATACTCCTTCTTTAACATTATGTGATATGACTTCCTGAAGCAAAAAAGATGTGTGAAGTGAAGAACACTTTTCGACTGAAGCACCTTGAAGTTGAGGGATAGCATTTCTGAGCCTTGGGAGCATCCTAGCAAGTACAATATTATCAAATAGTTTCCTTAAAATACTCATTAACGTTATACCTCTGTGGTGGTCTTTGTTAAGGCAATCTTTGTTACCTGACTTTAAAAGAGGAATAAGAATTCCTGTACAAAAGTTTTCTGGAATATATTCACTAACACGAATAACGTTAAAAAGCAGTGTTAGAAAAGTAGTCATACATGGGCCACCATATTTAATGTGTTCAGCATTTAAACCATCGTGACCGGCAGCTCTATTATTATTCAATTTTAAAATACACTTATTAACTTCCTCAGTCGTAAAATCAGTGTCTAAAATACCATCTTTATTAAATACAGAATTCATTTTCATCATATTCATGTCAGAAACAACCTCGTTTTCAAAATGATTATCAAAAATATCCCTATGGTCAAATGAAGCCAACTTACAAAAATATGATTGCCATTCATTACAAACTGCAGAGGGATCCATTATAATTTCCCCATTGTCCGCTCTAACAGCGCCTGTTGATTTACTTTTACACTGTCGACTTTTATTCAAAAGATACCAGAATGTTCGTTGGTCCATTTCGTCAAGTTCGTATAATTCATTTAACTTTTTGTGCTCGTACTCGACCTTGTATTTGTTAAAAGCCGCCCGGAATATCCTCTTTGAGTCCTTGTAAATCTTTCTTGTGGTATCCATAACATCCCTCGGTCTCCCTGCATTCACCCAAACATGCCAAGCCCGTTTCTGTTGTTTCTTCAGGCGAGTTAAATGGCTGTTCCAAAAAGGTTTCTGATGTTTCATGAATTTTTTAAGTGGAATAACTATATCGGCTCTACAATTGATTAATTTGATTAACCTATCAATGTAGTTATCTATGGTATCACTGTCAGTATTGCTAGAGGTTGATATTTCGTTAATTAAATGTTTTAAATCAGTTTGCATTGGACACGTAAACAATTCTGTAATGTCATTTTTAGTCACCCTATTCCAAGCATAAATTTTCATTACACAATTAGGCGCTGAATTAAATACATGTTTTAAAGATGGCAGGTCAATCACACTCCTAATCGCCAAATGACCAAAATCTGCAGTGTGAGCGCTAACCAATACATCACAGCTAATTACATGTTCTAATAAAGATTCAGACAGTACAATATGGTCTATATAAGTTCTGTGCCCAGTGGCAGTTTCATATGTATGACATGGACCTTGTGAACTATTTTGCATATCAACGGCTACTAATCCGTTGCGTTGCAACATTTGAAACAACAAAAGACCATTAAAACTATGTTTACCAGTAGACCGTCGCGTTTCATATAAATTGCCTAAATTGGCATTAAAATCACCAGCAATAATACAATTTGCATCTCGTTTGCATTGGTTTACACACTCTTCGAGAAAATTCAAAACATCCTCAAAAATATCATTTTTGCAACCTACTTGTGGCAGATATACAGAAAATACATAAATTGGTACATTTGTTTCAACCTTAATACATGCGATTCTATCAGTGCAGAATTTTCTAATCGGTGACACGGGATATTTTAAAGATTTTCGCCACAATAAGGCTATGCCTCCATGTCCCCATGTTAGCCCGCATTGCATTGAGTCAAGTGATTTACAGCTAAAAGCAAGAGTATTAAAATCAGAGTCTACAGAGCTCAATTTATTAAGGTTACATTCAAATAAACGGTGCTCTGAAACAGCAACTATATCACTCGATCTAAGAAGATCTCTCAGGTACACCTCCGATGAATTCAGACCATTTATGTTCCATTGCGATATTGATACCATTAACTGTATTAAAGTGACAACAAAGAGTAGATGCAATAAGAGAATAATCTTGAAGGTGAAACACATAGTTAAAAGTTGTATCTCGGCCTCAAATCAACGTCACTTCTGTCATCGTTGTCAACATAACGTCGTCTCCGACGTTCCCATTCCCTACATCTAATAGGAACGGGCCACAAGTCAACACACAAAGCCCTGTCTACCTGGTGTTTAGGTATCGTTATTTTACATCCAACTTTGTCACAAGAAATCCGGTTATGCACAACATGTATTTGTTTCAATCTAATATTATTATCCACTGCAAAACGTTTCACATTATTGATTGTATCCTCGTCGTCCTCCTCACTTGATTGATAAATATTTTCTAAATAAAGTACCCTCACTTCCTCATACTCAATTCCTCTTAGGCCACTGCTTCTGGGTCGTGTGCTGGCGTTGTCACGTGTTGTATCGGGTCTTGTGGGGACCGTGTTGACATATTCCTTTTGTTTCGCCGCCGCCTTCTTTCGCCGAAGCTGATTATTTCCGAGCCACGTTTGCCATTCCTTGCCAGGTGGGTCGGGGCCCTTCCATATTCCGCGATCCGTTGGAGGTGGACCGCGCCATACACCGGTGTCCGTCACGCCATAGGTCACCTGCCCACTTGACCCCTGGGGCGTATTCAGGTTAAGATTCGATCTAGGTGGTCTGGGGGGCGTGGGGGTTTGCGTTCTCGTATACGTCAATTTCTGGGGACTGCTTCGAGGTGTCGAGCTTCTACGTTGTTTAGAGGGTTCACCATTCAGTTTATTACAACCATGCTGATCTGCGGAACATTGGGAGGGCAGCAGTGTATGTGGCAAAATGGCATTTTGCGATGTGCCAGGGGTATCCATATGAAGATCAGTTCGACTGCGGCTGGCATCAGCAGCTGGGGTTGCACTGACCTGGGTCGATTCAGGTCTAATGTTATTGTTTACATTATTTGACCCGTCGGTATAATCCGGGACGTCTGGGTCATTTGGCGTACTCAGCGGCTTACTAGCATTCAATTCCGTTATAGAAGATTTGGCAAAATTAGCCATTACCTGTTGAGTTTGTTTAGGGGGTGCACTGGAATTAACAAGGTCGGAAGGTTTAGAGCTAGTTACAATACGTGTGATAGATGCTAGATTGCCCTGTATAGAGTTCGTATTCTGGGTCAGCTTTCCAAGTTCAGATTGCAACGTTTTACATGTTCCCGTGATCTGGTAACTCAAATACCAGTCGATGGATTTGGTTCAAATTTTATATGATGTTACCTAGGGACAAAGAAATGTTTAAGAATGGCAGCCAAATTTCAAAATGGCTGCGATTTTTCAAAAAACATAATCTTTTATAACTCAAATACCCATTGACGGATTTAGTTCGAATTTTATATACTGCCATGTAGGGACAGAGGAGCTCTGCTTCAGAAGAAATTTTCAAGATGGCTGCTCACTTTTAAAATGGCAAGCATTTTTCTGAGAAAAAACATAATCTTTGATAACTCAAATACAAGTAGATCCAGATTTGGTTCAAAGTTTATATGCTAATATGTTTTGTCAAGAAGAAATTTTCAAGATGGCCACTAATTATCAAAATATGTTTTGTGTGGTGGAATTTGCTACTATGTGGAGTTGCTGTTTTTTTTTCTAGTGATAATGATGTCAAAGTATGGACAATGGTAGACTTAACCTAAATGAGAATATTGCAATTTGGTAACAATAACAGTCCACCCGCTATGGCTCAGTGGCAGAGAGAGTCAAGGTTACCAATATCGCTTGGCCCCGGGTTCGATTCCCGGTTCAGACAAGTTTGTTTGTGCGTTATGTAATTCTGGGTGTTTGACTGAGTGGTTCACGACTCGTATAAAAGGCTGTGGTGTGTACCTGTATGTCTGTGTACCTGTGCACATAAAAGAACACATGGCTCCTCCAAGGAGGGGTTTCTGGCTCTATCTTCGAGTGTAAAATACATAAATACAGAATATACCAATGAGGTATTGCTCGCCAAATATGGCGGTAACCAAGGTATAATAATAATAAAACAGTTTGGGTTTCATATCAACAATAAAACAAAATTGCTGAGAAAATATATAAAAAATACACATGCGTAAACTATTGCAACATGCTCCACTGAGCTGATGAATTTGATTGTTTTATGTACAGTATATGTGTTGCAGAACAAGATAGAAGATGAGGTGCGCACAGCACCCTGGAACACCACCAGGGCCTACATAGCTGCCTTGAAGGGCAAGTGTCTCTTACAACTAACAGGTGTGGCGGACCCTACTGGCTGTGGGGAGGGATTCTCATTTGTTAAAGTTCCCAACAAACCTAATGCTGGGAAGGTGAGTTAATAAGTGATAAGAGTTATCACATATTCTGATCGTCTAGCTCCTTCAGGACTTCTCTTTTCAAAATTGAAAATATTGAATATATTTGACATAAATAAACTACAAACTGCTAGCTTTGTATAGAAAACATTTAAACATTTAATCATTCCAGGAACAGCAATTCATAATCATGATACAAGAATCAATAACTATGAAAAAATTCAGAACAGAAATTGGAAGAAAATCAATTGAAATAAGTAGCCCATTACTTTACTTGATCTTTCACTTGATCTCAAAAAGTCTAAACATATCAAATCATTTGAACGAAAGTTCAAGTTTGATTTGCTTGTCATAATTATATCTACTTTGTAAAATGCTTTCTTCTCATTACTTGTATTTTATTATGATGCAGGGGTTTCATTAGCAGCATTAACAGGCTATTTTCACCGGTTGTTTTCACAAAATTGCCTGTTTTTTAGGGAATTTTCAATTTTCCATGTTAAATTTATGATTTCCATTAATTTTGCCTGTTGTTTTCATTTATTTATTTTTATTTATGTATTTTATGCTTTGTCATTTTCAGTTTCCATATAACCTGACTGTCAATTTAGTAAATGATATATTGTATGTTAACATGGAACTAATACACCCCACATGGTAAAATATTGTATCTAAAACATTTGAAATAAAGTGAATTGAATTGAGGTGAGTTGGCAATCTTGTGCATTAATAAATGTTTATACTAGAGTGATAGTAGGATGCTAATACACATCTATTGAGAAGACCCCTGTAATGTAAAACCACAATTTTATTGTGTAGGGCCAGGACTAAGAGCTTGATAGGACTCCTGTTTTGTGATACAATATGTGTTTTTGGCAAGGACTAGGAGCTTGAGAAGACCCCCATTTTGTTATACCATAATATTATGCCTGTAGGACCAGCACTAAGCTCTTGAGAAGATCCCTCTAATGTAATACCGTAATGTTATATTTAAAGGGCCAGGACCAGGAGCTTGAAAAGACTCCCGTCAAGAAAACAGTGACAGGGACAGATGCCGATCTGAGGAGGCTTTCCCTGAAGGATGCCAAGAACCTACTGCGCAAGTTTGGAGTTCCTGAGGGAGAGATCAAGAAGCTCTCAAGATGGGAAGTTATTGATGTTGTACGTACAATGTCTACTGAGCAAGCTAAGGCAGGCCAAGAAGGTAGGTCCTCAATTTTTTTTCATAATATTTTTTAAATAATATCTGTCGGATACAATTGGATATCACGTCATATGGATCGGATATATTTTAAGTGGCGCATACCAAAATTATTTTGTGTTATTATCCCCATATATAATTAGTATCCATCGGATAAATAGAGGATATCCTATGATTTTTGAGGGATACCATTTTTATCCATGAGTGGATATTGCCCATCTCCATGAGTGAGCGCAGCGAATAAGTGGAGATCGGCGATATCCAAGAGTGGATAAAAATGATAGCTCGAGAAAATCATAGGATATCATATTTATCCTATAGTAGTTATTTTTATATGGACTTAAAATAATTTGAACTAAAACTGGTAGTGACTACCATTTTTGGTGATTGGCATTTGGCATATAATGGTGTCAGTGTTTAATGTTTGTTATTTTTCATTATTGGCTGGTGATATTTTGATTTTTCCGTCCTCAAATCGTGTTGGTAAGTCTTGTCTACTCATTTTCAGGATAACCATTTGACAGGATCACCCATTGGTGGGGACATTTTATACACATTTGTGTTCTTGTCTAATCTTGCAAACAATGACAGATCGAATGATTTATGAGAGAAATCTGCAAATTAGAATTATTATCCCATCGAACGAAGTTCAGAGGGATATAGGGAATGCTCCGTCCGTCTGTCCGTCCGTACGTACGTACGTATGTCCGTCCATTCAGGCAATAACTCAAATACTGTTGGCTTGATTTTGTTCATATTTTGTATACATATACCCTATGGGAATAGAAATTCTGCTCAAAAGTGGATTTTCAAAATGGCCACTCATTTAAAAATGGTGGCCATTTTAGTGCCGATTTTACAGTAATTTAGGTACAATATGTAAGAATGTCATAGCAATATGTTTTAAATGCAAAGAAATTATATAGGACATTAATAAAGTTAGAAATGTAGATATTAATGAAGCACATTGCAGCCATCTTGAAAAATGACGGCCTTTACTCGTTATTTTACGATTTTTGCTGTTACTCGAAAAATAGCGGATTTTGTTCATATTTTGTATGTGAATACTATTATAAGCATGGCACACTGTCTTATGACACTTTTGTTAGAAGGCAGCTATTTTGAAAATTGGCCGCAATTTTAACATATTTTACTATAACTCGAAAAGTAGTGGAGCGATTTTGTTCATATTTGGTATGTGAATACTATATAAAGCATGGCACACTGTCTAATGACACTTTTTGTAGAAGGTGGCCATTTTGAAAATTGGCCGCCATTTTAACGTATTTTACTATAACTTGAAAAGTAGTGGAGCGATTTTGTTCATATTTGGTATGTGAATACTGTACGCCCGATATTTTTCGATTGCGATTGAGTTTTGCGCTTTTTTGCGAGTGTTTTAAAATCGCAAAAATTTATCGTCGTGAAATTGTAGATTAAATACCATTGAATTTGTTATTAGCTGAGAAATTAAAACTTGCGAAATTAACCAATGTACATTACTATAAGCATGGCACACTGTCTAATGATACTTTTGGTAGAAGGTGGCCATTTTGAAAAATGGGTACCATTTTTGCTATATACTTTGTTTGTAAATATGCCAGCCATGGCTGTTTGATGGGATTTGCTACGCTTTGGCGTTGGTGTTGTCTAGTTACCTTTGTATATACTTTTCTTGAAGATAATGAATGGGTCTAAAAGATACATCCATGTTCATTATCAGAAAATATTCATAATTCAAGTTAGAATCATCTGAAATTGTTTGTGATCACCTACATGCTCCTTTGATGGAATTACTGAAATTTTTGATGTGAAGTTTAGAACTGATTAAATTTTGTGCATCCTGGGTAAATGTTAAGGGGGCTGTTTTTTAAAGTTTTGTCTCTTTTTGAGCTATATCATGTGGGCCCAGTACCCATGCTACTATTTTATTTGAAATTGTTGCCAAGTATTGCACATAAGTTTTTGAAAATAACTTTCTTCTGAGATTTGAACTCTTCCTATTATATTACTACAGTATCTGTAAAAATTACCATATGAAAAATAAGACGTGGGCTACTTTGTTTAGTATTGTTTTTAATTTGTATTTTGGAAATTATGCAAATAAAGTGTCAATGTGGCTGCTCGATTCAAAATTGCCTTGATTTTCAGTAAAAACTAGAATACTTTTGATCTGATATAAAGAGGTTATTTAATGGGAGGTTTTTGATACAGGTTATATCTGAGGGAAATACAATATATCTACCCGAGGGACCGTAAGGGACAGAGGGTTGATATATTATATTTACTGAGGGATATATCCTGTATCAAAAATTGAGCATTTAATAACTGATTTATCCTATACTTAGTAGATAATGAGGAATAAGTATGCATTGAATCTTATAGAACCCTAATGTAATAATTCCAAATGATAATAACAATCAAAAGAAAAGATGAATGTTTCATCTCAATTTGAAGTTCTTAACATTCATAGGTGTAGCCAGGGGAGGTGAGGTGGATGAGATCACCCCCCCCCCCCCCCCCATAACCAATAAAAGCTTTAAAATGCTTTTTATTTGAAGCTTCTAGGTCAGTTTTGAAGGAAGTTGCATCAATTTTGTAAAATTCAAAAAAACCTTAATACAATGTATTCCAATTTTTTGCCTTGTTTATGTCATGACTGAAAAGCAAAAAGAATTTTGGCAATCACAACCCACCCCCTCCTGACTGAAAGCTGGCTCCGCCCCTGACATTTATTGCTTTTTAAACTCAACTGCTTTAGATATTTAACAGTATAGGGAATTAATATCTCACCAATAGTGCCAAAAAGCAACAAACGAAATTCCCGGGTATTGCTGGTGAGCGGGTGGTATACAGGGTGGTAAAAAACGGCAACCCTAATTTTGCCTCATATCTTTGTCACTTTTAGAAATTTTGCCCTGATATTTGGCACACATGTACATCATTCAATTTCATACTAGACTGCATTATTTCATGACCATTCGACTGATAGTCGCAATGTTACAGCACTTTAAACAAGGTGCCCCAGTTTTCCAATATCGTGCTGTGGGCAAGCCTGCACATATTTTCCAAACCTGTCAATGACACAACTGCATTCCTCAGGAAGTATGGCCTGAAGGACACATGTGATCTTTATTTTGAGGTCAAATGTCTTTCTAGTGTTATTACCCTACACTCTATCATTGGGGTATCCCCACTGGTAAAGATTAAATGGGGCCATATCTGTACTATGGGGTGCCCATTCATTGTCTGTTGTACTGCTGATAATGTGGTCATTGAAGTGGTCCCAAAGCCATTATTGTGCATCATTGGGTGTATGGGGTATGGTTCTGTCTTGTTGGAACCACTGTTGCTGCCTATTAACCCCCCTGGGTTCACCTAAAGTCCCCAAGAACTCCATGGGAATCACAAAATAGAGTTTGATGTTGACAGTTATTGCATATCCATTGGTATCGTCAAAGGTAAAGGACCCTATCTTCTAAGAACACACTAAACTGTGCATCTATCTGTGTGAAGGTGTCTCTCCACTACTTCATCAAGTGGTTGGCTCCCCAAGAATACATAGTTGTTAGAGTTTACCAGTGCATCAAGTTGGAAATGGAGTTCATTTGAATAACAGACCAGCTCAGACAGCCCAAAAGTGGCCATCTGGGGTATGTTGCTTAAAATGCAGTAATATTGTGACTATCAGTCCCATGATCATGAAATATGGTAAGTTGGTAGGAAATTGAATGATGTACAAATGTGTAAAATATCAGGGAGTTAATTCTTAGAATGATAAAGATATTAGGAAAAACTAGGGTTGCCATTTTTTGACCACCCTGTATATATCACCCGCTCACCTCAGATATCGATTATATCCCCATATGTTATTTACCCTTAAAGGCCCCATGTAAAGTTGGCATTTTATTATTGAAATAGTGTGTCCTTTGTTCAATCTTTGCATTGGTGTTGAAAAGATAATCTTTTTTGAAATGCATTAAGAAATATTTGATGATTAAGAAATTTCAACCTTCAAAAAATGTTTTTTGTTCAAAAATCTCTTAAATCACTTTTGATCACACCATCGGTGGGATATAGTCGTCATACTGGTCGTGGTCGTGATCGTGGTCGTGATCGTGATCCCGCTTTTTGTCATCGC
Organism: Owenia fusiformis; assembly: GCA_903813345.2. NCBI lineage: Eukaryota > Metazoa > Annelida > Polychaeta > Sabellida > Oweniidae > Owenia > Owenia fusiformis. The sequence continues at coordinate 14,311,171 of CAIIXF020000002.1, read as the reverse complement.
CGTTTAAGGAAAACTGCTCATCAGATTTTCTCCAAATTTGCAGAGATGATAGAGCATATGAAGTACTAGAGCTGATTAACTTTTGGGTGGCCATCTTGTTTTCTGGTGGCCATTTTGAAGGTTTTTCGAAAAATCTTGTCATCGCCATTTCAGGAAAACCGCTCATTGGATTTCCTTCAAATTTACACAAATGATAGAGGATATCAAGTACTAGAGCTGATTAACTTTTGGGCTGCCATCTTGTTTTCTGGCAGCCATTTTGAAGATTTTTCGAAAAATCTTGTCATCGCCATTTCAGAAAATCCGTTCATCGGATTTCCTTCAAATTTACACACATGATAGAGGATATCAAGTACTAGAGCTGGCCATCTTGTTTTCTTGTTCTTGAAATTTGTAAACATAATAGGAGAACAGTTTTCCTGGTTCATAGTGTCTGCCTATTTGATGGTGTGATCTCGTTCACGTCCTGTGCCTTGTTAAGTCCTGACAAATAGTAAATGTCAATGATAAAAAAATATTTTCAAACTTTAGACGGGGACTTTAACACTACTAAGTATAGGATAAATATATATATAATGTGCATTTTGAGAAATAACTTTGCATGAAATCAATTTCCAAAATGACTCTGATTCATGTAAGATTCTGAATATTATGGAAAGTCCTGTTTGGTGGGATCATTTGGGTGGAATTCTTGCTTAACAAAATATTATTACATGTAATAAGCTTTTGGCAATTAGTTTTTCTTAGGATGAGAAACTTGTTGTAACATCTATGAGCTAGTATATCATGTCTTTGTTCTCCCTACATTTCAGCTGGCATGACTAAGTTTGCTAGAGGCAACAGGTTCTCTATAGCCGAACATCAGGAAAGATACAAGGAGGAATGCCAGAGAATATTTGACTTACAGAACAGGTATGGTAGACCGTATGTTCTGTCTCAATCAGTAATAAATAAATGCTTCGTATGCTGTTTTACATGTACAGTGTTTAATAATATCTTGCCTGATTAAAGGACTATTGCAGTTTAATCTACTTTTCAGATTTTTCAAGTTCAATCTTTCCTTTTTATTTGATTTATATGCATATGTATTTTGCAGGGTGCTACAGTCAGAGGAGGTGTTGTCCACTGATGATGAGTCAGATTCTGGCGAGGACTCTGATTTTGAAGAGATGGGCAAGAATATTGAGAGCATGTTGTCTAACAAGAAAACAAGTTTGCAGGTACAATCATCATAATACATTGTGCATTTTAAATAAAATAACGTAGGTTTGAAATTTTCAGGGATGCTTCTTCATCGCTCAAAAAATAATTTTCAATATGGCTGCTTAATTTAAAATAGCTGCCATTTTTCATAAAAATTTAACAACTTAGATAGCAGTTGACCAATTAATTTAAATTTTTAATGCTAAGGGATATGAACTCTGCCAAAAATCAAATTTTCATAAACTTTCACTGAACTCAAAAATGGCCCATGTGAAACAGTTTATTCCGGGTTATAAACTAACATAAAACTCAAGTAAAAGTCATAAAAGTTTATTCTTTAATATTAAAATCCAATCTTATACAGTAAATCAATACAATGGTTATTTAATGTTAAAACTGTTCTAAAGACGATTTTATGAGATGATACTGAAGAATTTCCAAATAGATGAACCAGTAAAGAACAAATTAAAGATGATATCAAATTAAATCTAACTGGACTTCCTAAACCTCCTCTAAATGGAAGTAAATGTTGGATCCCATAAGGGAAGGCATCAAATGTTCGAAGTCGGATCGGAAACTAAATAAATCAAGTTTTGACTCAGACCCCCCCCCCCCTCCCCCAAAACTAAATACCATGAAAGTTGATCGCTGACTTTCGGTTCGAGAATTTGAAAAATTATTGCTAAACGCGATCTAGTTTTTTTGTTAATTCCTATCGTAATTTGCGGCTTTTAACAACTATTGATAGAATAGAATCCATTGGAATGATCTTGACAAAGAAAGCATCAGGTAAAATCTTTATTTTTAAACCATTCTGAAGGCATTCTGAGTCGAAATTGCCAAAAATTTGAAATGTTGAAATTTGTCGGATAGCAAACTGAAATGGGTTTGAACCCCCTCCCCCTAACTAGATTTATTTAGTTTTCTATCCGACATCGAACTTTTGATGCCTCCCCTAAGGAACCAACATTTGAACCAATAGAAAGACAAGTAAATTTTCGTGGATAATATCCCCAAAGAGGTCTCCACTTCATGTAATGTAATTTGTAAAAAAATCAGTGCAATATAAAAAGTTTGGACCAAAATTAAATGTATATGAAAACCTAAACCCTGTCCAAAATTTTGAGGCTAATGTCTTATGGGCAAAGGACCTCTGCTCAAGAAGGCATTTCCAATATGGCAACTGAATTTCAAAAAGGCAGCAGTTTTTCATGAAACCAATTTAATTTTAATGTCACCACCACGAGTCTCCAATTTTTTGTGGACGGTGTTCGGCACATTTTTCATAAAAATATAATCTTTGATTACTACCAGTTAATAGTTTTGCTTCAAATTTATATGCTCATACTTAAGGGACAAAGGACTGTGCTCAGACAGAATTTTTAAGATGGCTGCTCAGTGCTCAATTCAAAATGACCACCACTTTCATGACAAAATCTCATTTTAATAACTTAAATACCAGTTGCAGGACGACTAGATAAATGTCCTTACGACAAATTGCAAAGGCAAAGCATTATTAAATTGTTCTTGCACAATATGCAAGAACAATTCAATTCTATTTATTTTGTAATTTCTTCTTATTATTATATAATTTCTTATATTTCTTCTATGTACTATAAAATCATTCCGCTAGACACCAATGGGCATATGTTATGGTAGGCTCTGTCCGTTAATTTAAATGAGCATGTTCTTCTTGACCAAATGTCCATTATTACTTAAAGTCTTTTATGATCAATGTCATTGGTGTTCCTTATCGGTAAACGGATCTAAAGTTCCTAAACATAAAGGCCGAGACTTTATTTAATTTTCTTCTTCACTTTATTTTCTTTTTTCCAAATCGTACAAAGTTCTACATAATTCCATTTCCACAGATCTTAAACTTTCCTCCACTTTCCAAACCCATCTTACTTTTCTATCTTGTCCTCTCTAACCTGCTCTTATCCCTTAGGAAAAAAACAACCATTTTTTCCGAATTTCAACCGTTAAAATCCATTGCGCAACCATTACAAATCATTGCATAACCATTGCTGCAACCAATTGAAATGGTTTCCAACCATTACATTGCAACCATTAAAATTTGGTTGCATATCATTGAAATTATGGAATCATTTGCAACCATTACAATCCATTGATTGTTTAAGTTGCATTTTACCAAATGGTTGCAACTATTTTCAACCATATTGTGGAAATTATTTAGTTTAAGAATGAGACAATTTGAAACATGAAGAACATACAAGTAAATTGAATGCATTATCATGTTTCAAAATACAGTAGTTCATGTTTATGGGCATATTATTTCGAAGAGAATAAGGTTTATTCATTTTTGGCACTGGATATGACTTCAAGTTCATTCTCATAGGCATATTATTTCTATAAAGAATAAGGTTTATTCATTTTTGGTACTGAATATTACTTCAAGTTCATGTTCATAGAGATAGTATTTCTATTTTATTGAAGAGAATCAAGTGTATTCATTTTTGGCCCTGGTCATTCTTGTAGTTTATTTGGAAATTCCTTCTTGATTCATTCAGTTTTAGTGAACAATACAACAAAACGTTCTGTGGAAATTTTCTGTTTTTCTCCTGTCTCAACAAAAAAATGTTTCTGACTAAAAGTACATACATACATATTATGAAACATCAAAGCCTGTATTTCCTGCCTCTTATTTATGATTTGGATTAAGCTAGTGCCAAAATAACTGCTTCTTCAATATCAAAGTAGTCTTATTACAACAATTAAGTAGATTAAACTGAAAATGTTTCCAAAACATGATTTTGAAACATCAACATCCTTGTATTTATGCTTTGGATTAGGCAAGAGCCGGATAGATTGTCTTTTCTTCAATATCATTTACAAATCAAAAATATTAATTACTATTGGATTAAACTTTAATCATAATGACTGAAAGGGAAATATCTTAAACACTTGAATAGATGATATTTCCTTTTATCGTATGATCTATAAAATGAAGCCTTCTGATTGGTCAGTTCTTGTGCTGTACCAATCTGTATTGCTACTGAGGTTGTCCCCGTTGATCATCTCCGTCGCAATACAAAAAATATTGGTACGGAGGGGACAATCTCAGTAGCAATACAGAGGATCAAACGATAAAAACGTTATTGAATGATTTGAAGTGCAATACAGGATGTATTCTGTCTCGATATTCTGTATTGGCACTCGACTTCGTCTCGTTCCAATACAAAATTTCTCGAACAGAATATATCCTGTATTGCACTTCAAATCATTCAATAACTTATATTACTAGACATGGTTTTATGCCTATGAGCATGAACTTGAAGTTGGATATGTCTCAAAATTGTATTATGAACTTAAGTTAACTATCGCTAGAAAAAAGAGAATTCATCAAGACCATAGCTGGCTTCAAAAATCTTAATGTGAATTTCATCTAATTTACTATGATTGTGTCATTATTATGGTAGGGGGAATTCAAAAATAAATTATTCAGACAAAAATAATTCTTAAAAAAAGAATTAATTTGTAATGATTTTGTTAAACTATCAAAACAGAACTTTATCTAATTGGCTGTTCAAGGGTTATAATTAGCATTTCAATGGTTATAATTAGCTTTTCAATGGTTATAATTAGCATTTCAACCGTTGCCGCTCTGTCTGTGCAACTGTTGCTGCTCTGTCTTTGTACCTTATCTGAATTCAATAATGTGAAATCTTAATTTGTATTTCTACAATTTTCTTAATGATAATAAACCAGCAAAATTAAACAATATTGAATTGAAACAAAAAAGAATCCTTATTTTCTTAAAAGATTTCTGCATTTTTCATTCTCCTTAAAAACGATACCCGATAAGTGATTGCTATAGTCATAGAAATAAGTGTTTAAAATCCTAGGTATTAGATTAAATGATATATACAAATAAGTGTATGTTTTTTGTTGTTCTGGTAGTGACGTCAGACTTGTCATTGAGAACAAGATCCGAGACACACAAAGTCCAAAAAAAATTCTTTAATGAGAGAAGAGTGTGATAGACTGCAGACTACAGACATGCTTACTTAAAAAAAAAACATACTAATAATATCAACATAGCCATAGCCAAAAATTATTTCAAATTCATGCAGTTTTTCACCATATTGAGGACTTTTCAAGCGATTTTGGCCAATTTTTGGCCATAGTTATAAAATATGAATCCCCTTGTAAATTTGTCAAAAGTGCAAAAGCTGGCTACAGGTCTGCCCATGAGCATTCATTTTGAGGATTAATGGTTGCAATAGTTGCAGTTCTCCATCAATGGTTGCAATCAATTGTAACTGTTAATTTCAATGGGTAATGGTTGTAATGGTTTTGCAATGGTTTCTCAAAAATGGTTGCGTAACCATTGCAACTTTATGTAAAAAGGGTTGAAAAGATTGGGTGAAGTAATGGTTGCGCAATGGTTTTGAATGGTTGATATAAAAGATTTTTCCTTTGATCTTCAAGGTTGAAATGATGGTTACATGATATGCAATGAAACCATTGAATTTCGGAAAAAATGGTTGTTTTTTTTATAAGGGATCTTTCCTAAAACCTGAAGTCCATCTAGCTCTTGTCTCATTTGTACACAATTTATACTCAGACATTTAGTCTACTACACTGATATTGACTTTCAAACTGCGCTTTGCCTCTAAGGTAATAGATTCTGTTTGTCAAGACGTTTTGCCTCACCATTTCCAGCCGAATTCCACAAGAGGTACTTTCCCACTTCTGTAGAAGGTTTCCTAAAATAGATAACACACAAACTACTAAGAATTACATTGCATAAATCAACCTCCTTTGGAATGCAATGTGGAAGAGATTCTGTGAGATGTATTGTTTACATAATGTCTGGAACGAGCCCGACATATCCCAGCATACTTCTAATGAAACATGGTTAGTTACATGGGTACAATTACATTCAAGACAAGGAACAAGTACCTTGTGTGGAAGTAAACTTACTTTTCCTCATGATATGAATGATTATGCCAAAATGCGACATGAGTATACCAAAATCAGACACTCTTATGCCAAATGATAATTGAAAGTCGCTCAAGCTCTCTTTTCCTTAAAGTATGCTTATTCTAACATACCGTATTCGCTATACTGAGCCAATTTGAAACTGAACAACATTACCTTATTCAATACTAAACCTGCCCTTGATATTTCATCAATGTATTTTAACCAAAGTTATATTACTCACAGCTCATATAGGCTTATGTCATCTGGGCAGAGGACCTCTGGTTAAGATTTTTTTACATATGGGTTCTTTCCCATTGAAATATACAGGGTCAAATTTTGAACGCAACATTTCAGCTTTAATTGACATTCTTCTTCACGTATATTTGCACATTAAATAAAAATAAATTAGTACTATGGCCAAGGCGATTTGTGTCCAAAACACCTAGATTCAATTTGACTTGAGATTCTTGTAGAGGACCCCAAGGCATGTAAAAAAGTTTGTGAACCCTTGCAAAGCAGGCTCAAAAGTGCTGAGTCAGCAAATTTTATTATTTTTGAGTCGGAATTTGACCATATGCTTGAAACTATTAAATATCTCATTTCAGGATGTTGCAATTATAATGAAACATTGTCAATATATCAATAAGGCATGTATGAAGAATTCCTGAAAGTTTGGGTCTTAAAGGGTTCCGATTAGCATCCCGTATAAAAACAATATGGCGGCTCCAGGCGAATCAACTGGATCAGTCCATTTTTAAGAAATAAGGGGAGTTCTGTAAAATCCAGTTATTGAAATTGTCTTTGAGATAAAGTAATCCGTTTATAATGATTTTGAAAACTTTCTCCAAAGAGTGATTGCGTTCAAAGAATACATGTACAACAGCCAATATAAATCCTTGTATTAGAAACCGGTTTGTCTTGCTTTGTTTCATTTGTAGGATATCTCATATGCCAAGCTGTGTGCTATTACGTTATTGGGAAATTTAGATGCCAATTTTTCCTTATTATACACAAATAGAAGATCCTGAAACTTCACCCATAAATGTGGAATTGATTTGTCAAAATAAAAATCACCCTTTTATAAATGTGTGACGATCTATAATATACTTATGCTATATAACAGTTAGAGGTGTTGACACAACGACCTCGAACCTGTGAACCCTTGAGTATTATTCCGGGATCGGGCCTTTTATACTAAACGGTGAGCAACACCAGAAACGAGCGTTCGATTTGCTAAACGATATGCGTCACCCTTTAACCAACAAAATTTGGTCGAGATATGGGATAATTTGTCCCTAAAAGTACATAATTTCTCTTCAAAATTTCTTAATCAGTCGATAGTTAATCAGTCGTTTAAAAAACATCAAGGGCCTATGGTGTATAAAACCTGATTTAAAACTTCACTGATGATGTTAGCAAATATTTCTTGAATAAGTTTCAATAAAAAGTAGAATAATCTATTTTTCTGATCTTTCCCTTTACCTTCCCCTAAAAATTCAAGAAAGGGGGCGTGGCACATAACACTTCAGTTGTTGAACCTGTTGCTAGGGTCAAATAGAAAATGTGTATCATTATAGCAAAAAGTGTTATTCTAAATATATCTTAACACTATATGTGACATCATGATATGCTAAACATATTCATTATCTACCATTTTGTATTTTTACAGCTTATCATTGCCATACCCCATAAAACCGTTTAAGGGTATGTATGGTCAGCAATAGGAAATACATGTATGTGTACTTATAACATTTTTCAAAATTGTATTTCAGATGCCATTCTATCCTAATGTTTTTCATGTAGTTATGGTATGTTAAGAATGAATTATGATGATAATATGTTATATTACACTCCCCATCATAAGTTTTGTAACTGGAAGTCCCCCTTTGAATCACTTATTAAAGCTTGTCATGCTGTTTGGCAATTTTAAACAAGACATCAAGCTTTTGGAATAAAGCAATAAGGGACAAAATCAAGGTTCAAACATTGACAGACCTTAATATGTAATCATATGAAAACTTGCAGTTGCCAACCTTATGGAGGGGGTGTATAAGTATTATATGTGTCATAAATTGTTTAGTTGTAGAAACCTGAAGTCAAAGGAAATAATAGTGCTTTACATTCTCTCAAAGACAGTGATCAATTCCGTGGCACTGGGTTTGTTGACATTACTTATATGATATAAAACATTACGCGAGTTTGGTCTTAAGGCCAACATATTCCAATGGTGCAGAATCCCAGTCGCCCCATCAAGTTCCACCATGCCATATCGAGTCCCACAATGTCCCAAGAGACCTTGTTAACTTTGCCCCATGGAGTCTCATCGAGTCCCTCCATATCCCACAAAGTCCCACGGAAATGATGTAATTTAGTTTAGAAGGTAATGTTAAGGTCATTTTGATTTCAAGTTAGCTGACACATCCCATGATCAAAAGTCCCGCGATGCCCAATGGAAAGAATGAATAGGTTCATTCTCAGTGGGACTTCGCCAAATGATACCCCATCGAATCTCATGGGACTCAATGGGGCTTCATGGGGTAAATCCCAAGGAATCCCAAGTTGTTCCATCGGGCAAAGCTCAATGAAGTCCAACGAATTTCCACGAGGTCCCACCCAATGTTAAATCAATGGAGGTCCCACCATGCTGTATTGGTGTATGTTAGGCTTTAGCGAAGTAACTTCCTTTGTTACATTCATCAAATCGTTAAAAAGGAAAAGTTGTCAAAACTTTGTAAGAGCGTGATTATTTGGACCGATTTCACTTGTCTGCTAAGGATATTTTAGTTTTACACAAACTGAGCGGGCCAGTGCCATTCATAATATCTTCAAATAGCATTCAATTCATGACCACATTTTACTCCAGAATCCATAGGATCTTCGGGGATGAGCCATTCCATGGTCATTTGGTCTTAGATTGAATAGGTTTGTTATGAAGGGGTTTCAATGATAACATACTGTATGGTCTTGGAAAAACAGATTCCAAAAGTCAATGGGAGTGACAAAATGTAAGTAAGCTTAATAACTGAGTATGTCATATTCCGCAATGAATATGGCATATTCACTTGGTGGTGTATGACAGATTCACCTGCGGTAAATGGCATACACACTAACCAGTGAGAATGTGATATGGAAGTACGCAATTGTCAATTGCTTAGATTGAAGGAGCAAGTTAAACATTATAAATTATTATAATGATTACTGAATCAACAGCACTGTGTATCAAATATATTAACTTAACAGAAGTATCAGTCGCCAATCTTGTGCAATAAACTTACTCAATCAATTCTGGATTGATACATTAGTACTAGACGCACTAACTACAGTATATTGGTAATCCAGTGTAGTTTTACATTTAGAGTCGATTTTCGCAACCAATCAAATCAAGGCTTTCTGTATCACGTTTTCACCTGCGGTATATGGCATATTCCGCAAGTGAGTATGACATATTCCGCAGGTGAGTATGGGGTATTCACTGAAATCAATGTATCGCATATTCACTGCAGAATATCGCATACTCACCTGCAGAATATGCCATATACCACAGGTGAGTATGGCATATTCACCCGTATCACAAAAACTGCGCAACCATGAATGTATGCCAACTTCCCTCAAAATAGGGCTAGAAGCTTAAAATAAAAAGCATTTTAAAACTCTTGTTCTATCTCATGGTTATATTTTTATTGGTTATGGGGGGGGGTGCGATCCCATTGCACCCCCTGGCTAAGCCTATGGACAAGATGTATTATTTTGACATAAACAAAACATACACATCTTGTTATGTTCTACAGACTACAACTAAACAATTTATGACATATATACAATACGAAGTGTGCAAACTGCAACCAGGCTCTGAGAAACTCTGGCTCTTAAAGGAATATTCCTTGCCAGGCCCTTTCTCTCTTGATATGGTAGCTATAATCATATATATAGTTTCCATATTTATCAAAACATGGGAAAATGTTTTAATATGGTCAATATTGATCATTTAAAAATCTAGTGCTTATTTCCAGTGAGCTGCCATCTTTTAAGATTTCTTGCAGGAAGTGATGTCATCAACTCTCAACTTCTATAACCTTGCCCATAACAGTATAGGAAAGTAGCACAAAATCACTTCTAGACAAGTGATCATTACTTTCTGTGCAAAAATATTTTCAGGGCTTGTCAACTTAGAATAAAAGATGAGATTTTCAGAAGGATTAAATATGATACAAAGTTGAAAAAGAATATTTAGCTGGTTTTGTAATTCTTAATAGCTCCTCACCTAATGCTATATGCAAAGTTGAGAGTCGATGACATCACTTCCTGTGTGAAATTTTAAAAGATGGCAGCTTACTGGAATTGAGCATCACATTTCTAAGTGATCAAATTTGACCATATCAAAACATTTTTGCGTGTTTTGCTAAACATGGCAAGCATATATATGGTTATAGCTACCATATGAGGAGAGAGATGGTTTGGCAAGGAATATTCCTTTAATCATTTGGTGTTACAATTTGTTATTATATAGCTAATTATTTGCAGCAACAATAGGTGTCTTGTTGCAGTTTACATGGACCCTATACTATAAAGCATGTACACCCCCTCCATAAGTTTGGCAACTGAAAGTTATTATATGATAGCATATCAAAGTCTGTCAATGTTTAAACCTTGATTATGTTCCTTATTACCATATTTCGGATATTTCTATTTCATATGCCAAAAATAAACAGGCTTTAATAAGTGATTCAAAGGGGTTTGAGTTGCCAAACTTATGATGGGAAGTGCTATCATTCATAAACATAAACTATAACTACATGGACAACATTAGGAAAGAATGGCACCCGAAATACAGTTTTGAAAAATGTTATGAGTACACATACATGTATTTCCAATTGCTGACCACACATACCCTAATAATGGTTTTATGGTTTATGGCAATGATAAGCTTTAAAAAATATAAAATGATAGATAATGAATATGTTTAGCATATTATGATGTCACAAATAGTGTTAAGATTTATTTAGAATAACACTTTTTGCTATAATGATACATATTTTCTATTTGACCCTAGCAAAAAGTTCAACAACTGAATTTTTAGGGGAAGGTAAAGAGAAAAATCGGAAAAAATAGATGCATGCACTTTTTATTGAAACTTATGCAAGAAATATTTGCTAACATCATCAGTGAAGTTTTTAATCAGGTTTTATACACCATAGGCCCTTACTGTTTTTTAAATGACTGATTAACTATCGACTGATTAAGACATTTTGAAGAGAAATTATGAACTTTTAGGGACAAATTATCCCATATCTCTACCAAATCTTGTTGGATAAGACCCAAACTTTCAGGAATTCTTCATACATGCCTTATTGATATACTAACAATGTTTCATTACAATTGCATCATCCTCAAATGAGATATTAAATAGTTTCAAGCATATGGTCAAACTCCGACTCGAAAATGATGAAATTTGCTGATTCAGCACTTTTGAGCCTGCTTTGTAAGGGTTCACAAACTTTTTTTACATGCCTTGGGGTCCCCTACAAGAATCTAAAGTCAAATTGAATCTAGGTGTTTTGGACACAAATCGCCTTGGCCGTAGTACTAAATGTCCTTATGACAAACTGCAAAGCATTTTCACAAATATTTTCTGAAACTGACGATAATCATAAAATGTATTATCATCACTCCATTCCCTGAAGCCATCAATTGTGAGAATTGTAACTTGATATTAGTATTAACTTTATTGACCCAACAATACGCAAGAACATGGTCTAAAGGTTGAGAGAATAATATATTGACTGACTGACCAATGAAAATTTTCCCACTCAAAGCAATGCATTGCCGGATATATATATGTTAACGACCACGTTTTCATCTATCGTGTATTAGTCTACTTAATTCAATAGTCACCATTTTTTGCAAGAAATGTAATCTTTGATACCAGTTGATGTATTTGGTTCAAATTATGTTTGCTAATTTCATAGGTACATAGGAATCTGCTCAAGGAGTAATATCCCGTATGGCTGCTGAATTTAATATGGCTGCCTAATGTTTCAACTCAAGTTACCTGTTGTCAGAGAAGAAACTACTCAAAAAGAAATTTAGAATATTGGTTGATATCACATCATGGGTGTAGATTTTGCAAAAAGGAGACATTGTATATTACTTTACTGCTCCCTGGTTATGTCCAAAATGATGAGTGATTTCATGTTTTGTTTGGTGGGATTTGCTACTCCGGGAGTAGCTTTTTTCTAGTTCTAGTATATTGTATGTGTTCAGGTGAAGCTTGAGAAAGAGGAAGAAGAGAGGAGGGAACTACAGAAGATGTTGATGGGAGGAGATGATGGCAAAGCTGCAAAGAAACGTAAGTCTGCTGGGACACCTACACCTGGTGGAAAACTGGATGAGGATGACCTCTTTGGTGTAAGTATATTAATAAGGTTTATTAGATTCTAGTGAATGTACGAGGTTTAATCACAATATTCTTATAATACCTCTCTATTTTTTATTCTTTATTTTTTTTTATAAAACTTTCTTCACAGGATATGTAAACCGTGATAATATACTGCTTTATCATAAAATATATACATTAAAATAAGAACTAAATAAAGACATGGGATACTAGTAGTCCATTGGATTGAAACGAATGTATAGGTCAAATGATCCTCTGTAGTATATTATATAAATTAGTGTTTCCATGATTAATCAAAACATTGCCATACTTATCACCAATGTGATCATTTGCAATGTAGTTTTACAAGCCCAAGCAATGAAAGAGAGTTCATATGCAATATGTTTTTATGCATACAATTTATGTACATCTTGTGTACAATGTTCTTTCTACAGGGTGGGAAGAAGCTTAAGATCACACGTGTGTTCAGAGATGACCAGGGACGTGAGTTTACAAGGACAGAGATTGTCCGGAAACCTGCAATTATTGATGTCTATGTCAGAGTAAGGCAGACTAAGGACAATAACTTCATGTAAGACAAACTTCATATTATATAGTTATATAAGGCATCTTTCTTTAACTTTTAATCAAATCTTATGTAACAACTACAACCTCATGTTTTGATTTTTTAAATTAATTTCAAGTAAATATTAATATTTTTTTCAACACAGCAAGCAGTTTGCAACATTAGATGACACACAGAAGGCTGAGCTGAAGAAGGAGCGTCGACGTATTCAGGAACAATTGCGACGTGTCAAGCGCAACCAAGAACGGGACAGACTGACACCTCCTCAAGCTAAACGCAAGAAGAAAGACAATGCTATTGTTAAGTTGAGCACATTAAAAGTATGTTGAACTCAATGTATATTGAAAAAATTAACAATATTCAAAGTATCTTTAATGATGGGAAATAAAACACTTTTATGCACTGTTATACTATTAACTGTTTTCAATGTCAGAACCTGAATTTATTTTATAAGAATTTATTGCTTTCCTTTAGTGACTAAAATATAATTAAAGTTATGACCTCGGGGTTTTGTTATTGATTTAGATTCCTTGGGAGATTCTGAACTTAAATTGTTTTAATGTCTTAAAGATACACAACTTCCTATTATTATGTATATTAATTCTAGTTGAAGTGTGGGGCATGTGGCCAGATGGGACACATGAGGACCAACAAGGAGTGCCCCCTATACAGCAAGGGAGGGGCAAATGCCCCAATACCTGTTGCTATGACAGAGGAACAGGAGGAGGAGGCCACCAACCCTGACCTGCTGGACCAGGAACTCATCAAGGTGGAGGACACCAAGATAAAACTCTCAAAGGATCTCATTCAACAGTAAGCCACACTCGAATTCTTTTTCTTATACTTTTAATTTTGTCCTTTGTTATTATATTATATCTCTTATTTGGCTAACAATTTGATGTACTGAATGATACAATTATTCTTAAAAAAGACTCCACACACAATGCAGACTGACTGCTAATTTGTATATTGCCATGTTTCAGCGCTGACTCAGTTAGAAGGAAAGCTTTAGTTTTGAAGTTCCCAAAACAAAATGTTGACATTAAAAAACGACGAAGGGCAGGCACCACTGTACATTGTGACTATCTCAAAGTAAGTTATTTTATCTTTCAATATATTTGTAACCAGATATTTTTTTAGTGAATGGTGTATTTCAGTCACAAAAGTCCCTAAAATGTACTATTGTAATTATGTTTTTATCACACCATCGGTGGGATATAGTCGTCATACTGGTCGTGATCGTGGTCGTGATCGTGATCGTGGTCGTGATCGTGATCGTGGTCGTGATCGTGATCGTCCCGCTTTTTGTCATTGCCGTTTAAGGAAAACTGCTCATCAGATTTTCTCCAAATTCGCAGAGATGATAGAGCATATGAAGTACTAGAGCTGATTAACTTTTGGGTAGCCATCTTGTTTTCTGGCGGCCATTTTGAAGGTTTTTCGAAAAATCTTGTCATCGCCATTTCAGGAAAACCGCTCATTGGATTTCCTTCAAATTTACACAAATGATAGAGGATATCAAGTACTAGAGCTGATTAACTTTTGGGCGGCCATCTTGTTCCTTCAAATTTACACACATGATAGAGGATATCAAGTACTAGAGCTGATTAACTTTTGGGCGGCCATCTTGTTTTCTTGTGGCCATTTTGAAGGTTTTTCGAAAAATCTTGTCATCGCCATTTCAGGAAAACCGCTCATCGGATTTCCTTCAAATTTACACAAATGATAGAGGATATCAAGTAGAGCTGATTAACTTTTGGGCGGCCATCTTGTTTTCTTGTTCTTGAAATTTGTAAACATAATAGGAGAACAGTTTTCCTGGTTCATAGTGTCTGCCTATTTGATGGTGTGATCTCGTTCACGTCCTGTGCCTTGTTTCAAAATCATCTACAAGTTTTCAGTTTCCAGAAGTTGAAATCTGACTTTTATGTAAGATTTGACCTTCAGTGACCTTTTCAAGGTCAAAAAGGTCTTTTTTCAACTTGCTTCAAACTGACTAATTTTTTTTCAAAATCATCTATGAGTTATCAGAAGTCTAAATCTGACTTTAGATTTGAGATTTGACCTTTATTGACCTTCTCAAGGTAAAAAAAGGTATTTTTTGACCTAAGTGACCATTTTTTTCAAAATCATGTACAAGCTGTTGAAGTTCAAATCTGACTTGAGAATTGAGATTTGACCTTCAGTGACCTTCTCAAGGTGAAAAAAGGTCAAAAAGGTATTTTTTCAACTTGCTTTAAATTGACAATTTTATTTCATTGTCATCTACAAGTTATCAGAAGTTTAAATCTGACTTTAGAATTGAGATTTGACCTTCACTGACCTTCTCAAGGTCAAAAAGGTCTTTCAACTTGCTACAAATTGATCAATTTTTTTCAAAATCTTCTAGAATTTCTGAAAAGTTCAAATCTGACTATAGATTTGACCTTCGATGATATCCCCCAGGTCAAAAAATATTCGACCTTCAATGACCTTCTCATGGTCAAAAAAGGTCTTTTTCAACTTGTTACAAATTGACTATTTTTTCCCAAATCATCTACAAGTTCTCAGAAGTTCAAATTTGACTTTAGATTTGAGATTCCACCTTCAATAACATTTTCAGGGTCAAAAAAGGTCTTTTTTCAACTTGCTTCAAATTGACCATTTTTTCAAAATCATCTACAAGTTCTCAGAAGTTCAAATCTGACTTTAGATTTGAGATTCCACCTTCAATAACCTTTTCAGGGTCAAAAAAGGTCTTTTTTCAACTTGCTTCAAATTGACCATTTTTTTCAAAATCATCTACAAGTTCTCAGAAGTTCAAATCTGACTTTAGATTTGAGATTCCACCTTCAATAACATTTTCAGGGTCAAAAAAGGTCTTTTTCAACTTGCTTCAAATTGACCATTTTTTCAAAATCATCTACAAGTTCTCAGAAGTTCAAATCTGACTTTAGATTTGAGATTCCACCTTCAATAACCTTTTCAGGGGCAAAAAAGGTCTTTTTTCAACTTGCTTCAAATTGACCATTTTTTCAAAATCATCTACAATAATATTGTGAGCAACTAGGTGGTGACATTTTGTCATGTTAATGCCTTGTTAACCATGGTACTGTTGATATAAATAATACGTTGTTATAACATACATGTACCTATGATGATGTATGGTGTAAACTGTTCACAAGACAGCGGGCCAATATAAGTTTTGAAAAGCTCGCGCCCGCTAACTTTCTGATTGGTCAAGGCGCTTGGACTACAACATGCATACTAACCAATGAACCGAAGATAAAATTGTGCGAACACAATTCAATCACCATTTATTTCATCTAACATCACTTAATCTCAAATAATTTCATGTAAATGAATAGATTAATAGTGTTTATTGATAAATTCATGCCCTTAAAGGGAATGCGAAGTTTTGTCTTCTAAACTTGATTATAAGTTAGAATACGGATACATCTTTCAATCCAACTTAGTTTTGTTGTTCTATCATTAACCCCTAAGTTATTATGGAGCCCTGGATTTTGCATGTGAACTGGACCATGGAGCTGCCATTTTAACTGTAAAGTGGTTCTTTACGACATTGTTATCACGTCATTGATGCCATAGCATTCCAAAAGATTTCTGGCGCCATTTTTGAAGAAAATGCCAACCTGTTTATATTTCGGTTGCAACAATAGACCATCTAAAGAAAATAATATAAAATTCAACAGGATTCCGGACTGAAGTAAAAATCGGGAATAAGCGGCCAGATGGCTTCATAATATTGGAACAGTAGATCGAAATGGTATGCCGTGGAATGTAAACAATTTCATTTTCAATAAATACAAAACAGTTTGCAGCGATCATTTTCGTCAGGATGATTATTCAAACAATGAACAATTTGTCGGTGTATTGGGGAGACAGTTCAAAAAATCAAAAACTTGGAGCAAGACTATAAAAGCAGACGCTGCCTCAATCCAAGCCCATGATATAGAGGCACTGTTTTGTCTACATCCAACAATTCTTAAACTGAAACACTAAAAAGAGATGAGCGATCTAGAAAGAGAATCAAATCCTGTGTAAGTTTTTCCATGTCCATTAATATCATCAACTTATAGTCATTGCATGTATCATTAACTTTTATTTTCCCATGTCATTCATTAGTTTATATATACTGGTTTACGTATACTAAAGTTTATTGGCCATCAATTTCTGAAATGCGGTAAAACGAATATGGCCAGACATGTTCCTGCCCCTAATGTTCACTACCAGCTTTTCAGTCGGAATAATGAAGTTGATTTGAATGGGATCTGGCTTTATATACAATACATGCGCGGCCTTGACAGAACAAACCTTCTAACCTATATACATGACCTACTAACATGGACACATCACTAGCTAATTTGCATAAAGTTGTTGCAGTCTGAATCCACTTTTCTCACTCTAAACTGACTGTTTAAGAAATGCAATTCATCGGTCTATTACTCTGCCGTTTGGCACGGGATTTCTAAATAAATAAGACCATGATTTGGCTCGCAATGATAGCTTTCTGATGGTACCACTCTTGTAGTGAACAGATTGTGAGAAAATGTGTGAAATCGAGGGTAAAGACAATTTTTGGAATTCCAAGTTTCACGTAAGAAATACTGCATTCTGATTGGACGCCTATCTTGCAGTCCCAATCCACTTTTTGGTGTCCAAACTCTATGTCTTAGAAACTGCACTTATCTGTCTTTTTCTCCGTCATTTGTAGATCAATTTCTAAATTAATAGTGCCATTGTAAAGCTGACAATAACAGCTCCCCGCTGGTATCCCTCTTAAAGCGATCTGTTTGTGATTTGTAGGGGAAATTCGAACCTGAAGGTGTTTCTGAGAATTTCAAGATTCAGTTAAGAAATAATGAGAAATCAAGCATTCTGATTTTTTCATCAAAATGGGACCCATATCTAGTTTTTTCCTTCAAAATGGGACCCACATTTGGGATTTTCGTCAAAAAAGTGACCCACTTTAGCAGCACGTCCCAATATAGCCAATATATGGGAGTACCCCCCCCCCCCGGGAGTATATCTAGTATAATTGTGACACAAGCATGAAAATTAAAATCTAACTATCACAGTTCCACGTTTAAATCACTTAGATCAAGTTCCCGTCTCAATTACAGTGTAGGTCTCACATTTATAAAGAATATCAAGTTTTATCATGACTTAGAATGGTATATTGCACTTTTATTCTTGACATGTTTTTGGAGATTGGCATTTATACACATATTATTTAGACTAGAGGATTCATAATGATTTTAATTTTTTAAACACGTTTAAGTTACTTTGTCATTGGCATTGATTAGGTCTATTGATTTTAGTTTTATTTTCTTTAATTCTGCACCTATTTGTCTAAGAGTAGAAGCCAGATTGGCCAGTTGTCAGTCTTTTTGGTAGACCCATTTGTAACTACAAATTGGAGAAATCTACCATAAGGTAAGAAAGCAATTGCGACAGTCAGGCCTATTTTCCGACGGATACCCTATCATTATATAAAATAATTCCTTGAGGATATTTTTCAAGTAGAATATAATGCGATTACGTGATTTGAGTATGACGTGACACTTTTCAGGCATCAATGACGTCATTGATACATAACAATGGCGGCATCCACTGCAGTCCAGATATGGGTATTTTGAACTTGAATTACATAATTCATAATTTATGTTAGTTCAAACACAATATGTCAAATGGGTGAAAAAAAAGTGAAAGATGATGGTTATAAGTAGTCAGCTCGAAATTAGATCATGAAAGTAGTTTTGTCTTCAACTGATGGGATGTAGTAGCTAGTAATGCATTAGGTCAAATGCAGACACTGGAACAGACCATCAATTTCTGTTTTAAACCATTTGCTACTCTCTAAAAACCTTCCTGTCTGACAGTCAAAAAATTAATTTTTAAAAAAAGTTTAAATGCCTCAATTGAATCATTTGGTCTTCTTACTCATATGTACTTGACTTATTTTTTGAAGTCAAATGAATGTCCATTCCATAAGTCATAGTAATAGTGATACTCGCAATGGATCCAAATGCTGTAAGAAACTCAGTCATTTTCTTCAGAAAATCTTCTCTTGCCCTCTGTCTGGATGACGTCAGACTTCATAGAAGTTCAAACTCTTGACAAAATTCATGGAATCTCCTCCCATTTCGGGGAAACCATACTGTTCTAAATGACATCATTGACGTCATTTTCTTAGAATCTCTTCCATGTTGGAATTTGAGACGAATGCGAGGGAGAAATGATTTGCGTGATATGAGAGAATTGGATTTCTGTTCAATTTCCTGTGATGAACTGACAAAAGGTAGGTGGCGCTAGATAAGTCTTCGGCCAAACTTATATACGGAGGGAAAACTTAAGAATAAGGCCAAATGAGAGAATAATTGGATTTTTTGATAGTCGGACACCAAGGTGTTTAGAGTATAGTCTATTAGATAAGAAAAGGTACTGCTTGACCACTCTATATCATCATAGGTATGTTATAAATTGTGTATGTCACTATGATCTTGTATGTTCCCTTGGTTTTCGGAAATCAATGGCCCTGAAAATCTCAAGCATATATGCCACAATAGTGACATAACCTCTAATTATGTCTCATCAAAGGACCACATACTGTATTTTAAACAATCTTGGACAGCTTTATTTTTGACTGTGAGTATTGTTGGACAACACATTATTATTATATTTAATTTCAATCTACATTTGTCCCAAAATTAGAAAAACTGAGATCCTCTTTTTTCTAATTAGGAAATTTTGAATAACTGAGGAGATGCTAATCCATGATCTATTGGTATAATCCAATTGATATTTTTAATATTTTTTTGTGCTTAAGTTGAAAATGTTATTGTAATGTAAAATGAGGAATGTGTGATCCAACAATACTCCCAATTACATGATTTGTTTGCAAAACTATTTTTCTATAATATAATGTTATTTGTTGTAGAAGCCACCAAAGCAGTCTAACCGAAGACGGGCCGACCCCCTCATATCACTCTCATCTATATTTGAGAATATCCTTAATGAAATCCGAGAACTGCCTGATGTAAGTGAAACCAATAAGATATACCAATGCCATAATTTGTGTGATAATAACTTGGAAGAAAAGAGGGACACTGATTTTTACAACTTAGTTATTGCATGTCTCAGATAAATATGAAAAACTTGAAATGAGAGTCTTTCCCTTAAAGTTGGTACAGTTAAAAATTATGTCTCAGTCTAACATTTTTAAACCTAAAATTCCCATACTTAAAGATGTAGCCTAAACTACTGTACATATAGCCTACTTACTATAAACTATAAATGTATGTATCTACCCAAAGTCATGATATCAGTCCCAATGATGCATTTCTTTGATTTCAGACCCAGCCTTTCTTGTTCCCAGTTAACACTAAGCTAGTGCTGGACTACTTGAAGATAGTGAAGAGACCAATGGACCTCCAGGCCATTAGAGAGGTAGAACCTGTTGTTTTGCATATAATTAGCATACAAAACCTTATATGGTTTCAGTACATTTTTGGAAAAAGGAATAGTACAGTATGAAAATTAAAAATTAAATAATGATAATAACAGTAAATACAAATACTACATGGCCATTTTAATGGCGACATATCTCACATAATCTCCAGAATAGTTTAGTGAAGTATATAATGCTTATTCTTTGAGTAAATGATAATACAAATTAAAAGTTTTATATTTTCACATATTTGTAAATGGTTTGTACTTTTTGTCTTTTCACATACTTGTAAATTGTTTGCACATATTGTCTTTTCACACATTTGTAAATGGTTTGCACTAATTGTCTTCACATACTTGTAAATGGTCTCTAGGTATTGTCTTTTCACATACTTGTAAATTGTTTGCACATATTGTCTTTTCACATACATGTAAATGATTTGCAAATATTGTCTTTTCACATGCTTGTGAATGGTTGGCACTTATTGTCTTTTCACATAATCTTAAATGGTTCCACTTGGTGTTTCAGTCTATACGGGACAGGAAGTACCACAACAGGCAGGCATTTTTAGAGGACCTTAACCAAGTGGTTGAGAACAGTAAACTTTACAATGGCCCCACCAGTGTGCTCACCCACACGGCCCAGAAGATGTTGGACCTCTGTTTGCAACGCATTGCGGAGAAAGAGGAAAAGTTAATGCGGTTAGAGAAGGCCATCAACCCACTGTTGGATGATGATGATCAAGTGGCACTCTCATTCATCTTTGAGAGTATTATTCAAACTAAAATGAAAGTTGTTGAAAATGTAAGTTGTTGCCAGTGATTGAATTATAGCTTAGCAAAAAATATGATGATTTTTAATTACTTCAATGATTAAAACTTATAAAATGAAGCCTTATGTGCTATTATGAAAATTATGAATTCTTTCGACTTTGCTTTGGTTTCAGTCATGGCCATTCCACAAACCTGTCAACAAGAAGTTTGTCAAGGACTACTATGAGATTATAAAACACCCTATGGATCTGGACACTCTTCTCAAGGTATGTTATATCTGTAGCGCTGTTTATGAAAGCTTACCCTCAGTATGGATAAAATGTCCTATTGTTGTCTTATTGCTTTGGACTTCTAGGAAGAGTTACAACTGTCATGTTTTATATTGTGAAGTTTTATGATCCCCCAATTAGATGAGATATAAGGTGAGATGAAATATCTCAAATGTCCTCAAATCTGGGCTCTCTTGGATCACCAAATTAAACCCATAATACCATAGCATATCCTACATATCATGGCTCAGAAGAAATGATGTTGTGTTGTATCATGACGAAGGATCATGAGACGTTAGATTATTTTATAATACTAGGTTTAATCTCTGGTTTGGCTCTTAAATATTTCTTTTTCGTGCTGTGTTTTGTGTTTTTGGTTTACATACAGTAATTACCCCAGTGCAGTCCTATTAAAACAAGAATGTTCCCTAGACCTACAAATCCCCAATCATTTTTAACCAAACATGTTGTAAAAACTTAAATAATTTTTGAAATGTAAATATTAGTTTGATGATGTAAAATAGTTAAGAATTGAACTGAAAGGATGATGAATAAATGCATTGTTATTTACAGAATGTGCAGAAACATAAGTACCACACAAGACATGAGTTCATAGAGGCTGCAGAGTTAATAGCTGTCAACTGTGTCAAATACAATGGAAATGACAGTAACTACTCAAGGACAGCTAGACAAGTTGTGGATGCTGGCATTGAAGCCTTACAAGAGGTACCAATGCAAATAATGTCATTTGATTCTACAGATTTTAATGCTGCTTAACACAGAATGAGTATCTTGATCCATCAGGGTACTTCATACCTTGATATGTATATGACTAGTTCTATTCTGGCCACTTAAAATAAAGACAGTGAATTTCAAAATCACTCATAATGTTTGGCATAAATTTTAGAACAACAATACCAGTGTATGACTGAAGGAATACACTGATTTAACAGTATGCAGAATGAGAGAACCCTTTGTTAGTTGTGCACCAGAAATTTCAAGATAAAAAAAAGTATGTTCAAGATAACAAGTAGCATGATGCAAAATAATAGTACAGCTTGATGTTTTGATGTGTTTATAGCAAGATGACTACATTTCTCAGCTTGAGAGAGACATCAAGGCTGTCCAGGAAGCTGCCCTGGATGCAGCAGAGACAGACAGTGTTATCACAGGAACATCATTCAACATGGATGAAAGCAGCATGCAAGGTGGGTCAGCTATTTCTTTGTTCACTGATTACAGTAGTTTGCAACACAGCATCATTTATAAACATTCTTGTGACTGGCATTCAGCATCAGTATTTGTAACTTACATTCACACCGGAATAGCCTGACAACGGTAAAGTCAGACACCGTTGTCACAAATGGCCGACATAATCGTCGCTTCAACTGTTTAATCACTTGGTCCTCATTTCATGGGATTTTATTGTCACTAATTCTGCGCATGTATTAAGCTCTTGTGATAATGTATCATATGAAATCCCATTTTCGATCAAATTGGGTCATGAATCGCCACAATATAGCATCTTCAATATCGTCAATGACAACGGAATCTGAATTTGAGTAATTTAGAAAGGCAACGGCATATGGTAATTACAATGTCTGTTGTTCGGTATCTCATTCGATCGGTTAAATTAAAGACTTTATTTCGATGGTAGAACATTATTAAATGTACAATGAGTATTAAGACACTTTGATTGATTGTTGTTCCAAAGGAATCTAGTCTAGGTGCTCTATTAAACATACAGTTCATGAAAATCTAATTGAAGCGACGGTTATTTCCGCCATTTGTGACAACAGTATCTGACTTTACCGTTGTCAGGCTATTCTGGGGTGAAATTGTTATATTTTTATATTGTAATGGTCTCCAACTTTTTGTGAACAGTGTTTGGCAGTTGGCATTTTTAACAAATGGCAGATGGTGACATTTTGCTTGTTAATACCTTGTTTTATTTGCACTATTTTAAGTTTAAATGGCTACAATGTTATTGTAGTTGCAGATATTTATAATTTAAGCAACTGCAATCTTATTTACAATGTTATTGCATTTTTGCAGATGTTGAGAGTTTGAACAGCTACAATGTGTCCAAGGACAATGTCACTATAGCAGAGGAGGATTCCATGATGAGCAAGAGTTACATGATGGACCAATCACAGTCTCAGGTAACAGAACAGTGCAATCAGAAATACTGCAATGTATTTGGAAAGCACGAGGAAAATCCTTTACTGCTTCAGTGCTTAAATATAAGCTTCATTAGACCTTTCAAATAAACCTTGTAACCTCATGCTTCATCAAAGAAGCTAGGATATAGAACAAACAATACTGATATAGTGAAACAAATCAGATGAAATTGAGCCAGTTGTGGCAATTTAACCTTAGGACTTAATTTTCTACCACTCAGATATAAAAAGCTGGGATAGTTGTTTATCCATATTAACACAACTCAGCAAAAGATGACAGGATTTATTTATTTAAGGTCTTGTTCAATTTAACTGAGAAAGTGAAAAATGACCAACAGAGTAAGATACCAGATTTCAGTACAAGATTATGTATACGTAAATATTGTATGTTGTGCACTTTCCATAAAGTGGATTGTAGTTTGATTTTTCATTTTTTGCAATATACCAAGCACTCATTACATGCATTATGGAAATGTAACCATCTAATTTTGGAATGACTTTCACATAATACATGAACATACATGTCTACTAGGTAGCATCAATGACTTCATAAATTAGTAGAATAATGTTTTTATCACACCCTTGTGTGCTATATTGTGATCAGCCGGGCAGGTTGGTGGGCAGGCTTCCTGATTAATCTCGTCTACAGGTTTCCAGCCAAACTGTTCGAGGGATTCATTTGAAATTTTCAGGGATGTTTCTACATATCATAGTTTAGAACTGATTAGTTTTTGGGCAATCTTGGTAAATGTAAAGGCAGTCAATTTGGATTTTTCGTCCTAAAATGTTGTCTGTCGAGGCTTGTCTACAGGTTTCCAGCCAAACCATTTTAGGGATTCATTTGAAATTTTCAGGGATGTTTCTACGTATGAAAGTTTAGACCTGATAAGTTTTTGGGCATTCTTGGAAATGTAAAGGCAGCCATTTTGGATTTTTCGTCCTAAAATCTTGTCCATCCAGTCTTGTCTACGGTTTCCAGCCATTTTGGATTTTCCATCCTACAATCTTGTCTGTCAAGGCTTGTGGTATGAGGTTCCATATCCATCCGCCAAAAGGTATGACCCCTATATAGTCCATTTAAAAACCTGTGGTATTGTTCTAAATAACGCCATAGTTGGCTTCTAGGGTACCTAGTATGCCACTATTTGGTATCAAAATAAAGAGGAGGAGTTCAACTTTCATTTGAATTACGAAAATAGCGATGTAGGTCAAAAATAGTTCCGACGTGAGCATGTTTACTACGCGTTTGCCCGTCATATCAGAATTGAGGAAGTGGTGGCAAACGCGAGTTACAATAAATGGACGCTGATATCTCAAAAAGTAACCTGACTCCCTATAATTTGATGTAGATCAATCGAACCCCTATATGAACAGGTACATTTTGATATATAACACTATGGGGGGTAAGCGTTTAATAGTTGGTCACGAACGCCATATGTGCAAAGTATTGTTATGAATTTTCGAATTTGGTGTTGGATTACGGTACTCATACCTTGTCTACAGGTTTCCAGCCAAACCGTTTCAGGGATTCATTTGAAATTTTCAGAGATGTTTCTACATATGAAAGTTTAGAACTGATTAGTTTTTTGGCATTTTGGGTAAATGGAAGGCGGCGATTCTGGATTTTTCTTCCCAAAATGTTGTCTGTCAAGGCTTGTCTACGGGTTTACAGCCAAACTGTTTCAGGAATTTATTTGAAATTTTCGAGGATGTTTCTACAGTATAGAACTGGTTAGTTTTTCAGCTTTCTGGGTAAATTCAGGGTTCCATTTGAAATTATCAGGGATGTTTCTACATATGAACGCCTAGAGCTGATAAGTTTTTAGGCATTCTGGGTAAATGTTAAAGGGTGACGCATATCGTTTAGCAAATCGAACGCTCGTTTCTTGTGTTGCTCACCGTTTAGTATAAAAGGCCCGATCCCGGAATAATACTCAAGGGTTCACAGGTTCGAGGTCGTTGTGTCAACACCTCTAACTGTTATATAGCATAAGTATATTATAGATCGTCACACATTTATAAAAGGGTGATTTTTATTTTGACAAATCAATTCCACATTTATGGGTGAAGTTTCAGGATCTTCTATTTGTGTATAATAAGGAAAAATTGGCATCTAAATTTCCCCATAACGTAATAGCACACAGCTTGGCATATGAAATATCCTACAAATGAAACAAAGCAAGACAAACCGGTTTCTAATACAAGAATTTATATTGTCTGTTGTACATGTATTATTTGAACGCAATCACTCTTTGGATAACGTTTTCAAAATCATTATAAACGGATTACTTTATCTCAAAGACAATTTCAATAAACTGGATTTTACAGAACTCCCCTTATTTCTTAAAAATGGACTGATCCAGTTGATTCGCCTGGAGCCGCCATATTGTTTTTATACGGGATGCTAATCGTCACCCTTTAAGGTGGCTACTTTGGATTTTCCGTCCTAAAATCTTGTCTGTTGAGGCTTATCTACAGGTTTCCAGCCAAACCATTTTAGGATTTCATCTGAAATTTTCAGTGATGTTACATGAACGTTTAGAACTGATTAGTTTTTCGGTATTCTGGGTAAATGTAAGATGGCCCTTTTTATGTCCCACCACATAGTGTGGGGCCATATTGTCGGCCTAGGCGCGTCCGTCCGTCTGTCTGTCCGTCTGTCTGTCCATCCGTACGTCCGGCAGTTTTCTCCAAAACCGTTACAGATATCACCTTCAAATTTTCAGGGATAACTTATGAGTGCATAAAGATGTGGATGAAAAAAAATTAACTTACGTACTTGCTGTCGCCCATTTTGAAGTCAAATGCTAAAATCCTTGTCTGCAAACTTTAAGAAAACGGCTTCACAGTTGCTTTAAAAACTTTAAAATCTTGTTCAGCTCACTTCATTCTAGATCTGATTAGGTTTTGGACCTGTTAGCTCAGTCAAGTCAGCCATTTTGAATGTTTTAAGAAAAGTTAGCGCACGATAATACTTTGTATCATATTGAATGGTGTTTTTCATTCAGTTTTCATACTTAAACTATTTAGTAGCTTTATAAATAATTTCAGGTGTACTTTGTTGTAAAAGCCTATTTTATTGTTAACAGTAGTTATATGTGATAATTTTGTAAAAAGAAATCAGCAAAAATTCATAATCACTTTTTTATTGTCGGCCATTTTGGATTTTTCCGTCCTAAAATCTTGTCTGTAAAGTCTTGTCTACGCGTTTTCAGGTGAACCGTTTGGTAAATCAATTTCAAATTTTCAGGGATGATTCTTAGTATGAAAATCTAGATCTGATTAGTTTTTGGGCATTCTGAGTAAATGTCAAGGCAGCCATTTTGGATTTTCCGTCCTAAAATCTTGTCTGTAAACTCTTGTCTACGCATTTTCAGGTGAAACGTTTGATAGATCAATTTCAAATTTTCAGGGATGATTCTTAGTATGAAAATCTAGATCTGATTAGTTTTTGGGCATTCTGAGTAAATGTCAAGGCAGCCATTTTGGATTTTCCGTCCTAAAATCTTGTCTGTAAAGTCTTGTCTACGCATTTTCAGGTGAACCGTTTGGTAGATCAATTTGAAATTTTCAGGGATGATTCTTCGTATGAAAATCTAGATCTGATTAGTTTTTTGGCATTCTGGATAAATGTCAAGGCAGCCATTTTGGATTTTCCGTCTTAAAATCGTGCCCGTAAAGACTTGTCTACATGTTTTCAGGTGAACCGTTTGGTTGATCAATTTCAAATTTTCAGGGATGATTTTTAGTATGAAAATCTAGTTCTGATTAGTTTTTTGGCATTCTGGGTAAATGTCAAGGCAGCCATTTTGGATTTTCTGTCCTAAAATCTTGTCTGTAAAGTCTTGTCTACGCATTTCCAGGTGAACTGTTTGGTAGATCAATTTCAAATTTTCAGGGATGATTCTCAGTATGAAAATCTAGATCTGATTAGTTTTTTGGCATTCTGGATAAATGTAAAGGCAGCCATTTTGGATTTTCCGTCTTAAAATCTTATCTGTAAAGTCTTGTCTACGCGTTTTCAGGTGAACCGTTTGGTGGATCAATTTCAAATTTTCAGGGATGATTCTTAGTATGAAAATCTAAAACAGATTAGTTTTTTGGCATTCTGGATAAATGTCAAGGCAGCCATTTTGGATTTTCTGTCCTCAAATCTTGTCTGTAAAGGCTTGTTTACATGTTTTCTGGTTAACTGTGTGACTGATCAATTTCAAATTTTCAGGGGTGGTTCTTAGTATGACAATCTAGAACTGACTAATTCTTTGGCATTCTGGGTAAATTTTAAGGTGGCCATTTTGGATTTTCCGTCCTCAAATTGTGTCGGTAAAATCTTGTCTACTCATTTTTAGGATAACCATTTGACGGGATCACCAATAGGTGGGGACATTTTGTACACATTTGTGTTCTTGTTTTGATTTTCCATCCCTAAATCTTGTCTGTCGAGTCTTATCTACAGGTTTCCAGCCAAACAGTTTCATGGAAAACTGTAATCTATTCAAGGGTGCGATTCTGTTCACTGTGTGTCTTGTTAATGTATGTGTGTCACGCTGAACATAAACCTGCATGCTCTTTCTGTATTGTTATCTGTTGTGTTTATGTACTGTATATTTACTCCATCTATGTTGTGACAGGGAGACTATGCCGGGCAGCAGGATGATGACTTTGTTGATGTGGAGAACTATGAGGACCAGTCCCAGCAGGTATGTTTGAATGGACTTGCATGAAGTGCTGCATGGGGGGAAGATATTGGCTAAAATTAGCACAGAATAAAGTGTCATCCACAATAACAAGTGTGTACTATAGCCAATGAGAGTGATATAAGTGCATATTATTAGATCGTTAAGAATAGATTCCTTTATACAAAATATCCCTAGTTAGTATAATTTCATCTCAGAGGAGTTTGATAAATGTAAATAATGTGTTTTACTTTGAAACCTAAACTGTAAACTCTGAAAATTATAAAATACAGAAATTAGTAGAAAAAATACAAATGTTTTTAATTTTTAAATGTTTATAATACCTTCAAATACAAATTCATTTCCATAACCTGAAAAACTGACAAATAGTTGTGGATATAGTCCTACATAAAGATACTAGCGGTTACAGTTAGTGATTTGGTTTTCTGTGTAAAAAGTCATTTTTCTTCTTCCCTACCCTATTAGAGGGCCATCTGGCGTTTGGTAAATGAATTGGGTCTCAATATTTATAAGGTAGGTCCTAATTTATCTGAAAACATGCGAAAGTTCAGTGGGAAATCTCATTTTAAGTTGGGGGCAGAGTGATTTTGACCTTGGTGATTTTACCAGAATTTTCTGAGAAATATGACGATAGCATATTTAGGTAAGTGCCTACCTGTCAAATAAGAAAATAAAAAATTGGATATTTTCGTTTTGAAAATCGGGAGAAGTCAGAATTTTTTAAGAAAGATAGGGATTTTTTAAGAAAAATCAGGAGAAAATTGGTTTTTCTGTAAAAAACGGGATTGTTTAGGATAATCGGGAGTTTATAATGAAAATTGGGAGGAAATTGGGGTTTACAAAAATAATCGGGAGAAAATCGGGATTGATCAGGATCAACATATGTATTGTATATTTTGTTTTATCTCAAAACCTGTTTTATACTTTCATTTTTTTGCGAGGGCATCTCATTAACAAATCTGGAGAAAGAAAATAGGGAGGGTACCATTTAAAAATCGGGAGTTTTTTTGAAAAATCGGGATGTCTCGTTAACAAATCAGGAGTTTAATAGATCAATTGCAGGCTTGTAGCTGGTATTTGAATAGATGGTGGTATTTTTTTTTGTCATGCTAAATAGCATTTTCTCATATGACTATCAAAGATAAAGCCACCTTTACCCCACGTAAGATATGATGATCAGTTATCACACATTTCAGCGTGTGATACGGGATGACGATTTTATCATACACTATGAAAATTCCAGTAATTTGATTGAGCAATAGGTACGCGGCTACTTCTCATTACATGAAAAACAGCCAATAACAATCAGTAACAAACAATCAAAAATATTACACTATTACGTCATGAACCCATTTTTTCCTCATGTACTGTTTAATTAAGTAGTAATGTCATCAACAGTATTGTTACCGACTAGACTGTTGTTCTTCAAGTTAATTAAACAAACAAATGTTACTTTTAAGTTTTCAAACTTTTTTATTGATCTATTAAAGGTTCCCATAACAGTAAATATAATAACAGCTTTCCAAGAGCAGTGTACATGTACATTCTGCTAAAGCTCTTACTAAATTGAATCTATTTTACAATGTTGAAAATATACAAGCCGCTTGTTGGCTACAAGTATCCAAGGCAAAAATATGAAACTCATGCAAGATATTGCCACCTTTCATCCTAAAAAGTCACACATGCAAGATGAGATTCACTTGTGACATCACTGGTTCACAAACATCAACAACACAGATACCAAAACTAAGCTGTGACATCATAACTATGGAACATTGTTGTCATGCATATCCATGTATTTTCTTCAATATTGTTATAACATCAAAATTCAGTCAAAGTGATGTCATATTTGAAATCTGCATGCAAAAGTACATCTAGAAATATGGTTTCAAAAATTGTTTATTAACTTTGAAAATTTAATTGTTTTGGAAAATGAGACAAAATCACAAAAAGTGGAATATCTTCTTTTATTATATCACTATCTAGCTAGCGACAGTATGATTGGTCAAAACCGGGTCACATGTCGTGGGATATCTGGCGATATTCAATGGCAATGCTAATCAGATAAGACAACCGTGAGATATCTAGCGATATCCCACGCTCCCAGTAGATTCGTAAAAACATCTGAAGACTTAATGACTTAATAATATTAGGGATGTTTAGCTAGACAGTGATATAATAAAACAAATATTTCACTCTATTTTCGGTGAATACCTGTAGCACTTTCACAAGGTGATGTTCCACTTGCCCTTCGGGCTTCGTGGAATATCACTTGTGAAAGATGTACAGGTATTCACCTCAATAGAGTAAAATATTTGTTCAGTATTGGACAGATAACATTTTCTTTTACTGGACATATTTTAATTTGCATAACTATTAGATACATAAGGGCTATATGAGAATTGAACCACTAAACAGATGGTATTTAAGTTAAAGGGAACTTTCTGCTATACCTGCCATGCTATCTTGCATCTGTATTATTAATCTGTAGCTATTTTTCAATCATTTTTGTCATGAAAAGGTGAAAATATGGCATAATACAGAGTCATGAGAAAAACTTTCTTGTACTCATGCTTAGATAATGTTTCTTTTTCTCCTCAAGAATTATCAAAGCTCATGAAGAACGATCAAGAACCTCTATATATAGTATGCAACAAAAACAGACCAAAATCAAAGCTCAAAAGTCTATTAGACACACAACCTTTGAAATGGAGACACTTATATCTACATTTGTTTGTTTGGCCATACATTCATCATTAAGACTCTTATGTTATTAACTTGTAGGTTGGTAATGAGAATGAAGACAGTACACTGGCTCAAGATCTACAGATGACACCTGATCATAGTGACAATGAAGGTATATATGAAATAGTATGACCAATGATTAGTATACAGTAGAGGTATTGAAATAAAGAGAAAATGTCAACATAAGAAAAATACCCTAATACTTGAATGAAAAAAGGACTATTTTAACAAATGCATGTCTATGAACCTAATACATCTTTTCAGAATAAAGGTTAGTTTCGAGATCTCAAAAACTCTTCAACAACCTTTTTATGAGTTCAAGATTTAAAGAGGCACTATGCCATAGGATAGCACAATCAAGGCCCTCTGGACATTTTTGCATATTGAGTTTCACCACATATATACATCTACTTACCAAAGAAGAAGTCCCAAATCCCCCTCTTTCGGTGTTAATTTTGCGATTGTGCTGGCCGATCTAATTATTTACAAAGAAATTAATTCAATCTGAAGTTTGAATATACTGGGAAAGTCCTCCTGTTAGCTGATTGGTTGTTGAATTTGTTTATCATAAACCTGATTGGCTGCCTGGTTCAAGGTATTTGTTGGCGCTTGTGTAACTCAATGGGGAATTCCCCTTGCTAGCTGAGTAATCGATTGTGTTTAATTCTGGTTGGTTCTGTTGATTATTTCAATATTTCGGCAATAATACGAGTATACCCAAAAGTTATTATCCCATCGAACGAAGTTCGGAGGGATATAGGGAACGTCTCCGTCCGTCCGTCCGTCCGTCCGTACGTACGTACGTACGTACGTCAGTCCGTCCGTCCGTCCGTCCATCCGTCCGTACGTCCGTCCGTCCATCCGTCCGTACGTCTGTCCGTCCGTCCGTCCGGGCAATAACTCAAATACCGTTGGCCCGATTTTGTTCATATTTTGTACACATATACCCTATGGAGGTAGAAGTTCTGCTCGAAAGCCAATTTTCAAAATGGCCACTCATTTCAAAATGGCGGCCATTTTAGTGCCGATTTTACAGTAATTTAGGTGCAATATGTAAAACTGTAATAGCAATATGTTTTAAATGTAAAAAAATTATAAAGGACATTAATAAAGTTACAAATGTAGATATTAAAAAAGCACATGGCAGCCATCTTGAAAAATGGCGGCCTTTACTCGTTATTTTACGATTTTTGCTGTAACTCGAAAAGTAGTGGAGCGATTTTGTTCATATTTGGTATGTGAATACTATAAACATTGCACACTGTCTAAAGACACGTTTGGTAGAAGGCGGCCATTTTGAAAAATGGCCGCCATTTTAACGTTTTTTACTTTAACTCGAAAAGTAGTAGAGCGATTTTGTTCATATTTGGTATGTGAATACTATAAGCATGGCACACTGTCCTATGACACTTTTGGTAGAAGGTGGCCATTTTGAAAAAAAATTTGAAAAATGGCCGCCATTTTAACATATTTTACTATAACTCGAAAAGTAGTGACGCGATTTTGTTCATATTTGGTATGTGAATACTATAAGCATGGCACACTGTCTAAAGACACTTTTGGTCGAAGGTGGCCATTTTGAAAAATGGCCGCCATTTTAATGTATTTTACTATAACTCGAAAAGTAGTGGAGTGATTTTGTTTATATTTGGTATGTGAATACTAAAAGCATGGCACACTGTCTAATGACACTTTTGGTAGAAGGTGGCCATTTTTTAAAATGGCCCCATTTTAACGTAATTTACTATATCTTGAAAAGTAGTGGAGCGATTTTGTTCATATTTGATTTGTGAATACTCATGAGCCTTGCACACTGTCTCATGACACTTCGGATAGTAGGCGGCCATATTAAAAATGGGTTTCATTTTACATTTTTTACTACAACTTGAAAAGTAGTGGAGCGATTTCGTTCATATTTGATATGTGAATACTCTAAGCATGGCACATTGTCTAATAAAACTTTGGGGAGTAGTCGACCATTTTGAAAAATGGCCACCATTTTTATGTGTGTTATTTTACAAGTACATGTCTGCGATTTTTCAAAAATTTTATAGGTGGCTTCTTAAAAGCATATTATTTCTTCTGATGACAACTTGGCTAGTGAGCAACCATTTTGAAAATGGTGGCCTTTCTGGTGTGTTGTTTTATGATATTTGCTATATATTTCGTTTGTAAAAATGCCAGCCATTTCCGTTGGATGGGATTCGCTACGCTTTGGCGTTGCCGTTGTTCTGGTTCTCAAGATATATCCATGGTATGTGAGATATTATATGAGCAATAACAATAGGACATCATTGTTTGTCTGGGGGAGAAACCTAATTCATCTTTAACTGAATTGTCAATAAGGGAGTTGCTGTATAGCTGTATTAAGCTGAACAAGTAGCACTTGTTTTTATTTGTTTTGATTGTGCCAGACTGCCATAGGCTTCAGTGTTAAAAACTCGCAAAAGGCACTTTATCAATCTAATACTCGAATGGCGTACAATGGGATGACCTTGTTAATCTACATATTGTAATTAATCATGAAAATTCTGGTAGTTGAACAAATAAACATAACTCTAAAACTGGAAAATGTTTCACCGAATTCAATTATGCTATTAAAAAGATGGAAAGTAAGTCATTAGAGGCTCACTGTGAAACACATTAAATGTGGGGCTCATAATTTTCGCGAAACATTACATTTGTGACTTTGCAGTACAAGGTAATTGAGTTCAACTTAGTCAATATGAGAGCAAATGTTCATTCAGAATTACGGACTAATGTGAATATGGTAATGGAAAATATGCGCCATATTGGGTATTTTTAGCTCACATAGGTGAGCTATTGCTATCGCCCACTTGTCTGTCTGTCCATACATCTGTCTGTCTGTCTGTCTGTCTGTCTGTCTGTCTGTCTGTCTGTCTGTCTGTCTGTCTGTCTGTCTGTCTGTCTGTCTGTCTGTCTGTCTGTCTGTCTGTCTGTCTGTCTGTCTGTCTGTCTGTCTGTCTGTCTGTCTGTCTGTCTGTCTGTCTGTCTGTCTGTCTGTCTGTCTGTCTGTCTGTCTGTCTGTCTGTCTGTCTGTCTGTCTGTCCATCCGTCTGTTTGTAAACACATTGGCAGCTTATTTGAAATCCTCCACGACAATTGGAATGGTTTCACTTTTAAAATATGTCTACATTAGATCGTCAATTGTCCCATGAATGGCGTCTCAAAAGCTTGCCTTGTTTCAAAATGATGGCCATTTTAATGCGTAAAAATCAGCTCTTTTTAGTTATAACTCCACTAGTTTTTCACCAGTTTGCTTGAAATTGTACAGGTACCTAATTTATCTGTTATCAATAATGCCTACAAGTTTCGGCAAATCAAGTTGCAAACATTCGAAATGGCCGCCACTTTTATTGCGGAAAAATCAAGTTTTCAGCTTGTCTTTGGTCATAACTCGATAAGAATTCCATCAATTTGCTTGAAATTATACAGGTACTTTTATTTGTAGATTTAACTAGCAAAACATCATACCTTATAAAGAAAACAGGTCTGAAATTAGAAACTTTCTTGAACTGCAACTTTGACAAACAATCAATAAATGGTATAAACATACTAACACATTTTTACAAGGGCATATTTTGCTCATTCAACACATGTAAAACGTATATAAGAAATGACAAAATTAAAAGTGATGATATTTTCAGAGAAGTTTTATGGTTTAACAGTTTAAAATAGAGGAAAAGTTTTATTCTTTAAAAACTGGATCCAGTCTGGTTTTGTTTATGTAAAATACTTTTTTAATCCAAATAGTTCTTTTAAAAGCAGTCAGGTACAGTTTGCACTCATATCAGGTTTTACTTGGAAAAAGGAACTGGATGATAGAATTATATACAATCAAGAAAACTATTATGAGTGTCCGTTTAAATTAAAACTAATCTACCCTTCATCAATGTAAAGGATAAAATAGAATTTTTGATTGAAAATCAGTTTATTAAACTTGAAGATAAAAAGGCCATTTTTTTTACAACATTATGAGAAATTTCAAATTTGTGAGAAACATTCATGAAACATAAAGCTAGTATTTGTCCTTGCACTACCCGAAAATATATGACACATACTATGGGAGCATTGGTGTATGTCTGCCTAGGGGGGGGGGGGGGGGGGGGCATACTTTCAGGACACCCTGTATGTAGGGGAAACTGCCAGAAAACTTCAAGTTAGAATCAAAGAACACAAGACAGATGTTGAAAAGAACACAAATAACAGTCCACATCCCAATCCAAATGGTAGGGCTCAGCTATCACTACACATGTGTGCACAAGTAATTGTACTATAGATTGGGACAATATACTACATAGTAACAGTACTAGATATGGTTAACAACAGACAGGATAGATGGATCAAAGAAGCAGTCTTTATCAAACTAACTGACAACATGAATAGGGACCAAGAAAATTTCCAGTTGGATAACTGTTGGGAGCCCCTGCTAAGGAGAAACCAGAAGTTGAATTAAAGTTCTGATGATGGCAACCGGAGGTGGCCGAAACGTCAAAAAGTGTACGTTTTTCCAGTAGTGCAAGGACAAATACTAGCTTTATGCATTAAACACATTGGAGTACTTGTTTTACTATTGCAGAACAGCATCAATGGGAAAGTATTTATAATCAGAAATTAATTAACATGATATAATTACTTCTCAGAATTCAATTTCAAAATATTGAACAACCTACTGTTGTGTGGATTTCTAGTATCTAAATGGAATAATAAAGTATTAAGAAATTGTCAAATATGTCATGAATCACACAATATGAGCATAACAATTGGCATAACAATTTATAATACTTATAGTCTGGCAGAAACTTCAAAGCTAATCGTTTTCTTCGGATTACAATGTTTTTTTAACTTAACAGCATGAATATAGGGTTGGGACCTCAAAACCATTGGATGCCGGAGCGACACCCTTGGGCAACTCTCTACAGAGCATTTCTTATACCCCCCTGATAAAATATACAGGGGGTACTATAAGACACCCTCATATCTCAGACACTAATAAATATATTAACTTGAAATTTTCAGGAATTGGTTTTAGTATTATGCTTGACACATGTGACAAAAATCAAGAAAAAATCTTAATCTGTTGCTATAGCAACAGAAATAGACACTATTTGTTACCGTAGAAATGCATTATTTTGCTGATTTTCATAATTTTCTTCATATTCTTGATTCTTAAAGCATCTGAAGTATATACGTATCTGTTATATACATGATTAGAAGTAAAGATGAAATAATTCATCATATGATTTATGTAATATATCTAATATTTCAGTTGCTATGGTAACATCACTTAATAATCATGTTTTACATTTCACTTTCTTTAAAAAAGGTGGTCCAAAATAACACTTCTTGAAAAGGTTATGCTCCCTAGGTAAAAAAGTGCTGCTTTTGAGATAAATAGTCACATGAATTTGAAAAAAAATTATAATTTCATTTTACCCCACCTCGACAGCAACCAAATCTGGCAAAATAGATTAATTTTCAAGGTTCAAATAAAAAATGCCCCCAGTGGTCCCCAGAAGCTATATCATGGACCCCAGTGGCCCTAGAAGCTATACAGGGGCCCCCAGTGGCCTCAAAATGCTATAAGGTGGCCCCAGAAGCTATACAGGGACCCCTAGTAGCCCCCAGAAGCTATATGGTAGCCCCCAGAAGCTATACAGGGGCTCCTCCAAATGGCCCCTACAAGCTATATGGTAACTATCATAAGCTATACAGGGGCCCCAGTAGCCCCCAGAATCTATACAGTGGCCCCTAGTGCCCCCTTAAAGCTATATGGTGGCCCCGGAAAGCTATATGGTGGCCCCAAGAAGCATATCCAGTGGCCCCTAGTAGCCCCCAGAAGCTATATGGTGGACCCCAGTGGCTCCAAGAAGCTTTACAGTGGCCCCAAAAAGCTATACAGGGGCCCTAGTGGCCCCAAGAAGCTATATGGTAGGCCCCAGAAGCTATATGATGGCACCCAGAAGCTATACGGTGGCCCCAAGTAGCCGCAAGAAGCTATAGGATGGCATCCAGTGGCCCCTAGAAGCTATATGGTAGCCCCCAGAATCTGTATGGTGGCCCCCAATGGCCCCAATTGCCCCAAAAAACTATACAGGGGCCCCCAGAAGCTATACGGTGGCTCCCAAAAACTATATGGTGGCCCCCCAGTGTCCCCAAGAAGCTAAACAGGAGCCCCCACAAGCTATACAGGAACCCCTAGTAGCCCCCAGAACCTATATGGTAGCCTCCGGAAGCTATACAGGGGCTCCAAATGGTCCCTAGAAGCTATATGGTGACTTCCAGAAGCTATACAGGGGCCCCCAGTAGCTCCCAGAATCTATACAGTGGCCCCTAGAGTGCCCCCTTAAAGCTATACGGTAGCCCCGGAAAGCTATATGGTGGCTCCCAAAAGCATATCCAGGGGCCCCTAGTAGCCCCCAGAAGCTATGTGGTGGTCCCCAGTGGCTCCAAGAAGCTTTACAGTGGCCCCCAAAAGCTATACAGGGGCCCCTAGTGGCCCCAAGAAGCTATATGGTAGGCCCCAGAAGCTATATGATGGCACCCAGTAGCCGCCAGAAGTAGGCTATAGGATAGCATCCAGTGGCCCCCAGAAACTATATGGTAGCCCCCAGAAGCTGTACGGTGGCTCCTAATGGCCCCAAGAAACTATACAGGGGCCCCCAGAAGCTATACGGTAGCTCCCAAAAACTATATGGTGGCCCCAAAAAAGCTAAACTGTGGTCTTAGAAGCTATACAGGGGCCCCCAGTGGCCCCCAGAAACCATATGAGGGCCCCCAGTGACCCCCAGAAGTAAGCCCAAATTTTCACTGACAAAAAATTCACAATGTTGTCAATCTGAAATGTTTCATGGCCATTAAATTTCACTGTTAGAGAAATATCCAATTGAATTCAATGTTAAATCAAATATTCACAGTGCCTTTAAAAGCTATACAATGGTCCCCAGTGGCCCCCAGAAGCTATACAGCCCCCCCAGTAGTCTGATTGCTCAGATGAGGAAAGACAATGCTTATAAAATTTAAACATTATGCCAAAATCTAGACTATGCCAACCTCTCTATTGTATAATTACATTAGATTTTATTATGATGCATGTTCTAAATGCCAAAGTCTAGACTATATGCCAACCTCACTACTGTATGAATTCATTAGATTTCATTTGATATACATGTATATACTAAATATAAAATATGCAGTGTCCTATATACTAGTGTAATACTATATACTAGTTTAAGAATCAACTATATGAAGAAATGTTGAAAATCAGCAAAATAATGCATCTCTACGGTAACAAATAGTGTTCTGTTACTGTTGCTATAGCAACGGATTAAGATTTTTTCTTGATTTTTGTCATACATGTCAAGTATCATACTAAAACTAATTCCTGAAAATCTCAAGTTAATATATTTATCAGTATCTGATATATGAGGGTGTCTTATAGTACCCCCTGTATATTTTATAAGGGGGGTATAAGAAACGCTCTGTAGAGAGTTGCCCAAGGGTGCCGCACCGGCATCCGGTGGTTTTGAGGTCCCAATCCTATATTCATGTTGATAAGTTAAAAAAACATTGTAATCCGAAGAAAACGATTGAATGTCAAAATACCCTATATTTCTGCCAGACTATTAGTGCAATTTTTCTGAGAGTTGGGAAAGATTTTGTTACAAAGGATGAGTCTGGGAATGAGTCTGGATATCGACTTAGAAAATATTGAAAATTGTAATGTCTGAAAAACCAACTCAATCACACATATTATTAAACTTCAACATCTTATCCATCTTCTGAGAGTACAAAAACTTCAAATTGTATCTCAAATAATGAAGGATATTGGCATCAAAGAGAATGCGTATCACTATGGCACAATTGAAATAAAATTCAAGTGCAAATACTAAATGAATATTTTATACAAAAAGTTTGAAAAATATTCTCCAAAACATTGCTTACTTTCTTTGTATAGACATCGAATCGTATTTCTTGATAAGTGAATCAGTGTTTATCTGGGTAATCAAGGGATTATAGTCACTTAAAGTTACTGAGCATCCAGTTTTGACACTTCAATTGTGTTGGTAAAATCACACATATTTCAGTCAAATTCATGCTGAGCACAACATTTTGGTTTCAATGTTATCACCTCTATACATGACCCTGGTGATGAAAAGTCAGAATCAATCAAAAAACCTTAACCGGAAAACTGTGCTCCGTGTAAAAATCAAAAGTGAAGCAACTTCTTTTCTGATATTTCTCACATCAAATGGCAGCCATCTTGTTTTTCCCCCTTCAAATTAAATTGGCGGGAAATTCAAAAATTTGAAAAAATTAAATCCTAAATTATATTTAAAAACATGATTTTCTTTTTAATTCTTCATGGGTCTTTAACTGATGATTATTTGTTTTCTGTTAGGATACTTATTTTGACCCAGCAGGGGGTAATTATGCGTCAAAACTCATGAAAATGTAAATATTCTTTTCAAATATAACTAGGAATGTTATAAAAATCATCATCGAAATCATCTACAAGTTATCAGAAGGTCAAAAAAGGTCAAAAAGGTCTTTTTTCAACTTGCTTCAAATTGACCAAAAAAATTTTCAAAACCATCTACAAGTTCTCAACAGTTTAAATCTGACTACGCAATGATGAAGGCTTGAAGATAGATGGCTATACATGGTTAGGTAACAACAGAACTAATATGCATGCTAATGCACGTAGAGGGGCAGGTGGTGTTGGTATCCTGGTTAAAAATGATGTTTTAAATGACTTTGACTGCCAGGTGCTTGACAGATCTGACCAAGACATTCTATGGCTAAATCTATCCGCAAAGAATTCTGATATTTCAATTAACTTATGTAGCTGCTATTTACCTCCTCTATCGAGATGTACTAGAAATAATGACCCACAGACTTTTTTCAATAACCTCATACAAGGAGTGTATTCCTACCAGAATGAGGGTTCCATATGTATCCTTGGTGACTTCAACTCTAGATTGGGATGCGCCAATGATTATATTGAAGGTGTGGATAACATCCCCTCAAGAGCTGTCATTGACTACACCGATAATGCATTTGGTGACTATTTTACGAACTTTCTGGTTGATACAAACATATGTACCCTCAATGGTTGCACATCAGGCCATGACGATTGGACATGCATTTCCACAAAAGGAAAGTCTGTTGTCGATTACATCTGTACTACTCATGAACAACTTACAGATTTCAGTGACTGGAAAGTCCTTAAAATGTCAGACATTATTCAGCAATTTAATCTCAGTGTTCCTCAACATATTCCAGATCATTCAATAGTTCAATGTGTTTTTAAATTCAAGCCAATTACCAAAATTACAAATCTGTTTGAAGCTGGCAGTGTACCCAGTACCCAGTACCCATGGCACTAAGCAATATAAAGTAAAATGTCCCCCACAAGATTTTCTACAGGACATCAATCTTGTGAATAAAGTCAAAGATGCAATTAATCTAATAGAATCAGATGCTTCAATGAGGGAAAAAATTAATACAATCTATGGAGAATTTGTTGCTGTATTAAATGGAGAAATGGACCGTGTATTTGAACCTATTAAAGTGAAATCTAAATATGGAAATGCCAAAAGTTTTAAAAAACCCTATTGGAATAATGATCTTCAAACTCAGTGGAATAAATCCAAAGAAGCTGAATCTATATGGCTGAAATGCAGGGACACTGGTCAATGTCACCATTTGAAAGCTGCATATTGTATTGAAAGGAGACACTTTGATAAGCTTCTAAGGAAATGCAAAAGGTCATATCAACTGAAGGAACAACAAAACCTATTAGGTCTGTATAATCAAAGTAATTCCAGAAATTTCTGGCAGAAAATAGGAAAAATTGGAATCGCCAATGAACGCACAAAAGATATATCATATTCGACTATTAACTCTGAAGATAATATCAAAAGTGGTCAACACGGAAACACTGGATAGCTGGGCTGAAATATATGGATCCCTATATGCTGAAAACATTAATGACCCTAAGTATGATAATGAACACTTGCAGCAGATTAAGCTAGAAGTTAATAGCATGGACAATAACCCTGACCCTTACACAAATGAAATGTTAAATAGCCCTATATCACTAGAGGAAGTGGGAGATGCAGTAGTGCATGCTAAAATATGCAAGGCAGTTGGAATTGATGGTATACCAGCAGAGGTACTAAAGTCACACAATTGTATCCTACTTTTACACAAAATAATAGCTGAATGCTTTAGTCATGGAATAGTGCCAGATCAGTGGATGGTTGGGATAATAAATCCCATTTTTAAAGAGGGTGATAACAGAAATCCCCTACATTATAGAGCCATAACATTGATTTCAATTCCATGTAAAGTCTACTGTGACAGGCTTAATAAGAGACTGTCCAAATATCTTGAATTAAACAGGGACTGTCTGTGGTACAAACTTAACAAAATTGGCATAAAAAGCAAGATATTTACTGCTATTAGTTCCCTCTATCAAGATGTATCTTCTTTAGTTAGAATTAACAGCCATTTAACACCAATGTTCAGCATAGAGAAAGGATGTAAGGAGGGTTGCGTTTTGTCTCCGTCCCTGTTCGCCATCTATATCAATGACTTGGCAACTGATGTGAACTGTGGTATCAAAATTGATTTTGATAGCACAGATGTATCTGTCCCCTTGTATGCAGATGACATTGTCTTGATTGCAGATTCCCCAACTAATCTGCAACGTATGCTCAATGTGGTTAATGAATGGTGCTACAAATGGCGCATTAGTATAAAGTGGTAGATTATCGCCCACAGGCTTGTCCAAGATCAAATGCAGTATTTCATTGTGGGACTATGAACATTGAGTATGCTGAAAGGTACAAGTATTTGGGAATATGGCTTCATGAAAATGTAGACACCAACATAACTGTCAAGGAACTAGCTAAATCAGCCAGCAGAGCTCTCGGGGTAATTACCAGTAAAGCCACGGCGATTGGAGGTATGGACTACGATGTATTTAACAAACTGTATGATAACTTAGTCCAGCCCATAATTAATTACGGCTGTTCTATAGTGGGTCTACATGAACGTAAACCTCTGAACAACATCCGAAACCGAGCAGGCAAGATGTTCCTGGGGGTGAGCCCAAAAACTAGCAATGAGGCAGTAAGGGGAGACCTAGGTTGGTCATCTCTCCTCGATAAGCAACATTGAGTGTGCTAGACTTTACTTGAGGCTTCACAATATGGATAGAACCAGGACAAATCACAAAATACATTTATGGTCTGCAAAGAGATAGTCTAGCCGGGACTATAAAACACAGCAGTTATGAGTTAAAGGAGGAGTCCCAATAACAAATGGCACAAACGTCTCAACCAAACTATCTCTTAATACACTGAAACATCACCTGAATCAAAATGACACTTTCCTAACCAACATATGGGATGCAAAAATAATGAATCAAATGGAAACAAACTTAGGACATTCCGCCAATTTAAATATGGTGTGGTGACTGAACAGTGCTTAAAAAACAGAATGCCCAGACAACACAGGAGAATACTTGCTCAGTTCCGAACAGGAAGTCTCCACTTAAATGTAGAGACAGGTAGATGGAACAACACACCACTGCAAGAACGAAAATGTATTCTCTGTGATAATGATTGTATTGAGGATGAGATACACTTTTTGACTCAATGTGAACATTATAAGGACATAAGGAAAGTGTTTTATAACAAAAACAGCCCCCCATATAAACATTAACTCAAATGATAGCCTGGGTACACTGATCAGTCTTATGCATGACAATAACATCCAAAATTTATTGGCTTCAACTCTATTTAAAATGTGGCAAAAAAGGAAATTCAATATTGAGAGGGTCTGAAATGACCAAAACATCTGCTTAATAGATATTTATTCTAGTCAACTTAAAATGCTTACTCTAAAAACATACTGATATTATATCTGAACAGTGAAATAATTGTATATTATAGAACAGTATATTTATATAACAGTATATAATTCCCACTCGGGGCATCGAATTGAATACACTTTCTTTCAATTTCTTTATCTGGCTGGTTGGACCTATGCTCGCGGTTGTTAGTTATTCCCCTTGGGCGCCCTCGGGTCATCACACATTACAATGCACCCATATGCCTTTATTTGCAGGTATTGAATTACCCCTGCTTATTTATACTGTTCAGAATGAAACAAAACTATCACATTTGAAGTTGTCATTTACCCATTAAAATGTATTCTTATTTCCAATTAAGAATTGGGGTTTACCAATATAACAAGCAAGAGTATCTGTATCAAATATATTTCTTTTATTGACTCTCTGATCTCATTGCAATGACATATTAGTCACTACAAACTACAATATACAATTACAAAATTAAACTTAGGCTAAACTAACTGCTTTATAGAAAATATACAAAGTTGTAAAATACAATTACAGCATCACAAAATGTAAAATATAAAAATATGAGATAGTTGTAAAATACTAATACGACATGATAGAATTTAAAACATCAGTGTGATGTATCATTGTCACAATATTAATCCAGTTTTTTGAATGAATGATCAATGAACTTTGCTACATATGAATTTTTATGAGACAAAAGTTTTTTGAAAATAAAGTCAGGATTACCTTAATGCACTACTAGGACTACCTCAAATATGGGCTCCTGGGTCATCCTAGAACATAGCTAAAATCAATCACGTAATGAGTGACGTGTAAAAGCTCATCTACACGTACCTGTAACTTTCACGCTTACCTATAGAAAGTAGACTAATCTGACGTCATTTTTCTGTGCGCGCATAGAAGTTCACGTTCATGCTTTGTTGAATACGCGTCTGTAAATTGCACCAATATGATAATCTCATGTAAAAACCTGTAAACTTCACGCTGGCCCACAGAAAATAAACAAATCTGACGTCATTTATCTGCGCACGCATTGAAGTTCACATTCAAGTTTTGTTAAATATGTGTAGCTTAACCTCTCTTGTTTGTCATGTTAATGC
Source organism: Owenia fusiformis (assembly GCA_903813345.2). Classification (NCBI taxonomy): domain Eukaryota; kingdom Metazoa; phylum Annelida; class Polychaeta; order Sabellida; family Oweniidae; genus Owenia; species Owenia fusiformis. The sequence continues at coordinate 14,266,934 of CAIIXF020000002.1, read as the reverse complement.
CTTGTTGATTCTTCAGCTAGCCAAGTACTTCTACAAAATTGTTATCAACCTTTCATAATGAGCCTGCTCCCCCTGCTCCCTCCTTCATCCCATTTTCTGACCACTGGAAGTGTCTAAGGTCTAGGCTGTTGGCACATCAAGTTCACGCCTCTCTGTTGTTTCTTATTCATATGAAAATTGTTGATCTCAGTAATTTCATTTTGCAGGAGAGGAGCAGCAGGAAACATACACATTTATTGACCCCGCCTCCTATGGCACTTCCAGCCAATCACAGTTCAACCCGCCGCAGGTGGAGGACAGTAATGATAGCTTTGATCCTTCTGCATTCTTCCAAAGCTCTGCATTAGCACCAGCCATGCAGGGTGAGCATAGCACAGAACTTAACAATGACCTGGCTGTCTCTGACTCTGATGAAGATGAGGATGGCAAACAAGGATTTGACTTTGGAGAATTCTTTCAAACTGAATAATACAGGTTTATTCGTTTGTCTAGTCAGGCAAAGTTTTACAAAAATAACAATTTTGGCATTTTTTCATTTGAAAGTGAAATTTAAGTAGCCGTCGATGCATTCAAAGTGTCAAATATTTATTTTCTTACCTATTTTAGATCTTCACTCAAGCCCTGATATTGACTGGGTGCTTTGAACTTAAATATGCATCAAGTTCATAGAACTACCATACATATCATATGGCTCACTTTGTCCGACATTTGAAATAATTTTTACACTGAATTGAATTTTCATTTTTCAATTTTATGCCATCTAGTGACAGTCATTTAAACTACATGTATTCAGATAAATGAAATGAAATGCTGCGTACTGTGTCCCATCTTGTCGAAACAGGAATGTTTTTGAACTACTTTCACTTTTCCAGTGATATTGGCCATTTTTGGGGCAAAGTTGTCGCAAGTGAACCCCCCTGGAATTTTTCAAAAAGTGAATCCCACTTGGTTAAGGCTGGCTATGGAGTGATTATGATCATTAAGCCATAATCTACATAAATATGTATTTCAGATTGACATAATTTACATGTATTTTGTGAATATTTATACATAAAAATTGTATATTTTGTGCATACTGTATAAAATGAATATATTGTAAATATATAATACAATTTCATATTTTTTATGTGGCTTTAATTGCAGTGATGACATATTGCTTAAAGTGTCTCACATATTCGATCAAAATTTGCCATGCAAACATGTTAGTCTACTTTACTGGCCCCCCTTGCTGTAACAAAGAACCCAAAACACATTAAAACGTAAACATAAACCAATTAGTCACTTCACTATGAAAGTGGGGGGTGTTAGCAAATGCATAGTGTATAACCTAAACGCTCCTACATGCACAACGGAGCGTTTCATTTACGCGGAAACGCTCCGGAGTGAAATAAAATTGCGGCTAATGAAGATTCCACTAAGACCGTAGGTATTGTTCCTCTCGTTAATATTATGTACCATTCGATGAACAATACCGTGAGCAAAGATCTGATTTATTCAACTTCTGGTGGTAAACTGTTATTTGCTTGATCAAAGCTCCGTAGTGTAGATCGAACGAATCTGAAGATGACGATTTGACCACAAATTACGAATTAAACTAGTATTTCTATGAAAACGTTAATCTTTCTGTTAAAGTAGTAGATCACAAACTCGTATTTTCTCATTTCCTAAAATCCCAGTCCAAATCCATTACTTGTTCTCGAGAAATCGCTTGTTTTCCTCGAAACACTCCGTCGATTTAGAAAACAATTTTAGAAACGCTCTTACCATTTTGTTTTGATATAATTTTCAGATTATCAGAGAAGAGTTTCGAATCGAATCTATCTCTCAAAAACGTGTTGTACTTGTTAGGCAAATTGAAACATCTGAACCTGGTGGTGCTAAACGTGCAACTAGCTGATTTAAGCCTACTAGATGATGTCATGCCTACATATGTGCTAAATCATAAAACTATAGAAAAATGTGAATTAATCTTTCTTCTATTGATGCCAAGGGGTATAATAGATCTTTTCTTTCTCTTCCTGAAAAGAAAAGGCAAGCTATATATTTCCTAAACTGATCTAGACTACCGGAGCGTTTCCAGTTCACTGTGTTAAGTAGATTGGAGCGTTTCTTGAATATGAGAATGTCATCATTTTTAAGACTGGATTTTCGGTCATCAAATCACTATTACGATATTGTATGGTGCGTTGAAGCATTGGAATTTGAGTAAAATATACGTTGGTGCTCTAATCTTAGCTCAACTAATCACATGTATCGACAAAAGGGGTTTTGACCGGTAGAATGACAAATACGTTTTTGAATTTTGATATCACAACATGAATATCACACCTATCGAATGGTATACTCGAAATATGTAACTCATACCTCTTATTCCCATTATTGGGGAAATCGTCAGACGGCTCATCATTCCCGCCAGTCAGTTTTCCTACTCCGGAGCGTTTCTTTGTTTCATTTCAGTAATGAAACGCTCCGTCGTGCATGTAGGAGCGTTTGGGTTATACACCGTGAAATGTGTATTAGCAGAATACGCTGTGTGCATGGACTAACACAATATCAGTGGTCATTTACTGTGTCAACTTAGTAACCCTTGCATATCGTGCTCACTCAAGTATTGAATAATTTTTTTATGATCTAAATGTTTGTGGTTTATAAAATGTGATATATTTTAGCTAGAAATACATTAATTAATACATTCATTCAAACAGCACTAGAATGCGGAAAGAAAGAGCAATGGTGACAAAATGGTGACAGAATTTTCTGTAAGGGTTTCAAACATTTCTGGACACAATCATACATGTACTTCATGTGTACTATTATTTTTACTGCTGTATTTATAGATATAATTTCACGTATTAAAATCATATTTTCCAGCAATGACTTCAATTCCGGAACCACACCCATATCACATTTTCTTCAATAACTCCAAACATGTGTAAACATTGACCATGTGCATATAAATTCAGATTTCACCAGCTTTTTCCTATTCGAGTACCTCATACACCCCTGCATGGATTTGAGTTGGATTCGCCTTTTCTACGTGAGCCGATACACATCGCAAACGCTGATTGGATAAAGATTGCGAGAATCTTTAAGTCTCAAACTTTTGTGCTTTTAACAAATTCTTATATGGCTTATGGGCTCAAAGCTCGCCACCAAGCGAATACTTTGGGGCAGGTTGCCAAATGTTGGGCTAAACAAATAGTTTTATAGCAAGATATTCCCATCATACCAAGTATAAAAAAAATTAATTAACTAATAAAAAAATGCTACTTTACAATGTTCAATAACTTATCAAATGCTACTTAATAATTTGCTCAAATGTGTACCAGGTAGAGAGGGATATATGATCACAGGAAATGTTAGACTATGTTAAAAAGATGTCACAATCAACTGAATGGCATAAGGATCTGCAACAAATGATGGATGGAATAGCAATACAGCACAGGATGATTGGCAGCCAGCCAGACCACTGCGTGGAGGGAGAGGGTATCAGAGAGCGAGAGGATTATCTAGAGGCAGGGGTAGCAGATATAATGCTGAATAGGACCACACCCAGCCCTTAAAGGTTAAAATAGGACAATGGAATATTAATGAATGGCCAACAAAATGTAATGAACATGATAGTCATACACGTAAACAGATAATTGAACAATTAAATTATGATATAATTGCTGTTTGTGACACCTACTTGAGACAAACTCAAGAAATACAGATCCCAGGATTTACATAGATTGGACAAAACAAAACAGAACAAATCTATCGCTAAATCTGGCTCTGGTGGTGTAGGTGTGTTAATTAAAACAGCTCTGGTGAAATATTTCGATATCCAAACTTTAAATTCAACATTTGAAGGGATACTGTGGATAAAAGTGATAAGTAAGGAGGATGAAAATGATTCACTCAGCTAGGGAAGGTCACTGAACAGAATCTTTTGAATTTTTCAGAAAATGTGCCCAATATAATGCTCTAACTGATACAATCTTTGAAATTTTAATAAATTGTCTTAAACAAAAATGGCGGTCATAAAAAGGAAAATAGATCGCTTTTCAAATCAGTTTTTTCATTTTTTTTCTTTTCCTATGAATGATATCTAAGATTGTATCATTTAGAGCAATACATTGGACACATTTACTGAAAAAATCACAAGATCCTGTTCATTGGCCTTTCCTGAGCACCTACTTTTAGCTATTTTTTAGTCACATTTTCATTGGGCTGAAAAGGTTATTTCATCATGTTTAGGGTCATTCTGATCATGAACATTGTGATCCTGGACCTGTAAATGGTATTTGGAACTAGTTGAATTGACTGGAGGTCAAAACAGAACTCTGTTATCTTTGTTCAAAAAATGTCAAAAATACAAAAAAAATTGTCACTTCCTGTTTTGCCATTTCCTGTTAACTTCCATAGCACCTTAACGCAAGAATAGGAAAACAACCTCACTTTGATAAAAACATTGACTCAATTCCAGAAAGAATCCCCATTGACTCTACATTGAATACCTTTGGCAAATACCTGGTTGAATTCTTAAAAGACAGCTGCCAATCTGTACTAAATGGAAGAATTAACCCAAAAAGTGATAATTTTACAAGTATATCAACTAAAGGGAAATCAGTGGTTGACTATTTTATATGCCCCTATCAGATGCTTAATCGTATTATTGATAGTGGAGTTAATCCATATGTTGACATTAAAATGCAAAACAATATACAAGATAACATAAAATTGGACTACTATGTAATTTGGTGTGAGATCATCCTCCTAAGCAGGTGTCCAGAATCCGTACCTCGAATACATTCTGGATTTTGAAGCCCTGTGATCGGAGGATGGTGTGAGATTAGCCTATATATTCCCACTAGTGTTGTTCAGGAAACACAGGCAGTTCCAATTTCTGAAAATCAAACAAACACTACTTCCAATCGCAAATATAATACCAAGAATATATATACCCGGTGATTTATTTAAAAATGAGCGATGCAGAACTGCGTTTATAATGTATTAGACTTTCATTTAAACACTCAAGAAGCTCAGAAACCAATGGATAATTTATATTCAGAGTTCATTGACATATTACATTCTTATTCAAACATGACCGTGCTCTATTCGAATTTCTCAACCAATCAGAATGCAGCATAGCCAATATAGAACGTTCTCTAATTCTCCATAGATGCACGACCATGCTCTATTCAATCTGCAATTTGCATTGTTTTGAGTGACGTCACATCTCAGCTGCACATCTGGGGCTCTGTCCGGGGATACATGTAGCTGTTCTTTTTTACTCCCTCCGTAACTACTGTAACTATTTAACTATGGCTGACACCGTATTGCATACACCGTATAAAATCTAAAACGGGGATTAAAATAGAACAGCCCAAACAAATTCTAAAATTTTTCCGGCCGACTTCAGAATCTTGACAACATGCGTATTCTTCCTTCATGCCCGTTCCACAGACACGGCTTTTACTAATTTTTATGTTTGAATCGGAATAAATAATGATAGGCCATTCAATATGGTGAAATTCAGCACTCGTTGGACAGAATGTTAGTACAAATGCACTCACCTTCGGTTCGTGCTTTGTACAACATTCTGTCCAACTCGTGCTGAATTTCACCATATTGAATGGCGTATCATTATTTATTCCTTAATTGTTTGAAGAGAATAAGGTTTATTCATTTTTGGCACTGGATATGACTTCAAGTTCATTCTCATAGGCATATTATTTCTATAAAGAATAAGGTTTATTCATTTTTGGTACTGAATATGACTTCAAGTTCATGTTCATAGAGATAGTATTTCTATTTATTGAAGAGAATCAAGTGTATTCATTTTTGGCCCTGGTCATTCTTGTAGTTTATTTGGAAATTCCTTCTTGATTCATTCAGTTTTACTGAACAATACAACAAAACATTCTGTGGAAATTTTCTATTTTTCTCCTGTCTCAACAAAAAATGTTTCTGACTAAAAGTACATACAGTACATACATATTATGAAACATCAAAGATTGTATTTCCTGCCTATGATTTATGATTTGGATTAAGCTAGTGCCAAAATAACTGCTTCTTCAATATCAAAGAAGTCTTATTACAACAATTAAGTAGATTAAACTGAAAATGTTTCCAAAACATGATTTTGAAACATCAACATCCTTGTATTTATACTTTGGATAAGGCGAGAGCCGGATTGATTGTCTTTTCTTCAATATCATTTACAAATCAAAAATGTTAATTACTAATGGATTAAACTTTAATCATAATGACTGAAAGGGAAATATTTTAAACACTTGAATAGATGATTTCCTTTTACTAGACATGGTTTTATGCCTATGAGCATAAACTTGAAGTTGGATATGTCTCAAAATTGTATTATGAACTTAAGTTAAGTATCGGCAGAAAAAAGAGAATTCATCAAGACCATAGCTAGCTTCAGAAATCTTAATGTGAATCTCATCTAATTTACTATGATTGTGTCATTATTATGGTAGGGGGAATTCAAAAATAAATTATTCAGATAAAAATAATTCTTTAAAAAATAGAATTAATTTGTAATGATTTTGTTAAACTATCAAAACAGAACTTTATCTAATTGGCTGTTCAATGGTTATAATTAGCATTTCAAGGGTTATAATTAGCTTTTCAAGGGTTATAATTAGCATTTCAACCGTTGCCGCTCTGTCTGTAAAACTGTTGCTGCTCTATCTTGGTACCTTATCTGAATTCAATAATGTGAAATCTTAATTTGTATTTCTACAATTTTCTAATGAAAATAAGCCAGCAAAATTAAACAATATTGAATTGAAACAAAAAAAGAGTCCTTATTTTCTTACAAGATTTCTGCATTTTTCATTCTCCTTAAAAACGATACCTGATAAGTGATTGCCGTAGTCATAGAAATAAGTGTTTAAAATCCTAGGGATTAGATTAAATGATATATGCAAATAAGTGTATGTTTTTTGTTGTTCTGGAAGTGACGTCAGACTTGTCATTGAGAACAAGATCCGAGACACAGAAAGTCCAAAAAGAAATTCTTTAATGAGAGAAGAGTGTGATAGACTGCAGACTACATACATCACGCCTAACCATCGACAAGGTACAGTCACGTGACAGTGACAAAATATGCCGTAGTACACTTTTGATGTACTATGTCATTTCCGCCATTTTATATCGCCATTTTCTAGAATGAGGAAGCGAGGTAAGAACTAGCATTGATTTGATCAATATTGTGTCAGTTCATCATCAGGCAGTTGTTGCATTCGATTTGTAATTAAGTTGCAAATATGCATATCTATTTCAAATGATCCTCAGCAACTTCAATATCTTGTTATAGATCTACCCAGTACGCCAGGGATCTCTAAATCTTGACTGAATTTCGCAAAATTCTCTCTAATTTTTGTTTTGCTATGCAAATAACAGCCAAACTACGACTAACACAACTTAAGATAAGTATACAAATATACATCCAGAGTTAATGCAAAACCGCTTTTTACTTTGGATGCTACTACGAAAAACAGATAATGTATGTTGTCAACTCGAATGTATGTTGTCACATTGGCCTTACAGATCTCAATTCACAGTTAATTTTACATGAATGAAATGCTATAATGTACGTGTAATAGAAGGAACATATTTGATAATAAAGTAATAATTTATAATAATAGGGCTGGCATATCGAAAAAATTACTCTAATATTTTGTCCGTTAATCAATAAAATTGTCATTGATATGATTAAATTTCAATGTTACTAATAATTTTTTAGTATTCCATAACCCTGGCTTTTGAACTTCTGCACTTCCCCCCCTAGGCAGACATATACCAATTTCTCCATAGTATGTGTCATATATCATATTTAAGCTTATCCAAAGTTACATTGATTTGCCAAATATGATGGTTCAAATGGTAAAAAGTAACAGGCATTTCAAAAATTAGCGTTTTGCCAAAAAGTCCATTTCAGTATCCTGGAAACAGCCCTGACCTGAATGTGACAGAAAATATGGATGCTATTCTCGAAGATAATATATGGATATCGAGTTCTAAAAAGATGACGTTTAGGGTAGATACTCCAAGGAAACTCTTCTTATGCCTTAAAAAGGTTTTATGAAGATTACAAAACGCCATATCCCTATTTGAAGCCAGTTTAAGATCATATGGAAAGTATTGCTGCTGTTAACATGGTGGCTAAGGAGACACACCGACTATTGTTTTGGTGTAAAACTGACTTTAATTTTGTCCAAACACTAACTTTTGAAATTCCTGTAACTTTTTCCATTTGTGAGTTGAACCATGATACTCGGCAAATTAATGTAACTTTGGATGAGCTTTAAAATGATATACGACACATACATGGAGACATTGGTATATGTCTGCCTATGGGGGCCCATAATTTCGGGACACCCTGTAGCATAAAGTCATCTTGGATTAGCTAGTAAAGATCTCTCCATGAACTCCTTAAGATTATTAAAATTCATAAAAGTGCAACTAAACATAACGTAACGTACCGACGTCGAGTGGTTAAAGAGGTCGGAAGAAAACACGCCGTGGTCACATATTAGTCACCATATTAATACTTTCATAAAATAAAATAGCATTCAACGAAAGAATCACTTTTACCTGTTTATCTGTACTAGGGATACAGGAGCATGTTCGTTGAACATCACTTGTAACGCATAAAACCCTTAATGCATTTTGAAATTAAATCATTGCAATGTTTAATATTATAACTCATGTATTTCAATTACAGGGACAACATACACTGTGAGTTGACAACGTACATTTCTGATTTTTTAAATTATATCAAATGCATGAATGTTTATTAAATGTTCACCTGTCCTAAACTGTGTAGTTTAGAGAAACACATTCTCATAAAAATATTCGACACTCTGAGACGTCAGGGGAGAAAATTATCAAAGGAAATGTGTAAAAAACAACATTTTTCCAACCGAAGAATCGTATGGGTAGACTAACAACGAAAAAAATCGAGCACTGCTCGAAGATCTTTTAACGTTATTAGAAAAATAAATGTCTTTGAAATCGAATGCACGCGAAATCAAACATAAAATCCTTTGTGTTCTCCTAAAATTTATTTTTGAAAACCTGCATCGAACCTACATCATGGTCTTCGCTCAAAATCAGTTAATAGTGACATAGTACATCAAAAGTGTACTACGGCATATTTTGTCACCTGTCACGTGACTGTACCTTGTCGATGGTTAGGCGTGTACATGCTTCCTTAAAAAAACATACTAATAATATCAACAGATTAAACTTTCTAATAATTATGTACATGTACGTACATGTAGCAACAATTGTTTTATACATGATTTGTCTAAAGATGCTAGCAAAAGAAAAAGAGACATAATGAAGTATATTTGACTTGACTAAATATAATGCTTGAAGAGATCGGATTTGAAATGCGCCTTAATATTCTTGAATCTAACTTTAATGTCATCGGGACTGCATTCTAGATCAGAGGGCTCTAATGATTTATTGAAAGGTGCTAGTATTTCCGATTTGAAAATCATGTGTTATGTAGGAGTGAACTGAGCTATTTTTAGCATCTTTACTTCTGACATCATTTAAAACATATCATGGTCCCCCAGGCTCGTAGACATGGGTGTTAGGGGGGGGGGGGGTTGCCCTAGCCAAAAATTATTTCAAATCCATGCAGTTTTTCACCATATTGAGGACTTTTAAGTGATTTTGGCCAATTTTGGGCCAGAATTATAAAATATGAATCCCCTTGTAAATTTTTCAAAAGTGCAAAAGCTGGCTACAGGTCTGCCCATGAGCATTCATTTTGAAGATTAATGGTTGCAATAGTTGCAGTTCTCCATCAATGGTTGCAATCTGTTAATTTCAATGGGTAATGGTTGTAATGGTTTTGCAATGGTTTCTCAAAGATGGTTGCTTAACCATTGCAACTTTATGTAAAAAGGGTTGAAAAGATTGGGTGAAGTAATGGTTGCGCAATGGTTTTGAATGGTTGATATTATGATTTTTCCTTTGATCTTCAAGGTTGAAATGATGGTTACATGATATGCAATGAAACCATTGAATTTCGGAAAAAATGGTTGTTTTTTCATAAGGGAAGTAACAAGAATACTCAAAGAGGGAATTATAGGGCAATACCGTGGTGGAGTGAAAACTCAATTCTGTATGGAAAGAAACTTGTAAATAAGAGAAGCTTTACATCAAATGTAAACTTTTTCAACTTAAGCAAATGGAGTTTGACAAAATGTACAGGAAATCTAAACGCGTTTATAAATCTATGAATGAATGTGGGAAGAAATAGGGAAATTAGGCCGTGGAAAAATGTATTCAATACCATTAAAACTAAATAGTACTGATCTTAATTTAGTGTAAGATAAATGGAAATCTGATTTTAAATCCTTATTTAATAGCCATAGTGGAAGATTTGGCTTCGGTGATTCATTTTTGACCTGGATAAATGTGTTAAATAATGAAACAATTAGTTGTATTAATAACAATGGTTGGATTTCTGAGCCCTTTTGGCTTGAAAGGGGCATTCGACAGGGCTGTAATTTCGCCCCATTGGCATTTATTGTAGCTTGTGAAATATTAGCTTGTAAAATCCGTCAGTGTGATCAAATTGAAGGTGTATTGTTATCCAATAAACAAGTCAAGATATCACAGTATGCTGACGATACCACAAATTTTGTTAAAGATAAAGCTTCGCTTAGACAATTATTTACTGTATATAGCTCATTTAAAGCAGATATGAAATGTTATTTTAAACCAAAAGGAATCAATTTAGTTTTTGATAAATGTATTTGGACATGTTTTCTCATCAGTAGTGTGAAAAGGATATACTAGTGTAACCTCCGAAAAAATCGACCATTTTCAATCTCATCAAAACTAGGTTTTTATTATAGACCTAGATGTAGCGATTCGAAAAATGAAATAAAAAGGGAAGGTCAACGGATTCGTTTTTTCATGAGAAGCTTCTGAAAATAGGTATGACGTTATCATAATTTGAACATTTGAGGCGCCATTGATTTCAAAGCAAAAAAAAGTATTTTCCTATATTTCTTCGATAAAATGATGATTTAGAGAGTGTTGGCGATTTTTGTCGAGCCAAAATAGACTTCCTTTATTTACTACTACGTTGGTTCGAATATTGGTACACTCAGGAAATTTTTTCTTACTTTTTTCACTTAAAAAAGTGTTACCCCTACCCCAACAATATTTGTGAAATTTTGTAACGTTTTTGCATTAAAAATATATCTTTTTCATTTTCGCATTTTGACACGTTTTGAATCGAAAATTACGCAAATTTCCAATGGATTGTGGTATTTTTTTATTTGCTTATTCTAAAAAAGGTGTTCTCATGTTTATTTTGATATAAAAAACATAGGGTCAACGGTCTGTTTTACGCTTGAAAATGCCGTTGAAGATTGGTGTGCTTTAACAATGATACAAAAGCCACTGGTCAATTCGCGTCATAATTTAACTAAATATATGACGTCTTTCTCAAGAATTAACAAAATCGACTGCTCACAAAAAAACATAAACTAGCTAAGTCCACATGATAACCATCATTCCAAAATATTGTAAATTTTGGATAAATTGAGGGCTATATAGACATTCATTCAATAAACGATGATTTAAAATGGCTAATAATAGCCATATTTGACTCCTATTCTAATATGCTAATATTTCTGTTCATTTTTCGGGAAAGGATAACTTTACATTTGAGGTTAACAATTGTGAAAATTCAACATGTCCTGTCTTAATGAACTGCCTTCACAAGTGTAACCTTACAGACCAGGCATGAATGATTTCATTCTTGATATATATAGCATGCATGCTTTTTGATAATTTTCGGGTGGGGTTGTTCATTCCCTGTGCATTCCTCAACCCGAGGTCCCTCAATGATTCCCAGCCCTCTGAAGTTTGAAAAATAAAAATACCTGGGTGTTAATCCATGGATTATCTTTGAAAACGAGAAATATATTTTTGGATTACATGGTGTAATCTTAAAGTAAACAAAATGTTTTAAAGTGTATTGATGTTTTTTGGATAAAAAAACATAAGCGAAATTCATGAAAAAAATCCCCGGTTCATTCTACAAACAACTCCCTCTCCTTTCAAGACTAAGAAAAATGTGTGGTACTAACATAAATGTTAGACCTCCCTCTACAAGATGTGAAAATAGGATAGAATTCCTGTTAGTAATAAGGAAATATGGCCCGATGCAGGGATTCACTTTTTGGACCACACTATACATATTTGCGAACAAATAGTTCAGAAGACAACAGAATCGTCAATTTAATTCCTCACTTAAGTTACATAAACGGTGAGGAAGACTTGTTAAAAACATGGTCAGATAATCCTTTCGAAAAAGCGCTACTTGGACTATGTCATTTTTCGTGAAGAGTAATCTATACTTTCATACGTTTGCATTTTTAAATCACGTTACTTTGCATTTAAATCACGTTGCTTTATTGGACATTGACTTGTCTCCACACAGAATGAATGCTTTTTTATGTATGCACATTCAAAACACCTTACTTTGCCTTTAAAACGTAACTTTATTGGACTTTAACTTCTCTCCACAAAGAATGGACGAATTTTTATGTAGGTATTTCCAAAATACGTTACTTTGCTTTTTAAAACGTAACTTTATTAGACTTTATCTTTATCCACGAAGAATGGATGAGTTTTTATGTAGGAATTTTCAAAACACGTCGCTTTGCCTTAAAATGTAACCTTATATGACTTTAACATTCTCCACGAAGAATCGATGAATTTTTATGTAGGCATTTTTAAAACACGTTGCTTTGACTAAAAACATAACTTTATTGGACTTTAACTTCCTCCAAGAAAAATGGATGAATTTTTATGTAGATATTTTCGTAACTTTATTAGACTTTAACTTTTCTCCACGAAGAATGAATGACTTTTTATGAAGGCATTTTCAGAAAACATTACTTTGCCTTTAAAACGTAACTTTATTGGACTTTAACTTCTCTCCACGAAGAATGGACGAATTTTTATGTAGGTATTTCCAAAATACGTTACTTTGCTTTTTAAAACGTAACTTTATTAGACTTTATCTTTATCCACGAAGAATGGATGAGTTTTTATGTAGGAATTTTCAAAACACGTCGCTTTGCCTTAAAATGTAACCTTATATGACTTTAACATTCTCCACGAAGAATCGATGAATTTTTATGTAGGCATTTTTAAAACACGTTGCTTTGACTAAAAACATAACTTTATTGGACTTTAACTTCCTCCAAGAAAAATGGATGAATTTTTATGTAGATATTTTCGTAACTTTATTAGACTTTAACTTTTCTCCACGAAGAATGAATGACTTTTTATGAAGGCATTTTCAGAACACATTACTTTGCCTTTAAAACGTAACTTTATTGGACTTTAACTTCTCTCCACGAAGAATGGACGAATTTTTATGTAGGTATTTCCAAAATACGTTACTTTGCTTTAAACACGTAACGTTATTAGACTATATCTTTATCCACGAAGAATGGATGAGTTTTTATGTAGGCATTTTCAAAACACGTCACTTTGCCTTAAAATGTAACCTTATATGACTTTAACATTCTCCACGAAGAATGGATGAATTTTTATCTAGGCATTTTTAAAACACGTTACTTTGACTTAAAAAAATAACTTTATTGGACTTTAACTTTCTCCAAGAAAAATGGATGATTTTCTATGTAGGCATTTTCAAAACACGTCACTTTGCCTTAAAATGTAACCTTATATGACTTTAACATTCTCCACGAAGAATGGATGAATTTTTATCTAGGCATTTTTAAAACACGTTACTTTGACTTAAAAACATAACTTTATTGGACTTTAACTTTCTCCAAGAAAAATGGATGATTTTTTATGCAGATATTTTCGTAATACGTTACTTTGTCATAAAAAAGTAACTTTATTGGACTTTAACTTTTTTCCACGAAGAACGGGTGAATTTTTTTGAAGGCATTTTCAAAAAACGTTACTTTGCCTTAAAGACGTAACTTTATTGGAATTTAACTTTCTCCAAGAAAAATGGATGAATTTATATGTAGACATTTTCGTAACACGTTGCTTTGTCATAAAAATGTAACTTTATCGGACTTTAACTTGTCTCCACGAAGAATGAAGGGATTTGTATGTAGACATTTTATAAACACGTTACTTTGCTTTAAAAACGTAACTTTATTGGACTTTAACTTTTCTCCACGAAGAATTAATGCATTTTTATGTAGGCATTTTCAAAACACGTTACTTTGCTTTAAAACGTAACTTTATTGGACTTTAACTTTATCCACGAAGAATGGGTGCGTTTTTATGTAGGCATTTTCAATAATAAGTTTATGTTCATGTTATTTTAATGTTTATGTTTATGTGATTGAAACGTTGTATAAATAGAACGCAATATTCACACTAGCATGCATTTGATGTCTAGCGTCGTGAAATTCGAACATGATTAGGAAGCCATTTGGGACATAAGCTATATTTGGAACTGATACCAGACGCTTAAAACTGATGCGAACTTGCATTCGATTACAGCAATTTCTCGCCGGTGTTCATTGGTCAATCTCAACAGACCACCTTTCGTCTGATCACGTGGTTAGTTCCCTAGGAGCATTCATTATACAAAAATAAGAACAAAGGAATTTTCGAAGTTGAAAAATGCCGATACGTAAACACGAAAATAACACCGTATATCATAAAAATTGCTGTTATTTGCCGTTGCTGTAGACAAAATGAATAAGCAGAGCTCGGATTTTTATGCCAGCATATGCTCGATCTGGAAGATTTCATAAGTGGACAACCATAGCCACATTGTAAGATGTGGAAAAACAAAGTATGAGGGAAAAGTACCAGTATGGGACTAGACAAAATTATAAACTATAACAAGTGTCTAAAAGCATGCAGTGGTTCCAGGTATTGGTAAACTACAAAAGTACGAATGGTGGTGTCATGCAGCACAACGACAATGGTACGGATATTTTCTATGGTTAGGTTATTCTTTCCAAACAATATTTTGGAAAAAATGCTATACTCTACATGTCCATGTTATTTCCTGGTACAAAAAAATCATACAGTAAATTTTCACTGTAAAATTATTGAAAATTTTCTAAATTTTTTCACTGAATTTTCATGTTTTTTATACCCTTTATCAAAACATTCTTCTCACAAGTCTTTCACATAAGTGCACTCTTTGTGCAAAACCGCAAGCTATAAACAATGTTGGGAAGGAGTGATTCTTGTTTGAAAAATAATATGGGACTCAATTGACGGATGCAGAAAATTTCCCATCATGCACCCTGACCTTAAAGTAGATGCTCATGAAAGGTCAATGAACAGATCCTTTTAAATGTATTCAATGTATTGCTCTAAATGATAAAATCTTTGAAATTTAAAAAACTGTAATTTTTTCATTTTCTTATCTTGTATCTTTCAGGTACAACTATGAGAGAGATGCAGCGAACACACCAAGTTAGGGCGACAGCTTGATCAGTCTTTCGACAACTTTGAGCCATCAGGTCCAGTCCACGTAAACAGTAACATGGGCGAGAGGTGTTTGTGTTCCTGTCACCAAAGCACCAAAGTAAGTACATTTCTTTTTATTCAGTTATTACATCTGTTCAGTTCCTCTGTTTTCAGGTTCACTTTCAGCTTGGAGATGAGGAGCCCGATGACCAACGACACAACGGAGACAACAGCTGTGTGCCAACTAGGACTACAACCGACGTTCCTTCTACCTAAGTTAAGTATTCCTTCCTGGTTTTGCCTCCAATTTTGATATTTACTGGTGGACTTTTGTTGGCCAACCCATATTTTTGGTGGAGGAACTTGAACTCTAAGGTAAAGTGGGAGGGGGGTGGTTGGGGTTCTGGGGGGATAGAGTTCATGTTTCAAAATCAGAAATATGGAAGTCTACTGGTTTATATCAAATTGGGAGAAATAAATTTTAACTTTTGTAATATTCTGTAAATTTTTAGTTGTGTAAAGTATTATGTAAAGTTTTATGTAAAATAACAACTACTACAACATGTTTTTATCTATTTGTAGCACAGATGGTGAAGTCCCTGCGAAAAGACGGTCCTATTGAAATCACAATTTTCTCCACGAGGGGACTAGGTTGAGTTTCCAGGACTTACCGTAGATGTCGCATTTTGACCAGTTTTATCTCTTGCAATCAGTTGGATCCCATTAGCAGGGGGCTGCTCCCAGTACTATTCCAGTTTTTCTTAAGGGGGGGGGGGGGTATAAACAACCAGACAACCAACCAACCAACCGGACATCCAACCGACCAACGAATGACCCAAAAGGCTTAATCTATTAACCAACTTATTTACTAACCAACAAACTAACCAACCAGACAACCACCAGACCACCCAATAGGTTAAAACTAACCAACCAATTAACTAATTAATCAACCAACTAACCAACACTCCATCCTACGAACCAAACAACCAACGAGCCAGACAACCAACGAATCAGACGAACAAGATCATGGATCTTGTGCTTAGTATTGTATTGTATTGTATTGTATTGTATTGTATTGTATTGTATAGTTTTGTATTGTTTTGTTTTATATTGTATATTATTTCATTGACCAATACTTACTCAGTAATGATTCAATTTTAAAGTTGACTTCAAGTACTACTCCAGATCTAAATTTTGAAGGGCTGAAGTCTTGTGTTCATTTTTGCTACAGTTGTAGATTGAAGGGTCTTTTTCTTTTGGGTTTTCATGTTAAAATTGTGGGCTTAGTTTCGGGGTTTTCTTTCTTTTTAATTGAACCATCGCTGATCTTTTCCTTAAATGTACTTTCAGGTGCAGTCTTCTTGCCTTGGTGAGAACAAAAAGAACCACAAAGGGAAAACCACAGAGAATCTACAATTTGTGCTACCTACCTGCAGCATTTGTGATCTACATACCTCTTGCCTTGGAGAGAACAAAAAGAAACACAAAAGGAAAACCACAGAGAATCTGCAATTTGTGCTACCTATCTGCAGCATTTGTATCTACATACCTCTTGCTTTGGAGAGAACAAAATGAAACACAAAGGGAAAACCACAGAGAATCTACAATTTGTGCTACCTATCTGCAGCATTTATATCTACATACCATCTTGTTATAAAGGTACTGTAACACATAATCAGTTCTATCATTTGATGATTTTGCCCTATGGTTCAGTACGGTTATTCCACAACGACACATTTTTCAATTGTTGGGATTCTAATCCCATTGTTGACACATGTATGTTTGGCAAACATTTTTTCAAAGAAATGCACTAAATGATGACTGCCTTGATTTCACTTAATTTACAAATGTACCATGAAGCCATGTGTCATTATTTTCATATGTGGTCTTTGATAGTTGCCTGAATCATTCCTACTTCACATTGGGCCAAGTCAAGATGGCAACTGCTTTGAAAAATGAAACAACACATTTAAATTTATTCTTAATGAATATACATATACTCCACTATTCCATCATTCCTACAGAGTTACATCTGCCTATGCAGTTAGTTGACTTGATGATATAAATCTTGAGCCAGGAGGGGTACAAGGCGATGACAGATTTACTAGAGTCAATGAAAGGAATGTCTTGGCATTCCCTCCTCCGCTTGTATTGGAAGTGACTCGACCAAGTTGCATCCTTGTATTTTTCATTTTCTTATCTTGTATCTTTCAGGTACAACTATGAGAGAGATGCAGCGAACACACCAAGTTAGGGCGACAGCTTGATCAGTCTTTCGACAACTTTGAGCCATCAGGTCCAGTCCACGTAAACAGTAACATGGTCGAGAGGTGTTCGTGTTCCTGTCACCAAAGCACCAAAGTAAGTACATTTCTTTTTATTCAGTTATTAAATCTGTTCAGTTCCTCTTGTTTCAGGTTCACTTTCAGCTTGGAGATGAGGAGCCCTATGACCAACGACACAACGGAGACAACAGCTGCGTGCCAACTAGGACTACAACCGACGTTCCTGCTACCTAAGTTAAGTATTCCTTCCTGGTTTTGCCTCCAATTTTGATATTTACTGGAGGACTTTTGTTGGCCAGCCCATATTTTTGGTGGAGGAACTTGGACTCTAAGGTAAAGTGGGAGGGGGGTGGTTGGGTTTCTGGGGGGATGGAGTTCATGTTTCAAAATCAGAAATATGGAAGTCTACTGGTTTGTATCAAATTGGGAGAAATAAATTTTAACTTGTGTAATATTCTGTAAATTTTTAGTTGTGTAGATTTAAGTAGTCTTAAGTATAATGTAAAGTTTTATTTAAAGTTTTATGTAAAATAACAACTACTACAACATGTTTTTATCTATTTGTAGCACAGATGGTGAAGTCCCTGTGAAAAGACGGTCCTATTGAAATCACAATTTTCTCCACGAGGGGACTAGGTCGAGTTTCCAGGACTTCCCGTAGATGTCGCATTTTGACCAGTTTTATCTCTTGCAATCAGTTGCATCCCATTAGCAGGCGGCTACTCCCAGTACTATTCCAGTTTTCCTGCGAAAATACGGTTCTGGTTAAATCACATTTTTCTCCACGAGGAGATCAAGTTGACTTTCCAGGACTTACCCTAGATGTCGCATTTTGACCAGTTTTATCCCTTGCAATCAGTTGCATCCCATTAGCAGGGGGCTGCTCCCAGTACTATTCCAGTTTTTCTTAGGGGGGGGTATGAACAACCAGACAACCAACCAACCAACTGGACATCCAACCGACCAACCAATGACCCAATAGGCTTAATCTATTAACCAACTTACTTACTAACCAACAAACTAACCAACCAGACAACCACCAGACCACCCAATAGGTTAAAACTAACCAACCAACTAACTAATTAATCAACCAACTAACCAACACTCCATCCTACGAACCAAACAACCAACGAACTAGACAACAAACGAACCAGACGACCAAGATCATGGATCTAGTGCTTAGTATTGTATTGTATTGTATTGTATTGTATTGTATTGTATAGTTTTGTATTGTTTTGTATTGTATTGTTTTGTTTTATATTGAATGTTATTCCATTGACCAATACTTACTCAGTATAAATGATTCAATTTTAAAGTTGACTTCAAGTACTACTCCAGATCTAAATTTTGAAGGGCTGAAGTCTTGTGTTCATTTTTGCTACAGTTGTAGATTGAAGGGTCTTTTCTTTTGGGTTTTCATATTAATATTTTGGGCTTAGTTTCGGGGTTTTCTTTCTTTTTAATTGAATCATCGCTGATCTTTTCCTTAAATGTACTTTCAGGTGCAGTCTTCTTGCCTTTGAGAGAACAAAAAGAACCACAAAGGGAAAACCACAGAGAATCTACAATTTGTGCTACCTATCTGCAGCATTTGTATCTACATACCTCTTGCCTTGGAGAGAACAAAATGAAACACAAAAGGAAAACCACAGAGAATCTACAACTTGTGCTATCTATCTGTAGCATTTATATCTACATACCATCTTGTTAAAGGTACTGTAACGTATAATCAGTTCTATCATTTGATGATTTTGCTCTCTGGTTCAGTACGGTTATTCCACAACGACACATTTTTCAATTGTTGGGATTCTAATCCCATTGTTGGCACATGTATGTTTGGCAAACATTTTTTCAAAGAAATGCACTAAATGATGACTGCCTTGATTTCACTTAATGTACAAATGTACCATGAAGCCATGTTTCATTATTTTCACATGTGGTCTGTGATAGTTGCCTGAATCATTCCTACTTCACATTGGGCCAAGTCAAGATGGCAACTTCTTTGAAAAACGAAACAACACATTAAAATTTATTCTTAAAGAATATACATATACTCCACTATTCCATTCTTCCTACAGAGTTACATCTGCTTATGCAGTTAGTTGACTTGATGATATAAATCTTGAGCCAGGAGGGGTACAAGGCGATGACGGATTTACTAGAGTCAATGAAAGGAATGTCTTGGCATTCCCTCCTCCGCTTGTATTGGAAGTGACTCGACCAAGTTGCATCCTTGTATTTTTCATTTTCTTATCTTGTATCTTTCAGGTACAACTATGAGAGAGATGCAGCGAACACACCAAGTTAGGGCGACAGCTTGATCAGTCTTTCGACAACTTTGAGCCATCAGGTCCAGTCCATGTAAACAGTAACATGGGCGAGAGGTGTTCGTGTTCCTGTCACCAAAGCACCAAAGTAAGTACATTTCTTTTTATTCAGTTATTAAATCTGTTCAGTTCCTCTTGTTTCAGGTTCACTTTCAGCTTGGAGATTAGGAGCCCGATGACCAACGACACAACGGAGACAACAGCTGCATGCCAACTAGGACTACAACCGACGTTCCTGCTACCTAAGTTAAGTATTCCTTCCTGGTTTTGCCTCCAATTTTGATATTTACTGGAGGACTTTTGTTGGCCAGCCCATATTTTTGGTGGAGGAACGTGGACTCTAAGGTAAAGTGGGAGGGGGGTGGTTGGGTTTCTGGGGGGATGGAGTTCATGTTTCAAAATCAGAAATATGGAAGTCTACTGGTTTGTATCAAATTGGGAGAAATAAATTTTAACTTGTGTAATATTCTGTAAATTTTTAGTTGTGTAGATTTAAGTAGTCTAAAGTATAATGTAAAGTTTTATTTAAAGTTTTATGTAAAAAAACAACTACTACAACATGTTTTTATCTATTTGTAGCACAGATGGTGAAGTCCCTGTGAAAAGACGGTCCTATTGAAATCACAATTTTCTCCACGAGGGGACTAGGTCGAGTTTCCAGGACTTACCGTAGATGTCGCATTTTGACCAGTTTTATCTCTTGCAATCAGTTGCATCCCATTAGCAGGCGGCTACTCCCAGTACTATTCCAGTTTTCCTGCGAAAATACGGTCCTGGTGAAATCACATTTTTCTCCACGAGGAGATCAGGTTGACTTTCCAGGACTTACCGTAGATGTCGCATTTTGACCAGTTTTATCCCTTGCAATCAGTTGCATCCCATTAGCAAGGGGCTGCTCCCAGTACTATTCCAGTTTTTCTTAAGGGGGGTATGAACAACCAGACAACCAACCAACCAACTGGACATCCAACCGACCAACCAATGACCCAATAGGCTTAATCTATTAACCAACTTACTAACCAACAAACTAACCAACCAGACAACCACCAGACCACCCAATAGGTTAAAACTAACCAACCAACTAACTAATTAATCAACCAACTAACCAACACTCCATCCTACGAACCAAACAACCAACGAACCAGACAACAAACGAACCAGACGACCAAGATCATGGATCTAGTGCTTAGTATTGTATAGTATTGTATTGTATTGTATTGTATAGTTTTGTATTGTTTTGTATTGTATTGTTTTGTTTTATATTGAATGTTATTCCATTGACCAATACTTACTCAGTAATGATTCAATTTTAAAGTTGACTTCAAGTACTACTCCAGATCTAAATTTTGAAGGGCTGAAGTCTTGTGTTCATTTTTGCTACAGTTGTAGATTGAAGGGTCTTTTCTTTTGGGTTTTCATGTTAAAATTTTGGGCTTAGTTTCGGGGTTTTCTTTCTTTTTAATTGAATCATCGCTGATCTTTTCCTTAAATGTACTTTCAGGTGCAGTCTTCTTGCCTTGGAGAGAACAAAAATAACCACAAAGGGAAAACCACAGAGAATCTACAATTTGTGCTATCTATCTGCAGCATTTGTATCTACATACCTCTTGCCTTGGAGAGAACAAAATGAAACACAAAAGGAAAACCACAGAGAATCTACAACTTGTGCTATCTATCTGCAGCATTTATATCTACATACCATCTTGTTAAAGGTACTGTAACGCATAATCAGTTCTATCATTTGATGATTTTGCTCTCTGGTTCAGTACGGTTATTCCACAACGACACATTTTTCAATTGTTGGGATTCTAATCCCATTGTTGGCACATGTATGTTTGGCAAACATTTTTTCAAAGAAATGCACTAAATGATGACTGCCTTTATTTCACTTAATGTACAAATGTACCATGAAGCCATGTTTCATTATTTTCACATGTGGTCTGTGATAGTTGCCTAAATCATTCCTACTTCACATTGGGCCAAGTCAAGATGGCAACTTCTTTGAAAAACGAAACAACACATTTAAATTTATTCTTAAAGAATATACATATACTCCACTATTCCATTCTTCCTACAGAGTTACATCTGCTTATGCAGTTAGTTGACTTGATAATATAAATCTTGAGCCAGGAGGATACAAGGCGATGACAGATTTACTAGAGTCAATGAAAGGAATGTCTTGGCATTCCCTCCTCCGCTTGTATTGGAAGTGACTCGACCAAGTTGCATCCTTGTATTTTTCATTTTCTTATCTTGTATCTTTCAGGTACAACTATGAGAGAGATGCAGCGAACACACCAAGTTAGGGCGACAGCTTGATCAGTCTTTCGACAACTTTGAGCCATCAGGTCCAGTCCACGTAAACAGTAACATGGGCGAGAGGTGTTCGTGTTCCTGTCACCAAAGCACCAAAGTAAGTACATTTCTTTTTATTCAGTTATTAAATCTGTTCAGTTCCTCTTGTTTCAGGTTCACTTTCAGCTTGGAGATTAGGAGCCCGATGACCAACGACACAACGAAGACAACAGCTGCGTGCCAACAGCTTCGTGCCAACAGCTGCGTGCCAACAGCTGCGTGCCAACTAGGACTACAACAGACGTTCCTGCTACCTAAGTTAAGTATTCCTTTCTGGTTTTGCCTCCCAGTTTGATATTTCCTGGTGGACTTTTGTTGGCCAGCCCATATTTTTGGTGGAGGAACTTGGACTCTAAGGTAAAGTGGGAGGGGGGTGGTTGGGTTTCTGGGGGATAGAGTTAATGTTTCAAAATCAGAAATATGGAAGTCTACGGGTTTATATCAAATTGGGAGAAATAAATTTTAACTTTTGTAATATTCTGTAAATTTTTAGTTGTGTAAAGTATAATGTAAAGTTTTATGTAACGTTTTATGTAAAATAACAACTACAACATGTTTTTATCTATTTGTAGCACAGATGGTGAAGTCCCTGCGAAAAGACAGTCCTATTGAAATCACAATTTTCTCCACGAGGGGACTAGGTCGAGTTTCCAGGACTTGCTGTAGATGTCGCATTTTGACCAGTTTTATCTCTTGCAATCAGTTGCATCCCATCACCAGGGGGCTGCTCCCAGTACTATTCCAGTTTTTCTTAGGGCGGGGGGGGGGGGGTATGAACAACCAGACAACCAACCGACCAACCGGACATCCAACCCATGACCCAATAGGCTTAACCTATTAACCAACTTACTAACCAACAAACTAACTAACCAGACAACCACCAGACCACCCAATAGGTTAAAACTAATCAACCAACTAACTAATTAATCAACCAACTAACCAACACTCCATCCAACGAACCAGACAACCAACGAACCAGATGACCAAGATCATGGATCTAGTGCTTAGTATTGTATTGTATTGTATAGTTTTGTATTGTTTTGTATTGTATTGTATTGTTTTGTTTTATATTGTATTTTATTTCGTTGACCAAAACTTACTCAGTAATGATTCAATTTTAAAGTTGACTTCAAGTACTACTCCAGATCTAAATTTTGAAGGTCTGAAGTCTTTTGTTCATTTTAGCTACAGTTGTAGATTGAAGGGTCTTTTCTTTTTGGTTTTCATGTTAAAATTGTGGGCTTAGTTTCGGGGTTTTCTTTCTTTTTAATTGAACCATCACTGATCTTTTCCTTAAATGTACTTTCAGGTGCAGTCTTCTTGCCTTGGAGAGAACAAAAAGAACCACAAAGGGAAAACCACAGAGAAT
Source organism: Owenia fusiformis (assembly GCA_903813345.2). Lineage (NCBI taxonomy): Eukaryota > Metazoa > Annelida > Polychaeta > Sabellida > Oweniidae > Owenia > Owenia fusiformis. The sequence goes on along the minus strand of CAIIXF020000002.1, from coordinate 14,243,133 downwards.
CTACAATTTATGCTACCTATCTGCAGCATTTGTATCTACATACCTCTTGCCTTGGAGAGAACATAATGAAACACAAAAGGAAAACCACAGAGAATCTACAATTCGTGCTACCTATCTGCAGCATTTATATCTACATACCATCGTGTTAAAGGTACTGTAACACATAATCAGTTCTATCATTTGATGATTTTGCTCTCTGGTTCATTACTGTTATTCCACAATGACACATTTTCAAATTGTTGAGATTCTAATTCCATTGTTATAAAAAACTACAGCCCCTTACAAAACATGCCCTAAATGCCCACCTCTCCTCTCCATGCACTATTCAATCCCGAATACGGTGAACAAAGTTGTTCTACACACATTTCCTTTTGAATTGGCAAGTTCATTCCAAAAACAGCTGCTAATGGTACCTACATCCTCTTGATGAAGTGTTATAGCATCCATTGCATTCTGAACAATGCACTGCCTGTGTGGCAATGAACAAACATGGAAGCATTGATACTTTGATAAATTCAAATTTAAAGTCTTGGGAGGTCATTTAGCACCAGAAATGACATTTAAGGAGATTGGCAATGGTTTCAACAAGTCAAAACACCCCAACACTGCAAATGATATGCTGAAATTGTTATGCTTTTGTGGTCAACTTATCAGATGCAGAACGCATAACAAATGAGGAGCTCATTTGCCCGATCTAAACCCTACAGATTTTTATCTCGGTAAGTCAAGCTATGTGGTTGATCGAAGCATCCTATAGCTTCCATATTAAACGCATCTACCAAATTGAACATAAAGCTGTCAGCATTAAAATTAAAAGGTGATGTAAGGTCACGCCACTGTGTTAAATAATCCTAGCCAGCCGAAATTTGATACCTTTTTAATTTTTTTAATTGCTTCTAGCACAAGATAACTTCGAACATGCGAATTGGGGATTTCTCAAAGCCAATGTGTATACTGACAGGCCCCTAACAATCTTAAGAGGGCAACAACTATCCCAATTTCTACCATACACATTGATGTGAATAGGTCAGCGCCATGAACAACTTTTGTGTCATTTGTGCATAGAGAATTAGAAGGGAAGTGCCCACTTTGAGCATGTTTTGTAAGGTTTGAATTTTTGACACAATTGACAGTTCAAAAATAAAATTCACATTAAATGAACTAAATAATTTTAGAATTTCAAAGCTAAATATACAAAATTGACTGAATTATTCAATTTTCTTACGGCCCTGCTTTTTGGACACCCTGTAGGTCTTACTTAAGGTTTAATATCCTGTTTAAGGACCCCTTTTATAATTATTGAAAATGGATCATCTCCATGTAAAGTCAATGGTGCCCAAGCTGAAATTCTCATGTTCCCAGAAGAACTTCAGTTGATCGAGTCTAAACAAGTAGATTCACGTGGGAGAGAAATGCTAGAATCTATTTCCAGTAGAGCCAAGTAGTAATGAGGGGTTCTTAAACAGGACATTGGGCAAGCTTCTTTAGTTGTGTTGGTGTTATAGGATAAATTAAGCCTATACGTGTTATAATTCGCAAAACCATGATCTATCGTGAAAAGAAATAATGTCTAACATCCCCTTCTCCCTCCCCTTCAATCGAGAACCAACATCACAATCCAATACCAAAACACCAAGGGGCATTTCATGTTCATTTATACAAAAGTATTACATATTGAAGAACGAATTGAAAATATCTCATTAGATGAAAAATAGTTGTAGGTACTACTGTAGTACTCATAAAAGATGGAGCATTCAAAAATTAAATCATTGATGATTGTTTTTCCTTTTTATTTTCAGGCTCACCCCTCTTACCTTGGACTTAAGAACATTTGTGCTACATGTCTGCAGCATCTACATTCATATACTATCTTGCCATGCACTGCTTCAATTGACAAAAAGATGATCGTGTGCATGCAGACTATCTAGTCTATAGAATTTAATTCGTGTATCAATATTCGACATGCTAAATCCAATCAATGTATCCGGCCAATATATCTTACACATTGACCTCTGTAGCAGACGGCATAAATCATCCACGTGATTGATATAGGACTTGATACATAGGACTTGTTACATCATATTCATGCTTGTTTTGGAATTAAAATGTATGACTATATGTGTATTACTGTGTTCATAAATTTTATTTAATGCTATAGCCTTCTTGTGTGCTCTCCTTCCTAAATGTTTCGATGTGAGTGTACAAATGCAACAATTGATGAATATGTGCAAAACCTATATTGATTATTGAATCAAAATGGACACTAAATAGATGTATTCCTTAAATCATAGATGAATAAAATGAGTAATTCTAAATCTAGCGCGTTTATTTAAAATCAATTAAATGAGTAATAAATCACATGCCAAACCCACAATCCGATAGTATTTGAAAATGGTATGAATGATGAATTTCACTTAAGATTATATTATTGTTTATTATATATTTGTTATATTTTCTTCAAAAAATATGCAAAACTGAACCGATGTTTAAACGAAATGAGTAATTTTTTAAAATATGTTCTGCAACAAAACACCAGCAGCTTTAAAACTTTAAAATGCTTAAAATCCATTCCGTTATCAATTTGTATCAATTATGGACACTGGCCTATACCAACAAGAACCAAGGTTGTAAAATGTACAGAGTGTCCAATAAATATGTACTTCCCCCTCAACCTAAACAACGGACAAAATGTTGCATAACTTTTTTGTCTGTATGATGTCTGAATTGTTCTTTAGCACCTAAAAACTTTCAGATGACTAGCTCAATGTTGTGCACGTTTATGCACAGACGTCTATACTCTTGAAATCAAGGGGGGAATATATATACACCCTGTAGATGTAGCATCCTCGATAGAATATTAAAACTGGTTAATAAACCAAAGTTTGGCAATATTACCTAAAACAGGTTTTTAACGCACTGGATGTAATGGGAGGGATAGAACATGAATTTTATTCCGAGAAAAAATATGATATCGGCCAAGGAAATTATTCTATTGACCGAGGGCGATAGAACAACCCAAACACCAGTGGACGGATTTGGTTCAAACATTATAAATTGATACATAGGGACAAATATTACTTGGACAATTCATTCAGGTTTTCATACGCTGATCGTGGAATGCCACCCAGTGACCACCAACTGCCAAGCACCAACCACCAAACCCAATCCACAATAACTTGGACAATATAACAATATGTACAAACTGTACAAAGAATAATTTTAAAGTACTATAATAAACACAATCCAATATACAGCACAAAGAGATATACAGCAACCCGTGACAGCAACCTAGTGATAAACCAGCACAGAGAGACTATTAGGTGACATAAAAGCACCATAAAGGATACCAACAACAATAACAATATTTGTAACAACCATCGCGATAGCTGCGCCCCCTTTGTCTTTAGTGGCAACAACGGTGAAAACAACGGTTATCTTTTAAAAATCTAAACAATTGCGAATTTGAATTCAGATTGATTGTGCAATCGTATACTAACACGAAAGCCAGAATCTTATATGATGATTTTTACTCACGCGAAATAACTATTACAGAACTGTGGGCAAAAAAAATGTTCCTCACTCTGGTTCATGATCTACATTGATGAACTTATTCAGGAATTACTTGTTACTTGTTGTATACTCGTCGCTGATGATACTATAGTCATAGCATCAACTCCAAACGATTTGCAAAAACAACTTGACATTATTTATAAGAATAGATGTCGTTGGCGCCTAGTGTACCATGCTGGTCATCCCATTGACAAATGTAAGAGTTCAACCCTGGGTTTTGACAAACGAATGTCTAAGGTGTCAATCGCCACATTTCGTTGCTATCTTGGAGATGAACCCCTACCGACTAGGTCCCAGCAAACTTATGTTGGTAATCTTAAAGATACTAAAACACATTTTAGTTCTAAAACAGCAACAACCGACACTTGTCAAAAATCAAAACGCATATTCAATTCCCTTTGTTTTATTAGTATGTACCGTAATACAACGGTACGGTACAACGGCATCGTTGCCAAAATAATACAGGGAATTGACAGTGGGACCCCAAGTTCTATTGCTGTTAGTACACTAGGTCTACTCTCTATATTGAAAATTATATTATTAAAATGAAGTTCCCTTTTCTCGGTTCATTACTTATAGCGGACCAACATAGTATTCAAAAACAAGTCCTACTAATGCCTTGATCACATTTGCTCCGATTTTTACTACGGCGCCCGACCGATTGAGTATTTTGTTCAAAATTGAATACAATATTGAAGAGAACACTCAATCGGCCGGGCGCCGGCCGATGGATCGGGGCATATGTGACCAAGGCATTACTAGAATTTCTAGCATGATTATCAGAAACTCATTAAGGTAGTGCTAAAGTTAATCAAAAGTACAAAAAGTGAGAGCCATATTTTTTGATAAAGTCACAAGATTTTGTGTATCTGTTTTCCTTATACGTGAATGCATTTATAGTCAAAACAGAAATGTTTGTGACTAAGCAATCAAATGATCATATTGAAACAGTTTATGTAAAAATAGAAACATTTATATTTATTCTAACTTTTGTTTATTTTAGTTTGTTTTGTAGTTTAGCTATCATATCTGTGTCCTCTTATATTTTGATACTTCTCTGCCATGTTATTTTTGGAAAAATTAACATGGCTGAAACTCCCTAAATTACAAAAGGCTACAGCTTTGCTGCACATTATACATTACTATCTGAAATATACAAAAGCACTTCACTGTCTCCATGCTAGCTTTAGGGACCCATGCACCTCCGATTCACAGTTATAAAAAATGCGTTTAAATGCGAAGTTTTCTTTGACTTGTCACTTTAGTCAGGAAATACACAAAATCTTGTGACTTATCCACAGATAATCATGATCTGATTCTATCAAACCATTGTCCAATATTTATGGAATTTTGCATCGAACAAAATTTAAAAAAGTATAGCAGTAGTATATGATGGGTAAAAGAAAACCGCTCATCCACAATTGTGGAGAATTTTCGGCTTTTCTCGTAGAATTACGGAAAATACCGAGCAGTAACCAGTGCCTAAATGTACGGTTTGACTGTACCGAAGGTACAGGCTGGTAGGTACTCCCGTTACGAGATGACTGAGAGTGCGCTATCTATGGAATCTGCAGTGCCCCCCTCCCATGTCACGTGAAAAGGGTGCATCTAGGAGTTTAGCTGTAGTACGTTTTCAAAAAGGAACGAAGGCTGACGTCATGGGATCGGCTTATCGTTTTAGGTAAACTCATTAGCCCAGTTTCGTTTAATACCCTAAAGGTGTTTAGAGCTAAATCCCAAATGAAGCATCAAAAAGAGAGGCTGAAGAAAAATATCCCTAACGAACTAAAAGAGTGTTCAAGCTCAGGCAACCCAGTAAAGATGCTGGTCCAAAAGCTGTGTTCAAGAAGAAAAACATTTAGAAATCCAGATTGGACCAGTACAGACCACCTGGTATCCCAGCAAAAGGAAGGAAAATTAATATGGACTGATAATTTGAATTGTCTATCAACTTTTAACATGGAAATAAAGCACTGACAGACACATATTTATCTGATTTTGTTATTTAAATTGTTGAAACACTCGGATGATCTTAAACAGCTTTCAGTTAGAGATACAAGTTTAAAACCCTACCATATGACAAAGGACACTATTCAAGCAGAAAACACATTTCACACTTTCATTGATCATTTTGAAGCATTTTTAACTGTTCAACAGTTCAGGGGTATGTTACCTACACCAACAGTTAGAGGGGGCCTCTTATATGGAAGGAAGTTGCCCCCTGTGACCAGGAATCTGATAACCCCTTCATCAAATATCTTTAAAAATCAAAAGAAATAGAGGTTATTTAATGGGAGGGATGGAATATGGATTTTATTCCGAGGGAAAATATGATATTGGCCAAGGAAAATATCATATTGACCGAGGGCGATAGCCCGAGTGTCAATATGATATTTTCTGAGGCCAATATCATATTTTCTCAAGGAATAAATCCATATTCCATCACGACCATCAATAACCTATTTATTTCATAATAATGATTATGATAATAATGAGGATATAATATGATATAATCATGATAATAATTTCAATAATTTCAATTTTCCAAACGATTTTTTTACTTCCTGTAGAGATGTGCTAGACGAAAAGCGTAAAACTCAAGAGAAATTACCGGGAATATTTCTGATACGGGATCTGATACGGGATTTTTGCTGATACGGGATCCAATACGGGATCTGATACGGGATTTTGGCTGATACGGGATCTGATACGGGATTTTTCAAATAACACTTTTATTCCCTGTTATTTTCCCAGGGAAAACATGTTATTATGGAATAAAATCCAATATTCAATGTTTTGAGCCATATATCATTAGAATTGGTCCATGATTTATGAAGATATTGACATTTCAAGATCATATAGGGGTATGTTCATTGTTCATGATTTCACTGGAAAATGTTTTCGTCTGTGGAAGCTTAGCACATCTCTTTGGATCACAATAACTTTGCAACTAACAAATGTACGGTGCTTGTTTTAAGCCATAATGTGCAGGATTGAACAAATTGAACAAATTCAGAAAATATTAGTTCTTTAAGACTGCAGCTTAAAAAATTCTCAGGGGAAAGGTATTAAAGGGTTGAAGAATCGCGGATATTGAAAATCACAACTTGTCCATTTTCAGTAATGTTTGGTTAGGGCTTAAAATTTCTGCAAATTTCAAGACTAAGAAAAATGTATGGCACCATCATAAATTTTAGACCTTCCTCTACAACATGTGAAAATAAAAAAGAATTCCTGCAAGTAATAAGGGAAATATGGCCAGTTGCAGGGGTTCACTTTTTGGACCACCCTGTATAACAGATTTATTTATTTTGTTAACTAGTTCACGTACATCATATTTCTTTTCAATTATTTGATTTATTAAATATTAATGCTATACATTGTCCGCATCCTGATTCATCTTCACTAGTAGTGTTTGTACCATCATCCGATTGTTGTTCATCACTTGATTCTTCACTCGTAGATGCATCATCCGTGAATAATTCTCCAGCCAAATATGAATATTTGTTAAGTGTTTTCTTGACTGCTCTGGATTGAGTCATACCTTTCGCCAATAGTGCCTCTACTTCCTCCATGATATCACGATGAACTTCAATGTGGCGGAATCCCAGTATATTTGTCAGAAGTTCTCCATAGTTTTTCAAGAATCGCTGTCTGGCACCAAAATCAGATTTCTGTCTAGCTTTCTCTATAGCTGTTTTGTTTGACATTCCTCTTTCTCTATACTTCTCCATCAGAACATCCAAATCATCCTGTATCTCATCAATGACCTTATCTTTAATACGATTCAAAGTTGCATTCTCTCTCAGATCTTCAGTATGGAAATCCCCGCTTGTACCATCGTTTTCATCAGTTTCCCTCAATTCGGGGCAATGTCTCCTGTGCTCCCTTACGTCGATTGGCGACAGCATCACTACACCGCAATCAGTACAATGAGGAATAGAATTTGTCACAGGTTTGCTGGGTTGGTTGTTCAACGTGTAGCTCATACCTGGATTCATTGGTTGATACATGGATTCACATGGCATTGCATACTCGAATCCATGTTTAATTTTGCATCGATGGGTGTAGTTCTGTAGTTTGCCTGGTTGATATCATCATATGGTTCTTGATTAGGCTTCACGACTCTACTTATATCCATACTGCTGCAGGGGATTGGCATTTGGTTACTGACTTGTGATCGGTCCTCTTTTCCATGTTAATAAAATACCGAAGACATGCTTATGGGTCGCTCCTTATCAGCTGCTGCAACATCGTATAATCTCAAATGTTCGGGAGTTTCTTGCTTCAAATCAACCAGTAGATGCCCGTAGGGCTGCTGGGTAGCCTTTTCATAAGCGTCCAATAATTTCTTTGATTATCCAGGATACATCTGATTGGCTAATACAGCCACCTGTTGGCGATCCCTAGGATTTTTATACAACACTATATAGTGACAGTTTAGACTCATAGTTCTGCTTTCACGACCATGATGAAATAGATTCTGCATGAGACAGATGTCACTCAAATTCCTGTGGTGGGACCCCTTAGTGTACAGCTCAGAAATCCTCTTATCTTTGGTCATATCAGCCATCAGATCGTCGAAAATGAGTAGATTTCTTACATTGACATCTAGAAATCTTTTGTCACTGCATAACTCTGGAATTCCCATCATGAATTCTATATTTGGAAAGCGTGTCTTTATCTCGATATCCATTGGCTGCCATTGACCACAAAGCACCAGATTATACGTTGCGGTGGAGGGGTTATCCCTTCATTGACACGTTCTATAATATTTTTGACATTCGTGGACTTGCCCGAACCTGTTGGACCTACCACCATCATCGTGAAGGGATGGTGAAGCATCTTTGTCCTATCACTCATGTAAGTATGATCTGCCAAGTTTCCTGAAGAATAATGTCCAGCGTCATAGTGTTCTTCAGGGGGCACAAATATTTGTTTATGCGTAGCATGTTCTATTCTTTTGTGACGATAAAGACTACTCGTATGATTAAATGATCGTCCACATTCGCAGGAGCATATGGCACTTTTAGGCATGTTGTTTCGTCGGTCGCATTTGGTTCACTGTTGTTTCTGATGCAGGATATGTAATAAATACTATCTGATGTTTACTATTTATGATAATTAACATGGGCCATGTAGCATAGCGTGTAGAATTATAGCAAAACATTTAGCATAGCATGTAGCATAGCATGCGGCATATCATGTTGCATAGTAGCATATTATGTAGCATAACATGTAGCATGGTAGCATAACATATACCATAGCATGTAGCATAGTAGCATTATAACCTGTAGCATAGCATGTAGCATAGTAGCATGACATGTAGCATGGTACCATAGTATGAAGCATAGTAGCATAACATGTAGCATAGCATATAGCAAGATATCTTGGTTAGGAACAAGGGCATATAAAGGAATTGCAAACTGGTCATAGGTGCAAAGGAGAAAAGGGGCACATAAAGGACTTGCACCCTGGATAAGGAACAGGGGCGAGATGCACCTTGGTTAAGGAACAAGGGCATATAAGGAGTTGCACCTTGGTTAAGGAACAAGGGCATATAGAGGAGTTGCACCCTGGTTAGGAACAGGGGCACACAGAGACATTGCATCTATGATCAAGGAATATAAGGGCTTTTGCAACCATTGAGTAGGACCGTTGCACCCGATTGCAACTTGGATCAGGGAATTTAAGGATACTTGCATCAGGCTGCACCCATATAGGACGTTTGGAGAATTAAGGATGCAACCGGTGGCACATTAATAAACTTGATTAGTAGATAGTTGGGTCCCGTGGCCAGGAGCGCCATTTTATTTCAGGACAGACAACAGAATACAAAGGGCAGCACCCCACAACTGCTGAAGAAGACATACACAGAGATATCTAGTGTTATAGTGATTGTTTAATATGAGTTTATGATTACTTTATACAGTTTTATTATGTAGGGGGTCTTAGTTTTATAACAGGGTCTTAGTTTTATTACGTAGGGGGTCTTAGTTTTATAACAGGGTCTTAGTTTTATTACGTGGGAGGTCTTAGTTTTATGACAGGGTCTTAGTTTTATAACGTGGGGGGTCTTAGTTTTATAACAGGGTCTTAGTTTTATTACGTGGGGGGGGGTCTTAGTTTTATAACAGGGTCTTAGTTGTATTACGTGGGGGGTCTTAGTTTTATAACAGGGACTTAGTTTTATTACGTGGGGGGGGGTCTTAGTTTTATAACAGGGTCTTAGTTTTATAATAGGGTCTTAGTTTTATTACGTAGGGGGTCTTAGTTTTATAACAGGGTCTTAGTTTTATTACGTGGGAGGTCTTAGTTTTATAACAGGGTCTTAGTTTTATAACGTGGGGGGTCTTAGTTTTATAACAGGGTCTTAGTTTTATTACGTGGGGGGTCTTAGTTTTATAACAGGGTCTTAGTTTTATTACGTGGGGGGTCTTAGTTTTATAACGTGGGGGGTCTTAGTTTTATAACAGGGTCTTAGTTTTTATCGTGGGGGGGATCTTAGTTTTATAACAGGGTCTTAGTTTTATAACGTGGGGGGTCTTAGTTTTATAACGTGGGGGGTCTTAGTTTTATTACGTGGGGGGTCTTAGTTTTATAACAGGGTCTTAGTTTTATTACGTAGGGGGTCTTAGTTTTATAACAGGGTCTTAGTTTTATAACGTGGGGGGGTCTTAGTTTTATAATAGGGTCTTAGTTTTATTACGTAGGGGGTCTTAGTTTTATAACAGGGTCTTAGTTTTATTACGTGGGAGGTCTTAGTTTTATAACAGGGTCTTAGTTTTATAACGTGGGGGGTCTTAGTTTTATAACAGGGTCTTAGTTTTATTACGTGGGGGGTCTTAGTTTTATAACAGGGTCTTAGTTTTATTACGTGGGGGGTCTTAGTTTTATAACGTGGGGGGTCTTAGTTTTATAACAGGGTCTTAGTTTTTATCGTGGGGGGGATCTTAGTTTTATAACAGGGTCTTAGTTTTATTACGTGGGGGTCTTAGTTTTATTACGTGGGGGGTCTTAGTTTTATAACAGGGTCTTAGTTTTATTACGTAGGGGGTCTTAGTTTTATAACAGGGTCTTCGTTTTATTACATGGGGGGTCTTAGTTTTATAATAGGGTCTTAGTTTTATAACGTGGGGGGTCTTAGTTTTATAACGTGGGGGGTCTTAGTTTTATAACGTGGGGGGTCTTAGTTTTATTACGTGGGGGGTCTTAGTTTTATAACAGGGTCTTAGTTTTATTACGTAGGGGGTCTTAGTTTTATAACAGGGTCTTAGTTTTATAACGTGGGGGGGTCTTAGTTTTGTAACAGGGTCTTAGTTTTATTACGTGGGAGGTCTTAGCTTTATAACAGGGTCTTAGTTTTATAACGTGGGGGGTCTTAGTTTTATAACAGGGTCTTAGTTTTATTACGTGGGGGGTCTTAGTTTTATAACAGGGTTTTTGTTTTATTACGTGGGCGGTCTTAGTTTTATAACAGGGTCTTAGTTTTATTACGTGGGGGGTCTTAGTTTTATAACAGGGTCTTAGTTTTATAACGTGGGGGGGGTCTTATTTTTATAAGAGGGTCTTAGTTTTATAACGTGGGGGGTCTTAGTTTTATAACAGGGTCTTAGTTTTTATCGTGGGGGGATCTTAGTTTTATAACAGGGTCTTAGTTTTATTACGTGGGGGTCTTAGTTTTATTACGTGGGGGTCTTAGTTTTATAACAGGGTCTTAGTTTTATTACGTGGGGGGTCTTAGTTTTATGACAGGGTCTTAGTTTTATTACGTGGGGGTCTTAGTTTTGTAGGTCTTAGGTCTTAGTTTTGTAGACACCCTGCTGTATATAGTGACTTTAGAGACATTCAAGTGATATCAACCTTTATCTTTTGCTGGAACTTATCAAAGTGATATCATCTTTTGATCTTACTTTCTTATAGTAACTTTAGAGACATTCAAGTGAGGGAGTTTAAGATTAGCGTAAATAGGAGGTTAAGCTACACGTATAAATGCAAACCGTGAACCTGAACGCGTAAGTCCACGCTCAAGTACACGTTAAAGATAATAGAGAGGTTAAGCTACACGTATTTAACAAAACTTGAACGTGAACTTCAATGCGCGCGCAGATAAATGACGTCAGATTTGTTTATTTCCTGCGGGCCAGCGTGAAGTTTACGGGTTTTTACATGAGATTATCATATTCGTACAATTTACAGACGCGTATTCAACAAAGCATGAACGTGTACTTCTATGCGCGCGCAGGGAAATGACGTCAGATTAGTCTACTTTCTACAGGTAAGCGTGAAAGTTACAGGTTTTTACGTGTAGATGAGTGATTACACGTCCCTCATTACATGATTGATTTTAGCTATGTTCTAGGATGGCCGTGGAGCCCATATTTGATACAGGCAATCTTACTTGTTATATTGGTAAACCCCAATCCTTATAATTGGAAATAAGAATACATTTTAATGGGTAAATGACAACTTCAAATGTGATCGTTTGTTCCAATTTAAATTGGCAAGACCAATTTGATGCCCGGGGCTTAGTACAATATGTATACTAAACGAAATGAAATGACAACCAGGGCAAGAAAGTATTTAGTGCGCCCTCCATTATGATCTCCCCATGAACAAAAATAAATTCATCTGATTTTTCAAAATAAATATACTGCTTTTATTATTACATTAATATGTACACTAGTATCTTGTTGACCTATATTCAGCACTGAATGGGCCACTCATTAGGGCCAATATTCAATCATAAAGTGTACAGGGGTAGAGATGCCAAACCATGAAGTCTTTTCGTGTCTGTCAAAATCCATTTGCATCCTACACATCCCTACATCTTATCCAAATATGTTATTAATTAATGAAACATAACAGTATAATTTTTGTATTTACAGAGTTGTATGGGATTTCATAAGTGTAAAAGTTGCTTTTGAAGCATTTTTCTATAGCCATTTTGTAGGAAAAAAATGATGAAAAACGTATTATCTTTTAATTTGAAGTTTGACCTGAATCGATTGCAAACTTTATATTAAAGCACATCTGATGTGATATACCATTTGTGTCATATTGTGAAATTATTTAATTTGCAATCGATTCAGGTCATAGTGTATTTTAGGTATTTTTGTGAAAATCAATAGAAACCAATGGCCTCCATCGGAATCTGATGGTATCCACATGTTAGGTCAATAGAACACATCCAATGTCAAGTCAATATACCCTTGCTGAACTTAATGACCTCAACCTCAGCCAATGTGGGTTCAAACGCTTAAATATTTTCCAAAGTATTATGTGACATTGTATTCTTAATGTTACAGTTAAAAATGATTCATTTTGTTCATGGGGAATCCATAATTGAAAGTGCACTAGACTCTTTAATTGTGGTTGAATTTGAAATAAAGCAAAAATAAAAAACAAAATGTTTTATTGCGACTAGATTCGAACCCAGGCCTAACGGACATACGTGAAGTGCTATGCCGAAGTGCTATCCATTACACCATAGAGACATGACCTTCAGACACAGTCACCACATAAATATAGCTCCACGTCCACTGACATGGTTTCAGACGTGTAGCTTAACTGAAAATTTTCTTAAACGTGTACTTGAGCGTGGACTTACGCGTTCAGGTTCACGGTTTGCATTTATACGTGTAGCTTAACCTCTCTAGTTTTCAGTTAAGCTACACGTCTGAAACCATGTCAGTGGACGTGGAGCTATATTTATGTGGCGACTGGGTCTAAAGGTCATGTCTCTATGGTGTAATGGATAGCACTTCGGCAATCAAGCACTTCACGTATGTCCGTTAGGCCTGGGTTCGAATCTTGTCGCAATAAAACATTTTGCTTTTTATTTTTTATTTATTTCATATTCAACCACAATTGAAGGGTCTAGTGCACTTTCCATTATGATTTCCCCATGAACAAAATGAATCATTTTTAACTGTATATCATAAAGAATACAATGTCACATAATACTTTGAAAAATATTTAAGCGTTTAGACCCACATTGGCTGAGGTTGAGGTCATTAAGTTCTGCAAGGGTATATTGACTTGACATCGGATGTGTTCTATTGACTTAACATGTGGATACCATCAGATTCCGATGGAGGCCATTGGTTTCTATTGATTTTCCCAAAAACTACGCTATGACCTGAATTGATTGCAAATTAAATAATTTCACAATATGACACAAATGGTATATCACATCAGATGTGCAAATATAAAGTTTGCAATCTATTCAGGTCAAACTTCAAATTAAAAGATAATACATTTTTCATCATTTTCATCATTTTTTCCTACAAAATGGCTATAGAAAAATGCTTCAAAAGCAACTTTTACACTTACGAAATCCCATACAACTTTGTAAATACAAAGATTATACTGTTATGTTTCATTAATAAATAACATATTTGGATAAGATGTAGGAATGTGTAGGATGCAAATGGATTTTGGCAGATACAAAAAGGCTTCATGGTTTGGCATCTCAACCCCTGTACACTTTATGATTGAATATTGGCCCATTCATCAATACAGTGCTGAATACTAGTGTACATATAAATGAAATAATAAAAGCAGTATATTTATTTTGAAAAAATCAGATGCATTTATTTTTGTTCATGGGGAGATGATAGCACACTAGATCATTTCTTGCCCTGGTTGTCATTTCATTTCGTTTAGTATACATATTGTACTAAGCCCCGGGCATAAAATAGGTCTTGCCAAATTATATTGTACGGAATGAACAAGCGATCACATTTCAAGTTGTCATTTACCAATTAAAATGTATTCTTATTTCCAATTAAGGATTGGGGTTTACCAATATAACAAGCAAGATTGTCTGTGTCAAATATGGGCTCCAGGGCCATCCTAGAACATAGCTAAAATCAATCACGTACACTGTAATGAGCGACGAGTAATCACTCATCTACACGTAAAAAACTGTAACTTTCACGCTTACCTGAAGAAAGTAGACTAATCTGACGTTATTTTCCTGCGCGCGCATAGAAGTACACGTTCATGCTTTGATGAATACGCGTCTGTTAATTGCACGAATATGATAATCTCATGTAAAAACCTGTAAACTTCACGCTGGCCAACAGGAAATAAACAAATCTGACGTCATTTATCTGCGCGCGCATCGAAGTTCACGTTCAGGTTTTGTTAAATACGTGAAGCTTAACCTCTCAAGTAACCCATTTACCTATACCTATACGTAGTTTGTTATTACACTAAGCGGTACTTTACCTAAGTTACAGGCTTTACGATACGTAATTACCTATAAATGGCCGAAGATAGGTAATTCGAAAACGTATGTTTTTATCCAACAAATTAAGATATGTAATTCGAAAACGTATGTTTTTATCCAACAAATTATGTCATTTCTACATCAAATATCATCCATTAAACTTTAAAATAGTAACAACAAACATTTCTCATTGGATATGCATATAGTAATTAAGTGGTCGAACACATTCATTGATGCGATAAACGATGCCATGTGATGATGCATGAAATTGTTGAATTTACACATTCTTCATCAGTTTTGCTTATAGTATTATGCATTTTCTCGTGGATTTAATTGTTTAACTTTACTATTTGGTCACTCTCATTGCTGGATCATGCTAGAAATTCAACATTTCGCCTTAAGTCACTGCCCCATTAGCGGGCCCACAAGCAACACCCCCTCCCAACTACAGTAGCTACACCACATTCTCTCTCTCTCTGAAGTATATAATAGTTCTTGGAGGTGACATGTACTGCTTCATGTCATATACGTAAGTCTTCGCATGGTTTTCATTCTATAATTTGGATGTTAATTTTATCATAAATTTTAGCATACGTTTTCGTAGCCTTTTACGTTAATCTTAAAGTCATTTTGCAATACGCATTACCTATACGTATCCGTAACAAACATACGGATAGCGATAGGTACACGTATATTTTTACGCTAATCTTAACCTCCCTAATACATGTTTTTCTGCCTTAAGGCATTAGTGATTGTAAAGTTTAGTGTAGTATGAGTTTGACTTTGTACATAATTTTCTATTGTTACTAAGCATTGTTTGTAACTGTTTTGGCTCATAAAGAGCAAATATATAACTTTACTTTTATTTTGTACTTGAATGTTCATTGTTATATTGTAGTAGTGAGTTCCAGAGGGAACTTGTGTAGTGCAAACCCCAGATTGCGTTATACTTTCTTTCCCCTTACATTCCCTTGAAGTAACATCTCAGGCGACTGTAGCGAGCGGAGTCAACGCCGCTCCGTATAATCCTGCAATTAAGTAACACGCGGGAGAGTCCACCTTCCCCGCATTTTCCCCGCATTCCTGACCAGAGTCGCGCCTTTGGAAAAAAAGTTACACCTGTTATCAATAAGATATGGGACACTATATTTCTAAACCGAAACATGTCTGTATTAGAGAGGGCCGGTGTAACAGATATAAGTGTCCCCAGTGGCCAGTGTCCATGGGACAGTTAACCCTGGGGATGCTCAAGTTTTAAGTGTCCCCTTGAAGTTTTGAATGTCCCCTTGGGGACGCTTAAAACCAGCATCGTTCGAAAGCTAGTTTTTAGTGCCCCCCCCCCTTTATTTATGTATCAACTAATAATGCGTTTTATCATAAATAAATCATCGAGCACTACTCTTACGTTAAATATAGACCAAATATAACACAATTCACAAAATATAAGTTAATTATTGCTTTTATTAACACGGAGTGAGCCTACATTAACTTAGGACTCTGTATCACTGTCCTCTCCTGTAGTAGTAGTACTGTTCTTTATATATTACTAGTTTTCTTTTCCAAAATGATATGGACCATAGCGTCATCACATTGGTTACTATAGCAACCGTAAAATGTTAAGTAGTGGAGGTATATACACGAAATCTTAACAGTGTAAGGGAATAAGATAGGTTTACATACCTACATACCAGCTATGAACAAGATTGGTTCATTATTTTTATAATTAGATATATTTGTGTACACCTTTTTGAACAACCCTTGTATTCAAGGTATAAACTATGAAAAATAAGAGATTGGAAAACGCATCCAGACACTGCCAAAGAATACACCGGACCCTGTTGCCACAAGTTTGCTTGGTTGGATGTCTGTTAGAGCAAAAATTGACCGTGATAGATTAATGTTTCTGTACATGTTGTTAAGGTTGCCTGTAAGTTGTATATATAAGGTTATTTGTTTAGAAAGGCTTATACGAATGATGTATTTAAAATCAACATATCAGGGTAGGAAGTCTCCATTAGCTCAAATGTGGGATACGGTTCTGTTTTATAATCTCACAGACTATGTTAAGGACATGATTTTTAATGCTCAAATTCCATCCAAACAAGAATTTAGAATTGTAGTTTACGGACGTGTCAAGAGATTTCACAATTTTTGTAAGTATTATCGTCTTCAATGTATAAAAATCTAAATGTGGTGACAGGATCGCTGTCTACTTTAAAACCCAATGTATGGTGGGTGATTGCTAAAGAAAACCCCAATCTCATGTACCTCTGTAAAATGATGGTTAAGCTGTTAACCTCGACATATGATGTAAATAGTAGACACCGTGAGGGTGACACACCTATATCAGAAATTTGTAATTTTTGTGACCTTAACGAAAGAGATAGTGTTAAGCATTTCCTGATTACCTGCCCAGCTTTTACGAATGTCAGAAAACCCTTACTCAATATTGCAAGGGGAAATCTGAATGTAATGAACGATGATTTTACTCTTAAAGTGATTTTAGGAATTGTATACAATGATGACTAAGGAGACCTTGCTACTTATAGCGATGCACGTGTACGAGTTGCACAGGCATAGACAATTACTCTTGGGTAAAGATTAATTATCCTTTATCATATAACACATAATTTTTAATATGTTTTAATTATCTTACTTAAAGTCCATTATATGTTAATCCTATGAATGTAACTCTCTTTTATTTAAGAGGTAAATAAATTATACATACATACATACAATACCCACTAACTACTCGTCCCTTGGTGAATTCAAAGCTACTTGAGTTTCATGGTAATGTAGATTCAGGGGCTCGTTGATTCAAAGGCACATGTGTTCAAGATAATCCTCCAATTAGATAAAAAATAATGTTGGTCGTACGATATCGCTTATGATATGACAGAATAGTAAAATTTAATATAGATCAAAATAAAAAAATCAGAATAATACCAAGCTATCTGAATTTAAAGACATCTACATATATCTAATGTTGAAATATACGTCAATTAAAAAATACTAGAATTTTAAGATTGCAAGCAAACTTTTGGAGGCCCCGTAGGCATTTTTGACAATTTGAAGGCCAGCAAGGGTCAAATCTGAAGTCTAAGGTCATGTTAGAACTCAACGAAACTTATAAATGATGTTTAAAAAAGATTTGTTAAAATTGAACCAAGTTGAAATTTGGCCTTGAAAAATTTAGCAATTTGACTAGTACTTTTTTAAGTGTTTAAGCTCTAATATCTCAAAACTGGTGCATAATTTTAATAGATGGTCAATCGCTAATATGTGTAGGACATTTAGAGGAATGTATATCTAAACTTTCATCCAAAAATATAGATTTAAAATAAAGAATATCTATAAAAACTAATAAGGTGGTATCCTTTGAAAATAAAAAAAATGGGCAACAATATGGAAAACTACAATCTATTGAGACAATATAGCAAGCAATGTATACAATATAAACAGTGTAGACGGTTAACATATTTACACAAGATACACCAAGGCAGGATTCGAACCTGGAACCTAAGAAATACAAATCACAATTAATAAATAACAGTTTGCCAACGCTTATACCATTACGCCACAGTGGGAGAGATGCCGATGACTGATTTCGACTACACTTTGACTTTAATCCTATGAGCTACTAGTATTAAATCCTATCAGCGGGGACATTACAATCTGTTACTGGTGTGACAGATCTGAGAGTCTCCCCAGTTATAACTGTCTCCCCATTGTAAATATAGGAAATAAAACCTGGTTTTCAAATGTCCTCCAACTGACAGCCAACCCTAGGGATCGGGACCCCGATCCCTAGGGTTGGCTGTCCCACGGACACTGACCACTGTAGGACACTTGAATCTGTTACACTGGGTTTGTAGAAAAAACAGGTACCAGGTAGTAAATCCTCCACGCTGGGTTCAAACTTGGTACCCGGTATCCGGTCGAAAAAACCGGGTACCCCAAAAAAATACGAATATATAACATAATTCTAATATGATACGTGACGTCACAATAACTAGAACAATTGATTTACTGGTCTATATTGGAGTATGTATGACCTTGGAATAAAATTAGTATTCCCAGGTATGACCACTAAATTTCATAAATGCAAATACTTGTTTTTCTTGTCTGTTTATCATATAAGAATCGTAACAAAGACCGAGAATACATATACGAATATATAACATTTATAGATCATTAGAAAACGTGTAGCTTAAGATTTGTTTTGAATTCACAAAAATGTATGTAACTTCGTGCGAAATTGAGCTAGAAGCTTCAAATAAAAAGCATTTGAAGGCTCTTTTCTTCCTCTATCATCATGGTCATATTTTCATTGGTTATAGGAGGGGGGGGGGGGCGATCGCACCATCGAACCCCCTCCTGGCTACGCCTACGACATTGTGAGACGATTTGAAAAACATGACAAATCAATCTTACTCTATTTTCAATAGTTTGTATGTTGGTTCGTGAATTGTTTTGATTATGATTTAAATCTGTAAATAGCTATCGTTACTTAAGCAGAGGTGACGCGTGTTCATTTACATGATGCAACGTGTAAGATTTTAATTATTTATCATAATTCAAGTTATCCCAATTTTCGACGAAACGTCCACTGAAGTGTAAATTGTTACGTCTTACAATGTCATAGGCGTAGCACCATCGCAACTCCCCCCTTAACCAATGAAAATATGACCATGATGATAGAGGAAGAAAAAGGCCTTAAAATGCTTTTTATTTGAAGCTTCTAGCTCAATTTTGAAGGAAGTTACATACATTTTTGTAAATTCAAAACAAATCTTACACGTTTTCTATTGATCTAATTATGTTTTACATGTATATTCGTATTTTTCGTTTTTTGGGGTACCCGTTTTTTTCGACCGGGAACCGGGTACCAAGTATGAACCCAGCATGGAGGTTTTACTTACTTGTACCCGGTATCCGGGTTTTTCTACAAACCCTTGGAAAATCCCAATCCTTAATTGGAAATAAGAATACATTTTTATGGGTAAATGACAACTTCAAATGTGATCGTTTGTTTATTCCGTACAATATAAATAGGCAAAAGCCAATTTGATACCCGGGGCTTAGTATAATATGTATACTAAACGAAATGACAACCAGGGCCTACGATTGCCTTATCACTACATTTGATTTGCAAACAATGCATTTTCTTTGTATTACGTCCGCCCTTGATATGAGCAAACAGTGATACTAAAGAAAGGATCTAGTGCACCCTCCATTATGATATCCCCATGAACAAAAATAAATTCATCTGATTTTTCAAAATAAATATACTGCTTTTATTATTACATTTATATGTACATTCAAAACTACACAAAATTTAGTAATTTGCTTATTTTTGTTGTTAGGGCATGGTCTACATTGCCTAAAAATCTTGGGGTATATAGATGTAACCTACATACCATCATACAAAGCCAATTGAGCATTGGAAACCACCTAATATGTACTACTCAAGCATAAATAATGTATTTTGAATTTGCGGTAACGTAAAAAATTGATGGACGGTTACACGAAAGTGATTCAAATATGAATCCCCGATTCATTGTTATTAATTTTGTCATCTTCATCAGTACTTGATCCTTAATCTTCTTTTGCCTCTTCATTGCTATCTTTTACACTTTCATTGGTTTCATAAATAAAGCAAGCGACAGTTTTTTCCTTGCCCTATAGAGGCTGAAACAAGAGCGTCTCTTACGAGTCCTGAAAACAAATATAGGAAATTCAATATTCAGTCTCTTATTCATTATAACAATAACATGGAAAGAGGCTATCAGATCTAGCAACCTTGACTTGACAGATATACGGGCACGTAACCGTCCGCTAAATATCTTATGTACATCTAATACAATACGCTACCGTCCATAGAATTCGATAGAAGTCATACGTAGTCGTCTAACGACATTGCGTTTGCAACCTTATTATTTACGATATACACCACGTTCCTCTTCTGGATTTGTCATTTTATGCCTTGTTTATACACAGTTTACTATCTTGAGTGGCTCTGAGGCACATGTACTGAGAAAACACGAGAATGGACCAAAACTTGGATATTCTGTTTCTTGTAGACCACCTGGCAGATTTGACCCAGTCTTTATAACCATCCATATATACGTCATCGAATGGAACTAGTTTAAAAGGAAATATTATCTGTGAATATTGCCTACAGGCGAGAAAGAGGACATGCTGCCTTTCCCATCCGCCATTTTTTGTTATCGTTACCGCAAAATTTTGCATTTCGCCTTGACGTAACCGTCATGCTATGACACCGTGATTATTCATTAACGTGTACAGGGGTAGAGATGCCAAACCAGGAAGTATTTTTGTGTCTGTCAAAATCCATTTGCATCCTACACATCCCTGCATATTATCCAAATATGTTATTAATTAATGAAACATAACAGTATAATCTTTGGATTTACAAAGTTGTATGGGATTTCATAAGCGTAAAAGTTGCTTTTGAAGCTTTTTTCTATAGCCACCTGACTTCCACCTGATCATACTCACGCCCTAACTGCATACTTATTTCATGCAACTTATCACTGGGCACATTAAGAATCTGGAATTTGTTGCTATTTGCTTTTATGAGAAATAAAACTTACACTGAACATATCTGACTTAGTCTTTATTCAGATATTGAAAAACTTGAAAACCTGTGTAGTAACTTTAGAAATATGGGCCATCAAAAAACAATTTTTCTATTGACGAGCGAGTTTAACATATTAAAAGAATCTGCTGACATGATAAATTATCTAATGATTGGTAGAGACAGGATTCTTATATCAAAGTAACATTTTATATGTCATTTGAAGAATGTAATCCTATTTTCTTTACTTTATTGCTATTTTTACTGTTAATGAAAATTGTATGCTTGATGTACGTTTGGCCCTAAACGGGCATCAGTACAAATAAATCCTAATATATATTATATATAAATGTCCCGGAGAACAGCTTTAGCGGGATATACAATTTATATATCCTAGATTCTTGTTGGAGCGGGACATACGAAAAATATTAGCCCAGATATGGAATATATTCCCGGTTGATATGTCCCTGAAACCTCATCAAGTAGGGAATACATAGAGATTATCCTATATGTGGTTCAGGATATTGGGATTATCCCGAGGCCAATATAATATATCTGCCCGAGGGCGAGAGTGAGGGTCCCGAGGGTAGATGCTCCAGGCCAAATGCGGGCAGATATAATATATCCATCCCGCTCCCTGGAATTTTTCCAATATAATTGTTCTTTCTTTCGTGCAATGTAAACAGTTCTTTTTTACAATTACAAAAGTTTATATAAATATTACAATTTCATTGTATTGAACAAAAGGAATGTTACGAAAATGAGAAATATAAAGGATCCGTTACCCCATGTACCTAAAGATGCCCCCAAAGGTTTCAATGAATATAACATGGAATTAGTTACTTTTATCAATTATGAACACATCCAAAACGAAATTAGGTCACTGGGATTAAAACTAATAAGGTCATTCAGTGCATTTATATTGACTATGCAAATCATTCTAAATATCATGTAAGGGGTATGTTAGTCTTCACTTATGACTATATTAAGTGTGTTGACCATTCAATCAGTCAATATATCAAAATATAACCAAGGTAGGACACAAAGGGCAACATATTGAAAACATTAATCATTGAAATAATCCCAAAAAAGTAATATATCAAGGAATCTTAATAAAGGTGTTCATGGCAAAAGTACCATTATCACCTCAGTTGCTATGCAGTAGGTTTAACCTAGGCTTTCAATTTAGAGGACATATTAAACATCATTATTAAAGGTATGACACAAAGGGCAACATATTAAAAACACAAAACCTAAGATAGCCTTTTAAAACTGAAAAAGGTGCACGTATGATAGTTTCTTTTCTAAACCTATCGTTTTGCTATCAAACAAGGGAAGGTACTTTCTAATCTATCATTTGCGTAAGTTACATAATCATTATGAACTATAAATTTTTTAGTGTGACTTGGGATGGGAACTATCTTACAAGCAGCGTCCCTTTAAATGGCTATCGTGGATTTTGATTTAGTCCCTATATTATCTTCAGGGGTAGGTATGAATGAAGAATCAAAAATAGATTGATCCATTAGTTTCTTTGGGTGAGAACTACCTTACAAGCAGTATCCCTTAAATTGCTAAATGGATATTGATTCAGTCCCTCAGCAATATATCATCTTCAATGGCATCCATGAATGATCGATCAAAGATAGATTGACCTAATTGTTTTTTGGGTGAGAACTACCTGTATCTTACAAGCAGTGTCTCTTTAATGGCTAAATGGATATTAATTCAGTGTCTCTTCAACATATCATCTCCAGAGGTAGGCATAATTGATGAATCATAAGTAGATTGATTCTTTTTTTTAAATATCTTAGTGTTCATTAGCATAAGAACTACCTATAACAAACAGTGTCCCTTTAATAATCAAATGGATATTGATTCAGTCCCTCTGCAATATATCATCTTCAGAGGCGTCCATGACTGATAAATAAAAAATAAATTGACCCATTTGATACTTGTCTGATAGTTTGTAGCCTTGATGTCTGGCAGATCCAATATGGCCTCCTTTTTGAAACTAAAACATTTGCTATACTTTCACATTGTATATCTTCCACAGTCAGGACCCCCTCTTATTTCGTGTTTGAATTATGCAATAATGTTGAAACTAAACAATAAAGTTAAAATCAGAGGGGGTCTGACCTGCGGATCCTTTTGCTTTTACAGTATAGGCCTATCTTGTCATTTGAAAAAGGTATCTATCCCAGGCAAACCCACTCAAGTGTGAGATACACCAGTTATGTTCGGTCGGTTTCAGATATAGGGTATATCCAGAGGGATATATCTCCCCGAGGGACTGAAGGGACCAAGGGGAGATATAAATATTTCCCGAGTACACAACCCTTACAAATATCCCCATAATAAGACCAAAGGAAGCTATGGATATTTCTGTAGGGCTATATCAAACCAGACTGTACATTGTTAGTGTTTCTCAAACTAGAGTAGGGCTATCTCAAAGCAGACTGTACCACTGGTGATCCACTCGATTACGCTGGTTAGGTAACAAAATGTCGGAACATCGAAGGTACGATTTCTATTTTTTCCTTATTTCACACGTTGTAGGCAGAATTCCCACGACATTTTTAAAACAAAAGTGTATCAGTATCATATGCTTAAGAAAATGTACATATTTGCGAACAAATAGTTCAGAAGACAACAGAATCGTCGATTTAATTACTCACTTAAGTTAAATAAACGGCTTTTCGAAAAACGGTTAAGATCTGCACTTTTAACCCATACCGTTTATGTAACTTAAATGACGAATTAAATCGACGATTCTGTTGTCTTCTGAGCTATTTTTTTTAACATGTGCATTTTCTATAACATATGATACTGATATACGTTTGTGAGAAAAAACGTCGTGGGGATTCTGCTTACAACGCGTGATATAAGGAAAAAGAAAAATCGTACCTTCGACGTTCCGACATTTTGTTACCAAAACTGTTCGTTTTGGTAACCAGCGTAATCGAGTGGATCACCAGTGTGTACATTGTTAGTGTTTCTCAAACTTGAGTGCCATATCAAACCAGAGAGACTGTACATTAGTGTTTCTCAAATTTGAATAGGGCTATATCAAACCAGACTACATTGATAGTGTTTCTCAAACTTGAGTGCCATGTCAAACCAGACTATTAAACTTGATACTATTCTTTGATTTTAAATTAATTATTCATTTAGCTTTATTGGTAATCATTTTCATCTTTTTAATAAACCTCTAACCATATTATGTGTTTTGTGTTTGCTCTAAGCATGATTCAAGATATGTTCAACATGTGTTCAGCTTTACCACTTTTACAAGTAGTATACTGTTAATAGTAATACCTATAGTAGGGATTGGTCCAGGGATTGTACACAGATGTTTGTCTGATCCTCGAGTAGGCATTGTAAGGTTTGATTGCTGATCGTCTATACAATGATGTCAGAGGCCATATTTGCCTTTTGATGGAATTGCTTGCAATAAGCTGTTTTTTCTTATTTGCAACTTGTCTTAAAACTGGAAGCGACCGCTTAGGTGTGTCATTGAGAATGGTGACCTTATTGTTTTTTCGTACATATTTAGGAGTTTCTTTCCAGAGATTCAGGTCAACCTGTGGTAGGGATGAGCAGAGAACTCTTTCATTCTGCTCCTGGCCATAAATATTCTCTATCTCTAGGTTGCTGTAATAGTTGCGTCTGCAATAATAAAACAAGAATGCCAAAAAATTAGTCAGTTATAGATTTTCATACTAAGAACCACCCTTGAAAATTTGAAATTGATCTACCAAACAGTTCACCTGGAAATGTGTAGACAAGACTTTACAGACGAGATTTTAGGACAGAAAATCCAAAATGGCTGCCTTGACATTTACCCAGAATACCCAAAAACTAATCAGTTCTAGATTTTCATACTAAGAATCATCCCTGAAAATTTGAAATTGATCTACCAAACGGTTCACCTAAAAACGCGTAGACAAGACTTTACGGGCAAGATTTTAAGACGGAAAATCCAAAATGGCTGCCTTGACATTTATCCAGAATGCCAAAAAACTAATCAGATCTAGATTTACATACTGAGAATCATCCCTGAAAATTTGAAATTGATCTACCAAACGGTTCACCTGAAAATGCGTAGACAAGACTTTATAGACAAGATTTTGGGACGAAAAATCCAAAATGGCTGCCTTGACATTTACCCAGAATGCCCAAAAACTAGATCTAGATTTTCATACTAAGAATCATCCCTGAAAATTTGAAATTGATCTACCAAACGGTTCACCTGAAAACGCGTAGACAAGACCTTACAGACAAGATTTTAGGACGGAAAAATCCAAAATGGCCGACAATAAAAAAGTGATTATGAGTTTTTGCTGAAATCTTTTTACAAAATTATCACATATAACTACTGTTAACAATAACATTGAAATTATTTATAAAGCTACTAAAAAGTTAAAGTATGAAAACTGAAAAACACCATTCAATATGATACAAAGTATTAACGTGCGCTAACATTTCTTAAAACATTCAAAATGGCTGACATGACTGAGCTAACAGGTCCAAAACCTAATCAGATCTAGAATGAAGTGAGCTGAACAAGATGTTAAAGTTTTAAAAGCAACTGTGAAGCCGTTTTTCTTAAAGTTTGCAGACAAGGATTTTAACATTTGACTTCAAAATGGCCGACAGGAAGTAGGTATCGAGTAAATTTTTTTCATCCACATCTGTATGCACTCATAAGTTATCCCTGAAAATTTGAAGGTGATATCTGTAGCGGTTTTGGAGAAAACTGCCGGACGTACGGACGGACAGACAGACGGACAGACAGACAGACAGGCACTGCGAGTCTATTAAACATTTATGTAGAGTTGCATATGCACAAATGATAGGTATGTAAATGTTATTAAAGGTGCAATACTTAGTGCAGAGGGATCATTCAACGACCATGGACCAGTGCCAAATTATATTTAAGTTTGGATTTTTGATCAAGACTAACATCTATTTTTATTATCTACAAAGAAACCCCCTAGATAAACATTATTTTAGCTGATATTTCTCTTGAAACATGGTGGGTCTTAAAAATATAAAAGTGGAAGTCCCCTTTTTGAAGCTTTGAACTGAATTTTCACTTCTTAATGCTGAAATTGATAATTTATCCATACATTTTAAGATAATAGGTATGTCAAAGAAGATGTTGCCTTGATAGCTCAGAAAAAATGAAAAAACTCCTATTTTCTCTACAGTCCTTATTGCCCCTTTAAGATATATAACAAGGCTTTTTGAACTATAATCCCCAAATCTGAAGAAATCTGTAGTTGAAAACGACGTCCAATTCCAGTGACGTCACTGATTTCACAGAAATTGCTCAGACGTCATCGAAGATCGAAAAAATATAAATAATGTTTCTTTGAATCTCCGATTATCTTTCTGATTATTGAATAGATCGGGTCATATAACTATGCTTGGGGGCTAATGGAAGATCAGAAGCTGAGAAACGTTCTAGAGTATTCGACTCGTTCGGCGAGCCAATGAAAATTTGTCCCTTCCAAAGCGATGCATCATGGGAGATATTTATGTAAATTACCACCTGAGCTCTTATCGCGAATAGGAGTATTCATACGATTAATGGGGATTCTCACAAAAGGAACATTCTCCACAAGTTTACCATTCGTTTAGTTAAAGATGGGAGCGCAAAAACCCTTTCATCCCCAAGGGGTCATTTATTAATTTAATGAAAATCTATTTCAAAATGACAAATACCCCTATGGCCGGAATAGATTATTTAGGTTAACAATAAATAAATTCAATGTCAAATTAGACTTAAAGGGAATGCGAAGTTTTGTCCCTAAACTTGATAATAAGTTAGAATAAAGATACATCTTTCAATCCAACTTCGTTTTATTGTTCTATCATTATCCCCTTAATTGTTATTGAGCCCCGGGTTTTGAATAGGGTGTCGACTTTTGGCAAGCAACCGAAGATACCTCAAGAAAAGCCGGAGATTGCCGAAGCTTTTCTTTGCAAACGAAGTTGGCCGAGGGTACCACGAATGTGAAGAGGGAGTCTCTAATTGGTCAAAATTAGGGACTCGGCATTCTCCGTCAGATTGAATGGGCAAAATTCGGTTGTATGGCTTACCTTCGGTTGTATGGCTTACCTTCGGCGCATGGCGCATGAGACATGTTTTCTTATTCAGCACTAGTGTAACTGTTTTTAGGTAATTGAGACATTTCTGATAAAAATGGTACCCAGAAACATGATATTTTGAATAAAACGGGGCCAAAAAACGACCCCTGAAGATGCCTGGATTATTTGAGATTTTGGTGTTTTTCACTGGCCTGAAAAATGGATGGGGTAGGGGAGTGACACACCTTTTGGGCTTATTCAAGTTAGCATTTTAATCAAATGAATGGTCACATCTTTGGTACCATCTTAAAGCTTGTCACGTCCGCTTCAATTTGGTACCCATATTATGAGGTCAGACACTATATTTTGACGTCACGATGGTACCAAACGATTATAAATTGAAAATTAAGCATCAAAATGCGGCAAAATAATGGAGACATGTTTTCTTATTCAGCACTAGTGTAACTGTTTTTAGGTAATTGAGACATTTCTGATAAAAATGGTATCCAGAAACATGATATTTTGAATAAAACGGGGCCAAAAAACGACCCTTGAAGATGCCTGGATTATTTGAGATTTTGGTGTTTTTCACTGGCCTGAAAAATGGATGGGGTAGGGGAGTGACACACCTTTTGGGCTTATTCAAGTTAGCATTTTAATCAAATGAATGGTCACATCTTTGGTACCATCTTAAAGCTTGTCACGTCCGCTTCAATTTGGTACCCACATTATGAGGTCAGACGCTATATTGTGACGTCACGATGGTACCAAACGATTATAAATTGAAAATTAAGCATCAAAATGCGGCAAAATAATGGTATGACTCCACCATTGTTTTGCCGTTTTACTACATGCCACAATCAACCTCGCTGCCAGCATATCAAACCAGGCCCATTTTTCATCAAACTTGGCCCAACTACTATCAGGTGGACGTCCTTCAAAAATCAAGTTGGCATGGTTACCAAAGCCTAATAGTTGCCATGGCAACCGTAGAAATGGGGTAAAAAATGAGAGCAAAAAAGCACCCAAACCCACCATATTGGCACTAATTTATAAAATATTTCTAGACATACAAATTTTCTTAAACTTTGATATCATCTAGGACACTTCTAAACGACAAAAATATCAAAAATTGGGGGTAGGTTTACCACTTCGATTTTTTTCTAGGCTTGGTCAAAGTAAAACTACGAAAAAAGCACTCATTTTCACTTTTGAATCACCTATTATCGCCCAAATGGCTATATTTTTTCAAGGTCAAGGTCGCCATGTTAAAAGTAGAATTACGGAGGAAAATTTGCTCTTCAGACAATGTTTGATGGCTTTTCTTCACCACGGAACAAAGATCTTTGCGCTGGTATGCCCATTTCCATGAGATAATATACGAGAAAGAGGAACTATGTCTTTAATTGTCATCAAAACTTTATGCCAACGCGTGAAAAGGCCATTTTGCACTACTTTTGGTGTAATAATTCCACCTCGGACCTCGGAGCTGCCATATCAACCGTAAAGTGGTTCTTTACGACATTGTTATGACGTCATTGATGCCAGATTGGCCTTGGCATTCCAAAAGTTTTGTGTCGCCATTTTTGAATCAAAAAATAAATGCTGAGTTGTTTCCATTCCAAAACCGAATAAATCATTTGAAAGGAACTAAAAGAATACGTATATACCACCCATAGTAAAGAACGATTTCAATAGAATATTTACGCCGGCATTTTCGGAATTGCTTTTTACCTATCTAGACATGGAATGCAGGTTACATTTATTCGTTATTAACACTTGAAATAATCTGGGATTTGTGACTTTTTCTCTTTTATTAGGTCTAGCGCTAAATGCGAACACAGAATGCTAATTCTATCAGGCGAATGCAAACAATTTGAATAAAACATAATAAAACTAATTCAACCAACCCATCTTGAATTTCCAAGAATGCAGTCTCGGTGATGGTTTAATTTGCTAGTCTCATTACAAAAATAAGTGTTCGTACTTCAATATTCATTGCATTTATGTTTATCTTTAACACAAGTATTCGAAGAAAATTTTAAAATTAAATTTTAAAACCCTATCACACCCTATGCAGACAGAGCCTGTGGGAAATATTGGGTGCGGCGCAAATGAGCGGAGGGTGCGGTCATATGAAATCCAAGCGAAGCCGCAAGTCGACCGTGAACCTGACGTACGGCCGCCTTGGGACTCAGGTTTGGCTACTGCTTGTTGATATCTACGGTGACCACAGGAAAGAAAAAGTTATACTCCGACTCTACCGCCCTGTAAAAACTTGATATGCCGTGTACGTAGACCGCAAGGTGACCTTAAGGCTACTGTAGTTTTCCTATGATTGCCGCAGAAATTTACTGATTTCAGTGAAATAAGGTCGCATTGAACAAATGTGACTGAAGCTTTTAAAGTTCCACTTATTTTAGAAGAAACGATATGGAAAAACAAAAGGTTGTATGCCATTAAATTGAAAATCATTATTTGGAAAATACTGTAGAACTGTACTTACCACGGATGTTATACAATGTATAATTAAATTCGAGCTCGAAATCAGGAATTGTTTTTAACAAAAAATAAATATGTATTAAAATAAATATTAAAATATTGGCGTACTATCAATACGGAAATTTGAAATTACCTTATCGTCGTTGAAATGAAATATCATACTACAATCAACCCCATCGTCTCCCCGCATCACTGAATGTTATGAGGCTTCTGTCATGATCCAAGATGACATACCATTGAATTTTGAAAAGCTTTTTTTGTCATATTGAATGTCGCTATTACGGTGATATGATGATTGAAATTGGTCGTTTAACAACTGAGAAAAATTAAACATTACGTATTATTCTTTGAAAATATGACAATGGCATGTCCTTGTAAAGCTATTGCCAATCTTAATATTTAGGAGATTGACATTTACGTAAGTATCATTTAGACGATGTCGATTTTTCGTTTTTTGTTTGCGTTTTTCATCAGAATTTAAACGGTTAAATCTTTAGGGAGTTACTGTTTCATTGGATTACTACTTTTCGTTTTATTCTTTTCATTCTCCAATATGCACCTATTCATATTTGAATAGGATACTACGGATTGACGATATCTACCATTTATGAATAGGTAAGAAAGCGGCAGTATGCCTATTTGCCGACGTATACCTTATCATTATATAAAATAATTCTAGTGGATATTTTTCAAGTGGAATATAATGCGATGACTTTTCAGTCAAAACCAGTTAAATTGCGAATCGCGCAGCCGATATCTACTGATATCTCATAAGTTTAGTGATTTTTCTACCTAGCCTATACTATATTACATTGGAGAAAATAAATACAAACATTTGAAACAAGACATTGCAACAATTCAATTTCTATGAAGAATATAATGAAACAACCTTTCCAAATATATAATATGATATGGGCATGAATATGCGGCAACAATGTTAACTTGCGGACAGAAATAGTTATAAAATATCAATGAAATGTGTTCTATTTCTGCGATCCGAGTATGACGTGATTATATACAGCGACACTTCCCAGGCATCAATTTTAAGGCATCAATGACGTCATTGATACATTACAATGGCGGCATCCGCAGCGATCCAGATATGGATACTTTGAACCCAAACTATATGTTAGTTCAAACACGATATGTCCAATGAGTGAGCTGAGGTGATAGATGATGGTTATAAGTAGTCAGCGTGTAAATTAGAACATGAAACTTCGCATTCCCTTCAAGAGAATATTTAAGAGTTTGGACCCAGATAGGCTGAGATAGGGATCATGACAAGTGCAGTGACATATGGTACAAAATGTGTCAGAGTTTTTGTTTTCGGTAGAAATGAGATTTGATATTTGAAAAAAGTGTGTAAATTTGGGTGTTTGGGAATGAACATGGTGAGCTTCATTGGTCTATTCTAAGTGGTCGCGATTTTATGGCTATTTTTCAAGCTCAAAATGCCAGTCTCGCCTCTAGAGGCAAACTTGAAAGCATCTGGTAAAATTGTTCTGACTGCACACTTGAGAGGTTAAGCTACAGGTATTTAACAAAACTTGAACGTGAACCTCAATGCGCGCGCAGATAAATGACGTCAGATTTGTTTATTTTCTTTTGGCCAGCGCAGGGAGGGGGCGATTTCCCAAAGATGATCTTCAGTATTCGGCATGTTCGATAATCAATTTTATAGCCAGATCTCATTTGCCGTTGAAATGGATCTCACAATGTTCGCTGTTGTTTTATGAGTATCCTCTACAAGTTTGGATCGAGTAACTTCAATAGTATTACCGTAGTTTTGAAATGATGATGTCGAAATGATGTTAAACTGAAATAAACGCCATTTCCACGATCGATTTCAAATTTACTTTACGCCTGCCCAGCACTGAATGAGCACGTGCTCATGATTGTTCACGTGATCACATCCTGCAATTTGATTTGACGTCGTATAATGGGGAATCCCCGAATACGATAGAATATAACAGAATTGTGGAGCTATTCACTTCTTCTGTGGCCAGCGTGAAGTTTACAGGTTTTTACATGAGATTATCATATTGGTGTAATTTACAGACGCATATTCAACAAAGCATGAACGTCAACTTCAATGCGCTCGCAGAAAAGTGACGTCAGATTAGTCTACTTTCTACAGGTAAGCGTCAGAGGGGAATAACACCAGAGTTCAAAGATTACATATGCTTATAATGTAAACCTGAGATGACATACATATCTAATTGGTCAAAAGTCGACAAACAAATGATGTCATCAATGGCGGTTTTCAAAATTTTCGAAATACGCTTCGAATAATATCCCGGGAATAATATTATGTTCATTTCTTGCGTGTTAACCAATATCATAGCTTCTCATTTCACATCAAGATAAAGAAAGGTGTACGGAATATGCCTACATCCCATCGAAGTGTAGTATTTGATAACTAGCCGATGAAAATTCGAACAAACGAAGTTGGTAAGCAAGAGACGTAATTATGTCGTCATCTTTAAACTCTGGGGCTTTCCCTCCTCTTGGTAAGCGTGAAGGTTACAGGTTTTTACGTGTAGATGAGCTATTACACGTCGCTCATTACGTGATTGATTTTAGCTATGGTCCAGGATGGCACAATAGCCCATATTTGATACAGATATTCTTGCTTATTATATTGGTAAACCCCAATCCTTAATAGGAAATAAGAAGGAAATGAATAGGCAGGGGCAGTTTTATTCCCGGGCCTTAGTACAGTATACTAAACGAAATGAAATTCCAACCAGGGTCTATTATTGTCTTCTCACTACATTTGATTTGCGAACGAGGCATTTCCTTCTTTTTAACCTACGTCCGCCCTTGATATGAGCAAAAAGTGATACTAAAGTACAGGGTGGTCCAAAAAATGGGACACTCTTATTTCAAAAATAAACATTGATTTTATTTACGAAAACATGTCATATTTTATACCAGTCGATGGGGAATTAAATCATCTTTAATTTGGTACATCATAAGTTCAAATTTATTATAATACATGTCAACCAGCGTCCATAATACAAAAAATGACGTCATATTGATTCAAAACGGATTTTTCAAAAACTTACAAGCAAAGTTTTTGTAAACAGAACCAGATTTTCAATTTGTCATCTATTTTGATCAATCAGTAGCATCATTGATATTTATGCTGTTGAGACAAAGAATTCCACTTCTCAACAATTCTGTCCTTTAGGGACTAAATAGATGTAAGGAGTTCATTATACACCAAATCTTTGGGTTCTCCCCATATACGTGGTAGTCCCAGACATTTGCATCAGATGATCTGGGGGCCAATGATTAGGGGATATGAATAACCCACATGCGAGTAGAAATAATCTTGATTTACGTCATTAAAAATTAAAAATTAAGTCAAAGTAATATCATATTTGAAATCTACATGTAAAATTACATCTGGAAATGTGGTTTTAAAACGTGTTTATCAACTTTGAAAAATTAATTTTCTTTGAAAATGTGACTTCTAGCTCGGGGAGATTCCCCATAAACCCCATGCTATAAAATCACAAAAAATGATATATCTTTTCTTTGAGTGGACAGATAATATTTTGCTTTACTGGACATATTTTCATTAGTATAAGTATCAGACACATAAGGGTTATATGAAAATTGAGCCACTTAAATTAATAATATTCAAGTTTAAGGGAACTCTTATATACCTGCCATGTTAATTGACCCGAATCAGCCACCTGGTGCTGAAACTGGTAACTACACGTACCTACTCGCATTTGGGTAATTGAGGCACATTCTCCTTTTGTAGGATCTATAGCTTGGAGCCCTATCTTGTTGGAAAATGTAATGATCCGAATATGAGATCAGGAATAAGTCCTCTGTGAAGTACATATTGATTCATCTCCCTAAATCACTGCCCCCCCCCAAGATCACCTGATGCTAACTTCTGCGACTACCACCCGTATGAGGAGAACTTACAGAGTTGATGTACCACGAACCCCTAATCACTAAAGGACCGCATTGTTGAGAAATGGAATTTATTATTTCAAAAGCATTAATGATCCTATCAACCAGTTTATGCCAAGACTGGAGCTATAATTGATCAAAATTGTGTACATATTGAACATCTGTTTATGTTGACAAAAAAATGTTTTGCGCAAGTTTTTGAAAACCCGTTTTGAAACGAAAATGACGTCATGTTTTAGTATGGATGCTGGTTGACTGAGATTTCGCACAACGGGTTAGCTTAAACGTATCCGCATCCGTATCTCCACGGTGTTATAGCATGACGGTTACGACAAGGCGAAATGCAAAATTTTGCGGTAACGATAACAAAAAATGGCGGATGGGAGAGACAGCATGTCCTCTTTCTCGCCTGTAGGCAAGATTCACAGATAAGATTTCCTTTTTAACTAGTTCCATTCGGTAACGTATATATAGATGGTTATAAAGACTGGGTCAAATCTGCCAGGTGGTTTACTAGAAGCGGAATATAAGCTGTAAACTTACCGACTGAGATGTCCAAGTTCATATTTTTTAGTGATTTCTCAGTATACGAGGGGTGATCAATAAGTAATGGACGCTTTTTTACACAGATACATTTTATTGACCAATCCCTTTGATTTTCCTACCAGTGAAACATCATTCAATTATCTATCAATTCTGAAAATTTGAAGACAAAATATGTAATACATGTTGATATATCCTTATTTCCGTGAAGGAGGTACAGGTACCCCGGGACCGACATTTACGTCACATATTCAGTTTTTAGCCAGTTTGGTAAATTTGAGTTAGATTTGAACTTTTTATATGCAAGAAGTGTTGTATTGTTTGAATTTTTTTGCTGACTGGTAACACATAAACAGAAAGTATTGTAATGTCAAAGTGTTGTATGGAAGGGGTTTGCAGGTCAATTTGAGAAAGCATTGTGGAAGAAAGGGGTGGTGAGAGAAGGGAACACCCTACTCCATATGCGCAATGCACCTGCCCACAGATCACAAAATGTTCATAAAACAAAATCCCTCAAGATTGAGCCCTTGGCCAATGCACTACTAGTATATTGTCCACATCTGCTCACATGTGCCTTGTTTATTTCTATACTACTTATTTCTATAGAGAAAGGACGCAGGTTTATTAACATTGATTAAATAAAACAACCCATGCAACTGTATCTTGCTACCATGTCAGAAAATGGATTCAGCCTTGTCTCACAATCTTGAGTTAAGAGGATGAGGAATTGTATACATGTAGCACTTGATGGAACCTATTTAGAGGGCCCTGTAGAATGAATGTGGAATGAATACCACATAGTAATGATAACATATTCAAAATCAACTATGGCATAACAAAATGGGGTAATTCATGACCATAATGGTTTGTTTTGTTCAGCCTGCATTCAACTGCATTGCATGTTAAACAAGCTAAAATAGCTTCAGAATATGTGACGTAAATGTCGGTCCCAGGGTACCCGTACCTCCTTCACGGAAATGAGGATATATCAACATGTATTATATATTTTGTCTTCAAATCTTCAGAGTTGATAAATAATTGAATGATGTATCACTGGTAAGAAAATCGAAGGGATTGGTCCATAAAAAGCATCTGTGTAAAAAAGCGTCCATTACTTATTGATCACCCCTCGTATGTGCCTCGGAGCCACTCAAACTATTAATAGTAAGTAAACCGTGTATAAACAAGCCATAAAATGACAAATCCAGAACAGGAACGTGGTCATATTGTAAATAATAAGGTTTCAAACGCAATGTCTTAGACGACTACGTATGAATTCTATGGACGGTAACGTATTGTATTAGATGTACATTAGATATTTAGAGGACGGTTACGTGCATGTACATCTTTCAAGTTAAGGTTGCTT
The DNA here is from genome assembly GCA_903813345.2 of Owenia fusiformis. NCBI lineage: Eukaryota > Metazoa > Annelida > Polychaeta > Sabellida > Oweniidae > Owenia > Owenia fusiformis. Next base: position 14,207,286 of record CAIIXF020000002.1, on the reverse strand, counting down.
GTTCTGAAAGCCTCTTTCCATGTAATTGTTATAAAGGGTTAGAAATGGAATATTGAATTGCTTACATTTGTTTTCAGGACTCGCAAGAGACGCTCTTGTTTGAGCCTCTATAGGGCAATGCAAAATTGTGTCTTGCTTTATTAATGAAACCAATTTAAGTCAAAAAGATAGCAATGATGAGGCAAAAGAAGAATTAGCATCAAGTACTGATGAATATGAAAAAATTAATAAAAATGAATCTGGGACACATATTTGAACGTGGTTCGCGTAACCGTCAATCAATTTTTGGCGTAACCGCAAATTAAAAATACAATATTATGGCTTAAGTAGAACATATTAGGTGGTTTCCAATGCTCAACTGGCTTTTTATGATCGTATGTAGGTTACATCTAAATACCCCGATGTCGTTAGGCAATGTAGACCATGCCCTAACAACAAAAATAAACAAATTACTAAATTTTGTGTAATTTTGAATTTCAAACTCAACAGTTTTTCGCTTATTTTATGTTATCCCCGGGCATCAATTTGCAAATAATACGTTCAAAATATACATTACTAAATGCATCACCGAATGCGATGTCTACAAAAATCGTTCATCCTTTTTTCATTGATACACAGTAGAAGAAAATACTGCACCAACCTTAGTTTTCTGGTAAAAGGTATACAATTCAACTAAGTAAATTTTTACAAAGTATTTTGAAAGGATTAAACTAAATAACTGCCATTATGTATTGTATCAATTTTGTATAACATGTATATTGTATATGTATTTATACTCACACGACTAGCTACAACCAGCTACCCAACCAACATAACACATTCACGAGAGAATACAACCCATTATAAAATTAACATTACACAATGGGTCACAACCCGGTTCTAAATCACCAGACTAACAACCATCAAAAGACAATCGACTCTCAAACTGACACAACACAATTCGGGAATATCTACCTGACAGTAACCCACCATTACACAACCAGGCTCAACTTAATACTAATCGATTTAATCAACCCATCAAAACACAATCAGGCACAACCAATAAACCACAACGAAACGTTGATACCGATATACTCAACTAACATATTCCAACTGGAGACAACCGCAAATACAATCGGGGACAACCTGATATCTACTTGAATTACAACCACCTCCCCTTTCCCTATCATCACAAGGCTGCTGATGAAGAACATACCATTGACCACCACCCAATCAAGAGTTAGATACATCTTGGGCCCCTTCCGTGACTTATATGTAAGGGAGAAGGTCCGTTACATCGATACGGGACGCCACCTTTAGACCCAATATCACATTCATAGTCGAGGTCAGGACCAAGCTGCTATACTCAAGCAAGTCCAACACCCTGTTCAATATGAATTTAGAGCGTGACTTGGGGCACAAAATATAAATTCAGGTGGCCTATATAGCTGCTAACCACTGATTTGATGTCCCTAAGAAATTGACTACGGTATTACTATTGACCCTAGACATTATAGACCGTACGGCTGCCTACCAACAAATATGGCTAAACCTTTATTTGTAAAATTGCAGGCCACCCACTAATAATCAAAATCGACAGATAAGCCTATTACTTCATCAAAATTAGCACGAGATACATGATAACATATGTGGGTTACTAAAATTATACATTTAGGGAAAAAATTATCAAGATTTGAAGGACAAAATAGATGCGGAAACAACTACGCACAGAAAGCGTTAGTTCACGTACTTTCGGTATTGCTGTCGGTTAGACAAACGTATTGAGTACACTTTTTCTCCATCGATACGTTACGGAGTTTGATACGGGTAGCTAAAACGTTGTGCGAAACATGTACACTGTAATTATTGCCATACCATTCATACAGTGTAAAATGAATAGAACATACCATATGAAAAACTCGATTTATGTCAAACAATTAAGAAATTCATGCACCAAAAAGTCAAATTATACACAACACACTCTGCTTGTTCATAAAGTGATACCTTTAGAACTAAAATCAATCGAAGGATAAATAGAGGATATCCTATGATTTTTGAGGGATAACATTTTTATCCATGAGTGGATATCGCTCATCTCCACGAGTGAACGCAGCGAATGAGTGGAGATCGGCGATATCCAAGAGTGGATACAAATGATAGCCGAGAAAATCATAGGATATCATATTTATCCGATGGTCTCTATTTTGTATGGACTTCAAATAATTTGACCTAAAGTTGTTGTTTTCTAATTCTATTCTATTTTTTCATTTTATAATCTGTGACCTTATTTTTTATTAAATGATTGCATGAAAAAATGTAACTCATTTTTACAGAGCCTGACCTTACCTTGGAACTTTTCATATTTTTCCAAATATTTTTTCAATTTTTTTCATTTTTTTAAATTCCTATAATTTTATTTTCAATTTTTTTTCAGATTTATTTTCAAACTTTTTTCAAAAATTATTTTTTTCAATTTTTTCAAAACTTTTTTTTCAATTTTTTTCAAAAATTCAAATTTTTCAAATATTTTTTTTCAAAATATTTTTAAAAATAGTATCCGTCGGACACGATTGGATATCAAATCATATGGATCGGATACGATTTTAGTGGCGTATACGAAAATTATCTTGTGGTGGTATCCCCATATATATTTAGTATCCATCGGATAAATAGAGGATATCCTATGATTTATGAGTGATATGAAAATTATCTTGTGGTGGTATCCCCATATATATTTAGTATCCATCGGATAAATAGAGGATGTTCTTTTTATTCCATAGTTAAAGTCATCATCAGAATCGTCGGAAATTAAGTGATTTAATTCGAATTTTCTAAACAATCCGGCGATGTTGACACTTAGCCTCGTTTTGAGTCTGAAGTAGCAAAAATCCATAAACCATCGCATACGGCGCCGTATGTCATGGCTAAAAAACCGTATGCTATGGTTAAGTGAAAATTTGTCAAAAATATCATATTTTACCACTGATTACAAAAAATACCGTTTTTATTTTCACATGTTATCCTATGAATATCATGCTAACTATGGAATAAAATGGGATACGTAAATGACCAACGTAGAAAAGCCTCATTTTTCGTGTTTTCCGTATTGCTTCTCATTTAAATTGAGCTGACTACGCATAAATCTGGTAAATACGTTACGGTTACGGATCCGTTGAGCTAAAAATCGTTTTGAGAAACCTCTCTTTTATGATAAAGGATCCGAACCCATTAGTGTACCTATAAGTACTTAAAATTATTGAAACGGGTAAAATGGATTTCCAGAATTATTCTTATACAATATGATTCTAAATGAAGTTTATTTTCAACAAATCACAAAAATAATATCTAAAATATGGTAAAAAGTTGTTTTTACAGTGATTCTTAACACATGTCATTCTGACTCTTAGAATGAGTAATTTTCACATATTTTCACAAAAAGTTGAATAATTTCTTGATTTTTGTAGATACACTTAAATTGACTTGTCAGTATGAAGCTACAATGTGTCAGAGTACTGTATAAGTATAAATGTATTTATCGATATGCGTTTTAGGGGTTATTTTATGATTTGTGTTTTCAATAATATGTTGCCCTTTGTGTTCTACCTCAATGATGTTTAGATATATTGATTGATTGAATGGTCAACATGTTTAAAATAGTCATGAGTGAAGACTAAAGTACCCCTAAAATGATTTTCATATGATTTGCATAGTCAAACTTGAATGCATTGAATAACCTTAGTTTTAATCACAATGACCTAATTTCATTTTGGATATGTTCATTATTGATAAGAGTACCTATTTTCATGTTATTTTAAATGAAACTTTTGGGGGCATCTTTGGGTAGATGGGCTAACAGATTCTTTGAACTTATGATATACCAAATTAAAGATAATTAAATTCCCCATCCACTGGTATATACTATGACAGTCGACAGTCACCATATAAATACAGCTCTACGTCCACTGGCATGGTTTCAGACGTGTACTTGAGCGTTAACGTACTCGTTCAGGTTCACGGTTTGCATTTGAACGTGTTGCTTAACCTCTCTATTCATAGATAGCATGTGTAATGGCTGTCATCTTCATTCTAATCTCTATTTTCAAATCTCTGATACTTCTAGAGTTGTTAGTGTAGACATTAGATAGGAATAGATGCACGGGCAACCAAAACGTAAACCCTTATGCGTACGCGGTTTCTCTAAATGTTCCTTTTGAGCAGCAAAATAAGCGACGAGTTATTTTTTAGTCACTTGTAGGATATGTACCAATGAAAGAGTGAGGAATATGACAGTGATATAATAATATAAGTTATTTCATCGCCGGTTAAGTAAATAAAAATCCAAACGTAAAGAGGCTTTAACACGTAGTTCAATTGGAGGAGAGCGTACTTCAAAGTTATGTTACCTAAACCTCACTCACAATTTATCGTGATACAGGTTCAACACAAGATGGAAACCCAACTGACCCTATTGGATTTCCATTGAATTTACTCGTCGACGTGATTATAAAACAATTCAAACTTGACAACATAATTTGTTGCCCGCACATCGCACTTCATGTTCAGGTTTTCGTCGTCCAAAAGGTGAAATCTTATATCCTCTCTATTATCTTCGATATAGCCTAAAAGATAAAAGTCTGGGGGCTCATATCGGGCGAATTTGCATGTTTTGACGTTTTGAGTATGTTCTGTAAAATGGCCATAAATACGAGACCTTGGAGAGGGACCATAATTTGGATTGTTAGTACCTCAGTTGAAATACTCGATTTTGATTGGTCAACGAGCGGTGAACAATTTTAACTGTACACCGCGCAATGCATTGCCGGTGAATAATATTCCCAGCATTCCACTAAAATGACGTCATTATCAGACGATAAAATGGCCGCCGCTAGCACTAGCCGTTTCAAAAATGTTGAAGATGAGGATATTATTAGTCTCTTAGAGTGTAAAGACAGTCAAAATACGAAGAAAAATCTAAAACTTTGTACAAAGCTTTTAGTGGACTTCGCCCAGGAGAGTAATTTGACTCCATTGAGTGAACTTACTGCCGATATACTGAAATACAACATGAACGTCTCGAGGGTCTGGATCCAACTTCAAGTCAACTTCAAGAGTCAGAAAAATCTAAGATATTCTTCGGACTAACAAAACAATTATAGACCTCTCCATTCGGTTTACTGTCAAAATTATATCCCTCGACTGTAAACCTCGACCTACGGTCTCGGTTTACAGTCTCGAGATATAATTTTGACAGTAAACCTCTGGAGAGGTCAATAATTGTATATTGTATTGTATTTTGTTAACCGGCGATGAAGGTGAACAATACTTCTCCTATATAAATATATATGGTCATAATTAGAAGGCAGACTCAAGAACCTATCCATAAGAACCCCTCCTTGGAAGAGCGCTGTGTTCTTTTATGTGCACTCATACACATAGTCATACAAGTAAGTACACTTATCAATGCTATAATACACTGTGGCTAGTCGATCTATGTGGATGCAGTCATTTATATGCAATGTATCGTGGGTAGTCGCGTACATTATAGGTAATGAGACCATTGCAAAAATAAGACATTTCAGCAGCCATCTTAGAGCAGAAATTACACCAGAATGAGGGTTGATCGTCTGATGTCATTTTCTTAGAACTTGACATACACTGTGTATACAGGCATTGCCATATGTGACATAATGATTATAACACAATTAATTGGTTGCCTAATAACAAAGGAAGAAAACTAACATGGTTTAACATTCAAAATTTAAGGAAATATAGTGGTCAAGACTTGCAAAACAAGTCAAATAGCGGCAACATTTAATGCTGAAAGTTGCCATGTGCGAATACCGTTCCGGGTTGTAGGGTCACTATAGAGAAAACTACATAGAATATACTATTTCACCATGAAATTAATCCACAAAGTAGTTAGGTTGTTGGTCTTTATTATTGGAAAGTTTAAAGTAATTTTATCAAAAACCAACAAAATTAGAGCAGGGCGTCCAAGACTTTTGGATCACCCCTCGTATAAACCAATCAACTGGAAAATGCCATTACAGATGAAAAAAAACTTTTGGTTTTATCCCTAATACTATTAATTTGAAAACAGGTCCATAACATGTAATGATGACAATGAAAATGTTGAAATTAGGTACGCGAATGAAGTGAATTCAGAGCCAAAGACCCATCAACCCACTGGAATACCCACAAATCAAGTTTCATAGCCTTGCCCAAGTCGGTCTCTTTTACTTATCTTGATTTCTATTATGACCGCCTTGTACCCAAGTGAAAGCCACATGCTTTACCGACCCAATGTTTTTGTCGGTAAAATTTGACCAATCAACGACGGCCCTACATTGCCGGACTAGGTCTTCGTGCATTTCCATCACGAATTCAGTTTTGATTTTGAATCAACATTGAATTGCATGATTTCATTTATACGAGTATTAATGACTGCTTACATTCCAATGTACATCTAATAACATAATATATTGTAACTCTCAAGAAACACTCGATCATATCAGATAACGTTTTGATTGGTCAATCAGCCTGAAGTCACACGTCGTGTCCATGCGATCTTGTCAATCAATAAGGTTTCGCGATACCCTTAGGTAGCGTAGTTATTATGGGAATCTCAGAACCGCTGAATAACTTAGCATAATATCAGCGATGATGCATTGGATTGTACAAGATGGTAATAATTCAAGATCAGATAAGTAAATAAATACCGGCTTGGGCAAGGCTACAAGTTTCAGAGCTATTAACATTCCTTGAAAGTGACAATGAGCAGCCAACAGATGGACCATCCGTAAATCTTGATGATTTTGTCAGCTCAGCTGAACGAGCCTACAGATTCCTTGAAACAAATGACCCAAATTCAAGAATAATATTATCTATTTACAATTTTTTTGAAATAGTGGTAAGTGGAATCTTTCCAATAACCCAGATGCGAGTAGAAATAATCTTGATTTACGTCATTAAAAATTCAAAATTCAGTCAAAGTAATATCATATTTGAAATCTACATGTAAAATTACATCTAGAAATGTGGTTTTAAAAAGTGTTTATCAACTTTGAAAAATTACTTTTCTTCGAAAATGTGACTTCTAGCTCGGGGAGATTCCCCATAGACCCCATGCTATAAAATCACAAAAAATGAAATATCTTTTCTTTTAGTGGACAGATGATATTTTGCTTTACTGGACATATTTTCATTAGTATAAGTATTAGACACAAAAGGGTTATATGAAAATTGAGCCACTTAAATTGATAATATTCAAGTTTAAGGGAACTTTCTTATATACCTGAAATGTTAATTGACCCGAATCAGCCACCTGGTGGTGAAACTGGTAACTACCTACTCGCATTTGGGTAATTACCAATATAGCATTATTATTGTTTTTGGACACTGTGGATTAAAATATTAAAAATACACACATTCAAAATGATTCAATTAAAACCTAGCCAGTCTGTTCATTGAATCCATTAAGAACGTCTACTAATCCACATGATACATCATAATTAAATTGCTTTTTTAAAGCGGCTATTTCATACCATAACCCCAAAAATATTATAAAACGCATTGTATTTGTATTTTACTTCACACAGACATATTTGTGTTCGTAAAATAATCATATTACTTGAATTTTTTATTCCCCAATATAAGGTAAACCTATGGCAAATTATACATACCTTCTCACAGCTATGAGCGAGATGATAAAACTGGTCGAGTGAACTAGTTTGAGTTATCTATTCTCCGTAAAAATATCAGAGAATGTGTGTTCATAGCGCAGCTTTGGTTTTGTAAATCAATGAAGTATGATATACACGGATGAGTAAATATAGATAATTTAAATAGAAGTGCAAAAATCTTCCATTGAAAAGTACAGAGGCGGGCACTCACGAAACATTACATGTGCCTGACTGCATCCACATAGATCGACTAGCCACAGTGTAATAAATGATTCCAAAGGAGCACACACAATCTAAACAAATGGTATAGGTGATTCACTATCAAGGTGTAAGTGGAATTCATCAGGCCAAATATTTGACCTTTGACCTCTTTTGCCACACCTACATGTATTTACCTACTCACGTAGGATCTTTTTATTTTACTCTAATGTAGAATTCCATCTAAAACATGCCTAATGTCTAGAATCGTTTCTTAAACATAATGATGTCATCTTAAATAAAATCATCATGGATAATAATATTGTAGAGCAAACTGAAAAATCAATTCCCTTGGTGCACCTATTGATCTATTGAACACATATTGCTAAATAGTCATTTAATTGTTAAGTTGAGAATTACTTTATTTGTTTTCAAATGTGTAAATGGAAATAATGACCTGGTGAATGGATTTTATTCTTCTTACTTTACAACCAATGATAGCATCCATGACCGCGACACAAACAAATTTGACCCGAGAGGCCCAACATTTAATTTTGTGATATTTGAAACACTTATTAGCTGACAGTGGTGCTTGAAATACTTACTTAGCTGACTGTGGTATTTCACTCCGTGGAAGTAAGAGATATCGCTTTTGGATGTATTTGATGGAATCACCATTATTACAGATCGTCTTAGCTATGGAAGACTTCTTGATTTCCCGAAGTTGATCTGCAATTTTTCATAAAATGGGTTATAACACACATATTCACTAGAAGCCACATTTCCCCCCAAAAATTCAATATTGATAAACAATTATTAAAAACCACATATTTAGATTTAATTTTCCATGTAGATTTCAAATATGATATCACTTTGACTAAATTATTTCAACTTGCATCTTGTCTATTGATTGATGGCAATCCTGTACAACTTCTTAATATACCAGATATACCATACACAACACTAAATCATTCTTATTGTTTTTACGGAAAGCGAAGGGGGACCAGCGGAGTATCGAATCAAGTGGAGTTTTAACATTGGGGATATATCTCACAACGCGGGGTTAATCCGGGCTCAAGTTATATTACCACACTTTGATATTCTGAGGACAAATAACAGGTAAAACTTAGGCTGTACAGCGGGGTTGAGAATGCCGCGATGAATCAGAAAATATGGTGGCTGTGAATTTGGAATATTTGCCTACTACGTAATTCCATTTTGTATCAGATGCTGGCACACTTTTGCCGGAAGTTTGCAAGAAGTAACTTTTTGCAATACAGTATGTTAGAGTAACCTAGTAGGTGTATGAAAATATAAGGTGATGGGTTTTAAAGTGGTAAAAACAATTTTCACGGCCGAATTGGACTTCAATTCCTGCAATTTCAGGGGGTACTATAAGACCATTTCATAACATAAAGGGTATAGTTGCTATTGTTCTGCTTTCTACAGCACACATTACCTGTCCAAAGGTGAATAATATCCTAAAGTTATAGGCCGATATCTGTATTAGTCTCAGAAATATTGCAATTAATAGGAAAAAATATGCAATTTTAGTAATTTTTAAGTCTCACCTATTTTATATTTGTAGCTTCCAGCAAAAGATGGCAGTTTAAATAGCTCAAAATTGTTTTCTAAAAACTAATTCAAGCTTTGTTTGATATTGTAATACAATTATAATAATGATAATGTACTATTTATGATTTTTGATATGACTTTATAGTACCCTACCCCTGGAAAGTGGGCGTGGTCAATGTTATCATTTTGCAGCATACAATTAAAAACTTGTAATGATAGAATTTAAAGCAAATCAATGCATTCAAAACATCTCCACTTGTTACTTGACAATGTAATTCATTTGTTACTAAAATATAGGACTCTACATATTTTATATATACGTTTTCAATTTTGTACAATGTATCATAATGAAATCTATATAATAGGCTGTTTCATTTTCAGTGTTCACTAATGCCTTGGTCATATAGGCTCCGATTTTCACTACGGCGCCCGGCCGATGAGTATTTTGTTCAAAATCGGCCGGCGAGCCCGGGCATCGTACGGGCGCCGGGCGATGATCGCCACTCATCGGCCGATTTTTAGACATCGTACGGGCGTCGGCAGAGTTTTATCGCGGAGATAAAAGTTGCCGATGTCTTGGCGATTTTTTCTCAACCAAACTCATCGGTACCTACCCGACCGCGCCCGGTGGCATCGCACGGTCATCTTGGGATTTTGCGTGCTGATTTGTTTGATAAATCTTAATAATGATTACTTATAAAGTGATATAAAGGTTCTAAAAATAATGAGGTAAGGAATTATAATTACTACACACTGTCAGAGATTTTTTATAAAACATAAATGAAACGATTAGGCTTACTGTAAAACAATGACACACATTTATGTCTGTCATACACATTGAATAGAGTGATACATTTTTATACGTATATTCACTCATGCATGTACCATTACAAATCATTTATTTTAAAAATCTTCTGACTGATTTTGTGAGTACAGTATTTTGAAGGGTCACAATTTTAATACGAAGTTCACTGTCTCAATAATTACAGTTAATATGCCAAAGGCTAAGGATAGAGGGGATAAGGCCAATGGGTCATATATGAGGAAGGCCTTGGGAAGACAGGTGGAAAAAGACAATAACAATGCCAGTGATGAGCTGGCGGATGATGGAGATTTAGATGTGTCGGGGAAGAGGGTATTCCACTTGAAATAGAAGAAAAAATTGCCAATTTCTTTGAACAAATTCTCTTTACGAGAACAGTCAAAAGAAAGGTGCAGAAATATGGAATTTTGCTAATAGTATTGGATGGACAGGTAGACATAGTATTTGTTTATATGAAAGATCTAAAAATGAATTAAGGTAAGGGTGCACTTTGATGAAAAGACCACGTGCAGTATGGCAAGTGATTTTAGACGGTCATAACTTTCACCATGAGTACTTTCTGGGCATAAATACAGTGTCTTTATTAAAACAATGTGTCTTCTTATCCATGATAGTAAAAATATCAATCAAACAATTTGAAAAATTATGAATAGGGACCCCATGTCAGCATTTTTTTCTAAATATTGAACCTATTTACTCGAAAAGAGGATCTTCTTTTTCTGATTTTTATTGCATGAAACCATTATTATCCTGGAAGTCCTGTCTATCGAAGTATTTCGTTTTCGAATCTTGCATTCACGCCATGTGGAACAGTCATACTGGGTCATACAAGAATTTAGTATAAATCTAGAGGCCTGTAGATCGACCGATGTCCTGGCGGGTGCCGTACGGCCATCGGCAGATAGCCTTGCGATACCCGTGCGATGTCTTTCAGATTCAATTGATTGCGGGCGCCGTACGATGCCTGTACTAATGTGACCATACTCACGATTAGATCAAGACATCGGTGAAAAGTCATCGGCGCCCGGTCGATTTAGAAATCGGCCGATGACTACTCATCGGCCGGCGCCCAGCGGCTATGTGACCTAGGCATAACACATGAAAGGTAATTAAGTAAGTCACAGTGTTTCCAAATTACCTTGGCAATAAGGAAGTACCACAAAGACTAGATAATATGAGCAGATTCAAGGTCCTAATACTAATACTTACCGATCTATCGACGTTCAAAAATAGAAATAAATTCATTAGCAATAAACTCATTAGTGAACATGTAATGCCTGTTTATCACTGTGAGCATCTTTAGAAAATCTTTGTTTATTTTGACACTTGATTGTAACAATGGTTCTGATTCGCTAGTGATTTAAGGGCTATTTGAAAGTTTGTTTTCACAATCCCAACAATTGTAAAGGCTGCACCAAGGGTATGGAAAGAAGTGAAATACCCTTGGACCAAGGATGTCGTGAGTGCAGTTTTAACTAATTTTGAACTGAAACTGCTACTTAATGAATATTTTTCTCAACATCTGTGACTTTTTTGGTCCCCAAACATAAGATACCAAGACATAATGCTACCAAGTTCTGATATTGGAAGTTTCAGAGCTCTAGATCAAATATTCACTTCTGCATGTACGTTTAAAAAGACCCAAAAGGACAAAAAACTGTCAGATATCGCGAAAAATATGAAAGATGCGCTATTCAGAACAATTTATCTCTTAAATGTTACTTTTATTTGACATAATTTTGATTCTGGCTCCAGTTAGTACCACCAATAATACATATAAGAAGACTTAAGGTCATAGTAAGTGGAGTTACAGATCTATTGGCTTCTCAAAATGGGAGAAACTGTAGCAAGTATGATTTTCACCAGTTTTTCATCTAAGACTGCAACTTTCTGGATTTTCTTTTTACAAACTGCACCGTTAGACCAAAGACATTAAAGCAAACCTGGTCATTGTACCACCAATAGTAAATAAAAATAATATTGGTAATATATACAGTAGAACCTGTATATCTGAACACCTGGCTAATCCGAACACCTCCTAATCTGAACACTTTTCCCATTTTTTCCTCCCATTGACTCCCATGTTGAAAAACCTTGAAATGTGAACACCTCCCAATTTGAACAGTGAACAGTCATACTTGAAAAATTCACCTGTCAAATCTGAACACTTTTCATAAAATGTTTGATGTTTTATACAAAATTGCTCAAATTTTGTCATGATTTGGGAAATAATCTTGAATGGTCTCATTCATAATGGGGCTTTCCCGCATGACTAGATTCATTTGAATCAAATTTTCAAAGTTCTGGAATGCCATAAAGCTATGTGGTCGAAAGAACTATAAATATTTACCGAGAATGTGTTCACATTTCTTCAGAATCCGGATTATTGCGAATGCAAAAACCTCGAAATGTGAACACCCCCTAATCTGAACGCTTTTATCCGGTCCCAATGGCGTTCGGATTAGACAGGTTTTACTGTACCAAGTATTTACTTTAATTCCAAGGCATCTGAATTGATAAATAAATGAAATCAGTACTTTATTGTATCTTGGGACAACATACACTGTTTGAATGCTTATTTAGCTTGACATCACAGTATCAAGTGAAAGATACTTTGTTATATACAGCTATATATCACTTTAACTGACTTTACTATTCAATTTGAAATATGCCTGGCCATCCTAAGAAAAAAGCGACGGAGGCCAAAGAGGGTGCATGGTATAATTGGTATTAAGCTCTTATAGAGTTTAAAGCTCCCACAATTTTTGAAAACGAAATGGAGAATAACATGTGAAAGTATAGGATGGACTAATTGTTCTTGGAAAGTTTTGGAAAGTAACATTGCATAAAATATTTAAGCAAGAGATATGTTCCAAAATACTTTCAGGTAGAAATAAAGCTCCGTAATGTAAAAACAATGTATTCTCAGTATTCAATAATAACATTCTTTATAGTTTTTTGTCTTAAAGCATATAGTGATTATATCAGTTTGAATGCTGGAGTCACTAAATAATAATAATAACTAGATTTAAATCCTAGTAAGTACTACAAGTTTCAGTTCTAAATAAAATACAGTTTAGTTAAAAAATTGTTAAGAATACATACATTTCTTCACATTTCACCATTTCTGACTGTATTTTGCATATTTTTAGGTGTCAATGGTTCAATGATTTAAGAAATATAGACCGAAAAGCAGGGGTAATATTGTCGAATACACCCCGCAGGGCTAGGCACAAACGTTTTCTGTACCCCAAACAACCGAAGGGAGTGAGGGATTCGAAAGCTTTTGTGCCTAGCCCTAAGGGGTGTATTCGACGATATTACCCCTGCTCTGAAGTCTATATTACGATTCGAACATGAAAACTCACCAAAATGTTTCGAATATTCATCATGATCCGCCATTACTACGACCCGTCGTTATGACGTCACACATTACACGTATTACCAGGGGTATTCTTCGCGAATATACCCCGGGTGGAATGTTGACTTTGTTTACAGTTTTTACAAGGCGTGAATACAGTCATATTCGAATTATTGCTCATAAAACATCATTTATACCTTAGATAATATCTTGAGACCAAATCATAAGCACGATATTGAGGATATCAACAGGACAACCAAAAGAACAACCAACTGTCAGAATTGAACGCAATAAGTTGAAATCAGAACACAATGTTTTTTGGTGATTTATCTATATTGTAACCTCTTAGAAGTAATAAATATGGCTTCTCTAAGCCAAAATAATCTGAAGGAAAAAGCCAATCAGACTGGAACATATTTGAGCGGGCTTGTTGATAAACAAACTTGTTTTACATCAAATACGAGAAAAATCAGGGGGTTACTCTAATTGTGTTTTTAGGAGACCCGGTCTCTTTAAACAATCTCGTCTAAGAATACAGGCCCGTATCCTGGATTAACCTGGGGAGCGGTTTTACCAAGTAGTCTAGCGGTAGACACAGTAGGGGTCGTTTTGTAGTAGAAAGTTTTTTTCTTTGCATTTTTGGATACCTTATTGTGTCTACATAAAATATTAAGAAGATGCAAAATTGTGCAGGTTGAGCATTTTTTATAAAATGACATTGAAATTATGAAATCATTTCAGAGGTGGGCGTGGCACTCTACTTAACATATAAAGGTTGTATTTTCACCTCAATAGACTGATATCTTAAAGTGTAAGCATGCTAGTAATAACTACAGATAGCTAGAAATGATTTATGAGCACAATGCAAAGCAATTAAATGATATATTATGTAACAATTTCAGGTGGATGTGGCAATTTTGCTACTTTTTACTCATTTTCACTTTTTCAGCTGAGCTTAATATTTTTGTGACTATTCCTATTAAGAATAGAATATCCAAGTGTGCATGTTTATGCAGAAATATTAGCTTGATGCACATTTCTGCAATTTGAATATCTTTTTAAGTAGGCATTGAAATTACATAATTATTTGAGAAGAGGGTGTGGCACTATTTACCTAACACTATCATATGAAGGTTGTTCCTGTACATGAAATAACTGTTTTTCAAAGTTAATGCCTGCTTGTTGTAACTATAGATACCTAAAATGAAATATGTGCAAAAAGTTAATTAATTGCATAATAAATTATGTAACAATTACAGGTGGATGTGGCAATTTCTATTTCCTCATCTTCACTTTTTCAGCAGAGCTTCCTAAAATTTGTACCGTGCAGTTATGTAACTATGATATGATATTTGTGTAATTCTACTATTATAATTATTATGTGAGTATATTTCATAAAGAGCATTGGAATTATGTAATCACTTCAAAAATGGGCATTGTAGTATGGGTTGGTTCGCACCTGGAATGAACATTTTTTCTTTGTAAATGGTTACTGTATCATATTCTAGATAAATTACGATTTACGAATAGACCTGGCAAATTATGAAATACACTAATAGACTCAATATTTAGATTATATATTGCATAATGCGTATTGCTTGATATTTCGGGATATGATACAATCTGATGTTTTTAAATTCACCTGTGCATCCAAATATATAATCTACCTAATGTCCAAGAAATGAGTTTTAACAATAACATCACAAGATTCAAAAGGGGCAATCTTTCATAGAAGGTGTGCTGAATTGCTGACTCGGTTTATAGTAAAATTTGGACAATATCATCTCTTTCATAAGCATATGCCAACTCATCAAGATCTCTTTCTCTGAACTCATATTAGGATCCGATATAGTTTAATGAATACTGGGTTTGATCAAGATCACAAGATCTTTGTTCAGCTGACTATAAACGTACAGACTATACTGTATGTACAGATTTATGGTTCCTGGTTTCAAAGTTATTGTAACGCTTTGTCCACATCCACACTTGATAAACATTGTTTTAAGAACAAATCGGTCCACATTCAATACCAGAGCCTAATCTGACATGCTACACTATCACATATGCATTTTGGACCGATTCTGGGAGGCATTCCATGTCAATCAGATAAATAACCATATCTGGCATAATTGATGTGACATGGAGAAGCTTATCTTTAACTGTTCCATATATAGCAGTTACTCTGCCTCTCGCTCAGCTCTTGTTAAAGTCATCATCGTTAATTACTGGTTAATTAGGTTCTGACTGCACTAGACTGCACCCAATGTTTAGTAGTGGGGCTTCTGGTTGTTTTTTATCTTCAAAATGGCCACCCGTGTAGCTCAGCGGTAGCGCAGGTACCTCTTGCGCAATAGGTCCCAGATTCGATCCCCGGTTCAGGCAAGACTAAATTTGCTTGTTTGCGTGAAGTAATTCAGGGTGTTTGACTGAGTGGTCTGCAACTCGTACAAAAGGCTGTGGTGTGTACTTATATGTCTATGTATAGGTGCACATAAAAGAACACAGGGTTCCTTCAAGGAGGGGTTTCTGGGTCTAGCGTCCATGTTAATTATGTAAATTACGACCGTATATATACGGGACATACCCAAGAGGTATTGCTCACCTTCATTGGTGGTAAACAAAATACAATACAATACAATCAATTGGATGAAGTTTACATGCATCTGAAGAGCTTTAACATTCAGAGGGAAATTATTTCTACTCGGCATTTTTATACACATACAAATGATGCTTCTTTCATTTCCTGGATACCAAATTCTGACATGAACATAC
Source organism: Owenia fusiformis (assembly GCA_903813345.2). Taxonomy (NCBI): domain Eukaryota; kingdom Metazoa; phylum Annelida; class Polychaeta; order Sabellida; family Oweniidae; genus Owenia; species Owenia fusiformis. The sequence goes on along the minus strand of CAIIXF020000002.1, from coordinate 14,190,896 downwards.
CCATGGATGTCATAAATCTTGTCAGCATGTACATATTCTTACAGGAACAATCAGGGTAATACCATTGCTCTGAAACTGCTATATGTTGTCGCTGCTGGTCGTTGGTAGATATGATATACTCTTGGCCAAAAACATAGCTTAATTCTCTGAGCTTCCATCAACAATACCATTTTTGTTGTTAGTTTCATTGACTTCATAATGGGTTTGATATACAGCGATGTAGTCAGCCCCTTATCTTTTGCTAACTTTGTATTGTGGCCACCATACTTTGGAATGAACCTCCCTGTCAGATGATATCAAAGTCTTGATTCTGAGCATGTGTCAGTGGTTTGGTCAGGAAACATGTTTGTAGCATGGCACTGATTTATACAGCACCTGGGGCTATTATCTTAATCTGCATTTAGGTAATCAAACAGGTGATATAGCATTATAAACCACAATTTTATATAAAATGATGTAATTTATGATGTAACTAATTATTATTTTGCACATAAATAATTTATAAATATCTGTAGTTATGCCTAGCATGCTTATATTTTAAAATATCAGTTGATTCATGTGCAAAGAAAACATGTATATGGTGTTTTTAAGTGGAGAGAGTGCCACACCCCATCTATAATGATTACATAATTCCAATGCCAATTTATGAAGAATACTCAACCTGCAGTATTTTGAAACCTTGGTAATACCTTTTCAATTGATGAAGATATATATTTGGGTCATACTTTAGCAGTCACAAAAATATGAAGAAACTCTGCTAAAAAAGTGAAAACAGTGACAAAATTGAACCTCGGCCACCTTAGATTGTAACGTCATGAATGATGTAATTAATTAATATTTTACACATGAACCATTTATAGCTGTAGCTGAATTTATAACTAACATCCTAATTTCAATACATCAGTTGGTTTGTGTGCAGAAACAACCTTCATATTGTGGTTTGTAAAGTAAAGCACCATGCCCCTGGTATGTTGACAAAATTGACACACTCACCTTAGATTGTTACGTCATTAATTATGTAATTAATTAACACATTGCACATCAATCATTTATAGCTATCTGAAGTTATTACTAGCATGTTAATACTTAAATAAAACATTTGGTTCTTGAGCAGAAACAACCTTCATATGATGGTTTTTGAAGTAAAGTGCCACGCCGCCTCCTAAAATCATTACATAATTTTAATGCCTAATTATGAAAAATTAAAACCTGCTGTATTTTGCAACTTGCTAATATTTGTTCAGTTGTTAAACATAGAATACCTGGGTCATATCTTGGGAATTGTTCAAAAATATTAGGAGACTCAGCTAAAAAAGTGAAAATGAGTAAAGAGAAGCAAAATTGCCATATCCACCTGAAATTGTTACGTAATATATCATTTAATTGCTTTACATCGTGCTCATAAATCATTTCTAGCTATCTGTAGTTATTACTAGCATGCTTACACTTTAAGATATCAGTCTATTGCATTTTATAAAAAATGCTCAACCTGCACAATTTTGCATCTTCCTAATATTTTATGCAGACACAATAAGGTATCCAAAAATGCAAAGAAAAAAACTTTCTACCACAAAACGACCTTTGGGGTCATTTTCCTATTTGCCAACTGGACTAAAGGGGAGATTTTGCCAAGAGGGGGGGGGGCTTTTTGACGATTTTGGCCAAAAAATCATGCGAAAAGTGCTAAGAATGGTGAAAACTGCATGATTTTGAACGAATATTTGGCAAGGAGGGGGGTGAGGCCCCCTGGCAACGGCCCTGGAATACATATAGGAACTTTCCTTCTCCCAGAAGAAATGGTAAACAGGTATTACATCAATCATTCTGGTATTTTGTATAGGAAGGTGTGTAGTACACTCGTTATTGAAAGATGGCAGTGTACACTGTGTAAACCATTTTGAGGTCAGTTTGACTTTTTTTATTTCCCGCACTCGAATCTGTAATGCATCACTGTGATCCAAAATTACAATTTCGCGGGTCAAGTCAGCAGTCTTTCGAAAAAAGTTGAATTCGTTGTGCTACCCTTTCTTGTTGGGTATTTATTAACAGAAAACTATATTTCCATCGCGGCAAGCATATACTATCTTTAGCGCGATATGTTCAGTGTGTTAATATTCTGGCTAAAGAAATAAAGTGCGGAAAAATCGATCTGACTGTGCCGCGGTGTGTGATATCACTCCCATGTTAAAACTCCATTGAATTTTAAATTCTTCGGTATATCCCCTTTCGCTTTCCGTAAAGCTACGTTCACACCAATGGCGCTTTAAAGCGGCTTGTAAAGCGGCACCAAAGCGTAACAAAGCTTGATTAAGGCGTCGGGGTCGTAATAGGTAGTAGAAAAGATCGGAGTTAAGCGGGATATTCGGCAAGAGCGCAAAAATTAAAACTATTCAAGCTACGTTCGCACCAACGGCGATTTGATGGCGCTTTAAAGCGGCTTGTAAAGCGGCACCAACGCGTAACAAAGCTTGATTAAAGCGTCGGGGTCGTAATGGGTCGTAGAAAGGTTCGGAGTAGAGCGGGATAATCGGCAAGAGCGCCAAAAAAATTTAAACTGCGGGGACCCCAGTCTCTTCACTGTCTGTTACCACTTGACACGCTTCGTTAAGCTGTCTCAAGATTTGCTACGATCTGGCATGAAGATCTGACACGAGGTCAGACGCTTTCATTAATATCTGACACTCTTTATTACAATTTCATGAAGGACTCTCAAGCTTTCTTACGAATTGAGACGCTTTAATTGAGGATTGAAACGCTTTGCTAGGCTTTGTTACGCTTGACAAGTTTCCACATGCTATATCACGCCGTGCGACAAACATCATGTCTTCTTCAGATAGGTCATGCTCTGGTCCATCTGGAATTTCTGGATCTTGTTGTTCTGCCATCGTGTTCTCGAGTCAAAGATGCAATGGTTTTATGGATCTACTGCATCTTTATATAGTGCACAACAGAGCTTGGCAATCGTATCAGAGCCTGATTTAAAGCGTCATTATCGCATCAAAGCGTAATAATGCTTATCAAAGCTTATCCAAAGCGTGATTTCAAGCGTAAGAAAGCCTGGCCAAAGCGGGATCAAAGCGTGAGGAACCTATCAGAGCTATGCTAAGCTTTCCTACGCTTTGGATCAAGCTTTTCTGAGTTTTGTTACGGTTTGTTAAGCTTTGATACGCTCTGGGGCTTTAATCAATTCGTAACAGAGCGCTCAAAATTTTTAAACAGTTTAAAATTTTTTGGCGCTCTTGCCGAATATCCCGCTTTACTCTGAGCTTTTCTACGACCTATTACGACCCCGACGCTTTAATCAAGCTATGTTACGCTTTGGTGCCGCTTTAAAGCGCCATCAAAGCGTCGTTGGTATGAACAAAAATGACAAAAATGACGGCGCTTTGCTCGCCAATTTAAAGCGTGGCATTCGCCGTTGGTATGAACATAGCTTAAGGAGCATAACAGCTCATTCATGTATAATCGACTCACCCTAGCATACGCAAGATATACTGAATATATTAAATAATCGCATTGTATCAATCTACGTATATTAGCCATGAATCAAATAATGCTCTAGCCAACTGGACAGCGTGAAGGTTACCTTGAGTAAATTGTCCTGGAGATTTTGGGTTCTCGTGCCAGTATCTGTCCCCCGCCCTCAGTGCTTCGAACTGGCGGCCTATGATACATGCAAATGTTGGGCCAACACTTCCACCAAACACTAGTTTCTCTGACACACCCGCAGGAAACAAGTCTATGTCATCAACAGTGCTGAAAGATGTTATCATATTTATGGTATACACACTAAGCAAACTGATAGCAATTGTAAAAAATTGCAAAAATCGTAATTGTATGTAACGGACATTTTGAAAATTGGCTTTCGAGCAGAACTCCTTATACTCTCTACATCCCCCGAAAACAAGTCGGATTTTTAGTAAAAATTGGGAATAATCAGGATTGTCTACCAAGAAATGCATGTGTGTGGAATGGATAATCTCATTTAGAAATATATCAAGAGATACTACAATGCGAATTGAAACTCACTCATAAAGTGACTTGAATTTAGTCCAGATTTCTTGTGATAACTCCTTGGGCCGTGAGTACCAGCTGGTCAAAGGTTGGAGTCTACACAGCTTCCTCCATGAGTTGTAACCTTGAAATGATTAGTTTGTAGAAATAGGACATACATATTAAATAAAGCAGTAATACATACAAGCAAAGTTATTACGGAATTAATGGAAATGTATCCGTGCTGTATACAGGTGTACATACAGACCACTTACTTTGACAACTGGATAGATCTCCCAACGATGTCCTCTATTGAAAAAATGCTGGCATATTTGACATGACTTCCTATTTTTAAATATATGGAGAGTTAGACTGTAAGCAGGTCTTAGAAAAGCCTTCAGAAATTTGCCGATCACGGCATTTGAGTGTAGAGTTTAGCCACCTATGACAAATTGTTGGCATACTCAAAGGCTGTAACTTGTAGCGGTAGAGGGTTTGGTAGGGGTGGTGGGGCAGAGATATTAGAGACCTTAAGATATACGGACGACCTGTACGTGTACCTGTAATTACACGTACACGTACAGGTTTTTTTGTGCGCCTAAAACAAGTCCTTAGTCACTCGTCGACGTGTACGTGTACGAAACAAGGAATTAGTGGCTATCTGGTGATGAAAGTATGATATTTTAAATCGGCCTACACACATATCCATAGTGGTTCTGTATGGGGGAAGTGTAATTTGCTTAAGGCATATAGATAAGA